>BSBK01000218.1:55000-655000 GCA_027943335.1 Chamaecyparis obtusa
AAATTTGAGATCTCAACACATCCAAAAAATCAAGGTTAGGAGGACAATGGACACAAGCTACATGGGTAAGTTTAGGTAAAGTTTCCTTTGTTTCAGTTTTATTCAATTCCTTTGTAATCTTTATTGTGTTTGCATTAGATTGATTTACTAGCTTTAAATAGTTAATATTTCATCTCTAGTAGTTAGGAATCTAAATTGCATACATTTTTGGTGCCCACCGTGCCCCCCCCATGAATTTTAACATTCTTTTTTTTATTTATCCATGTGCAGCATCTATAGGTTCTTCCTGCGCATTCATCCACAATTTCTACACATACATCCATTATGCCTGCGCATCCATCTTCACTGTATGAGTCTGTTTCTTCCTGTTTCTGTTCTGTTCATTTATGTAGATCTATCATAATTTCCTATGCTTTCATATTTTCCTGTTGCGCATTCATTCCACCGCATGATGCATCAATTCACTATTTCAGTGAATTCATATTTTTTGTGCTTTTACTTTATGTACCTGCAAATTCATATTCTTTTTTTGCACATCTATTTATTTAGTCATTAAATTTCATGTTTTAGTCAATTTTGTATTTAGCTAACCACCTTAATAGTTTTTGTTCATTCTTGTAGACGTTGGGCTATTTTGTAGGTCAATTCTGAAGACCCCTTCAAAATTACTAATTAGTTTGTTTGCAGGTTCCTTAGAAGACCAAAAAAGGGGATTTATGAAAGAGACCATAATCTTTGTTTGGGCTTTAAAATAAGACATGATTTTCTATTTTGTGTATTTTCTTTAGCTTAGAAAAGTGTCTATTGTTAATTTCTTTTATAGCTTTGTAATCCCAAAAATTATAACAACATATCCTCTCCCCTCACCATTTTGTCGATCTTGGTTGTTATAAGAGAAAGTATTATAATTTTTTTTAGAGCGTTATCTTTGGTGGGAAAAGAGGTACTCACCCCAAGGAATGACCTAGCTGGTAATAGGCTAAAGCCAAGTCCTTCCAAACTAGTATATAAAAAATGCCACTGTGATTAGTCTCATAGTGGACAGGTGTGAATTTTTTGTGGCAACCAAAATCTCCTCTAGTACCCGCATCGTGCGCTAAAGTCCCTATATTTCTAAGGTGAAAATATTGCTTTGGAAGGATTGGGAGAGTCCCCTTAATTGAGAATATGAATTGATCACAACCACCTGAACAAATGACCTTACTAAAAACAATTGTATAGTGGCCAAAAACCTTCTATTTGCTAGCTCAAGGGGTCATCCAAGCCCGTGAAGATACCCCACAATACTCATGGTCCATAGTAGAGATAGCAGTTCTTTGGGAAGTAATGACCCATTGAATTTGGAACTAGTGTGCCAGAGAAGTGAGTGCACTATAAGGAGGAGCCCGTGCCTCCAAGTTCCTAGGCTATCCACTGTAGATTTGCGTGGCTAGATTTTATCCAAGTGGGGATTCAGTGAATATTGTCTTTGCCAACCTTAGGAATTGTAAGCATGTCTGTGCATTCATATTAGATTAAATTAGAGTTAAATCATTTCTATTTTACATGTGTGTATATGCATTTTTACTTTGCCAAAAAATTATTAGAAAACCAAAATTTTCCAAAAAATTTCAAGTGAAATTGTCAGAAAACCATAGCTGTGCATCCATCAATTTCTACTGCATATTTGTTCAACTTCATTGTACATTTTTCACTGTCAGTATGCATCAATTAAATTTTGTTGCATATTTATCCAATTCTGTTGCACATACATACAACTGTCCTGCACATTTATTTCTACGCATTCATAACATAGAGCCTTTTTGCAGACTTTAGGATTTTCATACTTGCTTTTTCAGAAAAACATTTTTATCCTATTCACGATTCTAGAAAAAACATTCAATTTACACAAATCATTGATCCTTAGTTTGACCATTTTCATCAAATTTCATCATCCTTTTATTCATCCAAGACCACCAAATCACCATTTAGTGTTGAATTATTACCTTGACTATTAGATTTGATCTGTGTGAGTTGTCATATCAGGATTTATCATCCTTAACCAAGAACTTACTTAGATTTCATCTCTTGATTATCTTTGTCATATCATAGTGAGATCCATACCTCCTATAGACTTAGATTATCAATTTTTTATATACTTATCTCAACACTTTTAGGTTCCTTTCTAGATCTATCCAATCAATACATATCCATTTGATTTATCAAAACCTTCATCCCATAATCATCTTTCACCCTTTTATGGTTCAAACTCGATCTTAGAAACTCAAACAACTAGTAAATCCAAAATTTGTAGACAAGATGGCACAAGGTAGTAGTGATGAGATCCCTTGGTCCAAATTTTCAACCAAGAATACACTTGATGAAGAACCAATAGATGAGGAATTGAGAGAGTCCATGCAAGATCCTAGATTCCACAAGTTCATGGAAAGACTCTTAGACTTAGACAAAGAAAGATATTCCCTCATGCTTGCTCAACAAGGAGCCAAATTGCCAACTGATTTTGATGTCTCTACTCTCAAAGAACCATCTATGACTACTAATCAAGAAATACCTAGTGATTCTCAAGAGACACATGCTCATGGAGCCATGGAAGACAAACAACACAGTTCTTTCCATAATACTCAAGGATCTACAGATGCTTCAACAACAAATAAATGACATTCAAACTAGATCATCAACCAAGAAATATTCCTTAGATGATATATGTCCTTATCCTTTTGATAAACATTTGGCAATGATTCCATTCCCTCCTCATTTTGAGGTACCTAAATTTGACAAATACAAAGGGAATTCAAATCTACAAGACCACATTCATGAGTTTTGTGTTGCTTATATTGAGGTCACTCACAATGAAACTTATCTTATGCAACTATTTCCATGTAGTTTAGGAGGACAAGCCATGGTTCTCCAAACTACCCCCATGCATCAAATCTTTCAATGAGCTTATTGATAAGTTTGTGACTCATTACTCATATAACATCAAACATGGGGTCACTATGCTTGATCTTTGCAATGCACAACAAAAAAATGGAGAACCTTTCCTTACTTTTTTGCAAAGATGGTGTCAATTATTTTCCAAGTATCCAAGAACAATTCTTGAACAAGAAAAGATGGATATCTTTGTGCATAACCTTACACAAGAAATGAGTTATAGGTTGCAATTGAAATGTCCTCCAAATTTTAACAAACTCATTGAGAATGGAGTCAAAATTGAGGAAGCGAAGGTTAGAAAAGGTGAGATTAAGCTGTAATCCAAGGATAATTTGGGATCTTCAAATTCAAATCCCAATAACAACAACAATAATGACAAGTCCAAAATTTGGAACAAAAACAAGAGCATTTTCAATGATGGGATTATTGATAATCGGCATGTTAAACCAACACAACCTCTTCTAAATCTCACAAGAAAAGCCAATGCTACTCAACCTACTCAAAGCAATCAAACAACAACATAGAATACCAACAACAGCTCATCCAATTCGAGATTACCTTTTATACCATGTAGAAGAAATTTTACTCCTTTGGGTGAATCTCTTGAATTTGCATTAAGGAATTTGATCACAAAGAAACTCATTATGCTTCCTGAAGTCAGAGATTTTGAACATAGGGTGAAACCTTCTTGGTGGAATGATAATGATTATTGTGAATTCCATAGAGGGAAAGGTCACAAAACCAATGATTGTCAAAGACTTAAACATGTGATACAAGACTTGATAGAAAGTGGTGAAATAAGTGTTGATGGACATACCTCAAATGAGTCACATATGACTTTTAAAGATCTACTTCCCAAACATGAGAAAGGAAATTCCTCCAATACTAAGGGTGATAATCAAGCCAATTAAAATACCACATTCTATAAGTATGTTAACCACATTTTCTAGTGTCATCCTTCTTAGTATTATGCCAATGTGATTACTATCAAAGAGAATTCTAAGAGTCAACCAGCTAATGTAATTACTACTCGAGCTCAATCCAAGGTTACTCTAAAAGGTGTTTCATCCAAACCTACCAACTCAAAAAAAAAGTCTTTCTATGTTCCAAAGTCTACACCAAATGTTTCCAATCAATACAATATTTTGGATCAATTGAAAAAAACACCAGGGCAAATATCTATACTAGAGCTTTTGTGTCTGTCACCATCTCATAAGGATATTCTTGAAAAAGTTCTCCTAGAAACTCATGTCCCTACAAATCTAGATCAAGCCCAATTCCTAGCTATGGGGGAACATTTGACAACTCCACATTACCTATATGTTACTGATCATGAAGATCTAGCCATTAATAAACCACATAATTCTCCACTCCATATGGAAGTCCTTGTACAAAATCATAAAATCAAAAGAGTACTTATAGATGGAGGAGCTGACTTGAATATATGCATTTTGAAACTAATCCTTGCATTGGGATTTTATGAAAATGTTGTAGATCCTAAGAAGAAAATCACAATCAAAGCTTATGATGAAGAAGAGAGGTCATCTAAGGGATCTATGGTTCTTCCTATTAGAGTAGGTCATGTAGTCAAAGATGTTCTTTATCAAGTTCTTGATATGGAACTTGCATATAATATTCTTTTGGGAAGACCTTGGATTCATTCTATGCAAGTTGTGCCCTCAACTTATCATTAGTGTTTGTTATTTCCCCACAATGGTCAAGAAATAACTATCAAGGGAGATCCAAATCCTTTTCAGTATTGTAACACTATAAAGACAAGACCTGAATCTTTGGTACCTTATAATTGTGTTGGATCTTCTGCAACAATACCCATTGATCCAAGTAATGTAGCATCACCATCTAAATCCAGTGGGATCAAAATAGACATAAAAGAGCAAAATATGGGAGAATACACTTTGGGTCAAACCTTTTGTATCAAATAGTTACCCTTATCTCCTAGCTCATATGGAAGATCATTGATTATCAAACAACAATCAGAAGCTCCTTCTATACCTGTTTATGGCACATTTATAAGTGGGGGCACTATATCAAAAGAAGAAGCTGAGTGTAATGATAATCATTTTCTTAAACAACACAAGGATGAAGAATATGTAAAACATGAATATATATCACCTGATGTATATGGTAAAGGATATACTTTGTTACAAAAGATGAGATATCAAGGTAGTGGACCTATAGGGTTGCAAAGAGAAGGTGTTATAAGACCAATTTTGAAAAATCCAAATTATCAAAGAGACACAACAGGGTTGGGATATAACTTGGAGAAGGACCAAAGGAACCTAAAGGTAAATAAAAGATCACATCTTTCAATAAAGTATCTAAGGCTCCTGCATTAGAGTTTCAAAAAAATGGCAAGTATGTGGACAAAGAAAAGCAAAGGATAGCAATAGAAATCATTAATAGACTTAGGGATAATCAAGGACAAGATGATGATTCTAACTCTAATGATTATGAATGGGATTCATTATCTGACAATACTCAAGAAATAGGAGTTGATGTTGTCCATACCTATAGTGATGATTACCATGAGGGGGAGAGTTCAAGGATTGTATCACTAGGATTAGACCCACATAATAATACTATTCTTGATGATTGTGAGGAAAGTGAGGATTATCTTGTGATAGACAACTTAGATGAGAGTAAGGAAATAGACCTTGCCAATACAATCATAAAACTTGACAACTTCTCTATAAATACCATTTCAACATTTGAAATTGACCCAAATGATCCATTACCCCTTGTTCATCCTAAGCTTATAGATTGGGATTCTCCCAATAATCCAGAACTTGATGTTTTCCATAATGATGACACAATTATCAACTATCTTGGAATCAAAGATCATCTACCACCAGGGGATCATAAGTCATGATTTCCAATAAAACTCAAGGACATGGCTTATTTTGGAGAGTGTTTCAATCCTTTTAGTCGTAAAAATGTAAAAATTATCAATAGATCTAATGGTGAAAACCACTCAGTGGTAGTGTTAGATCCAAAAAAAGTAAAAAGAAAAGACATATTTGAGGGTGAAAACCTCTCCGAGGCACCAGAAGATAGATGGATTGACACTCTCCCTAATTATATGTATCGAGAGCAATCTACAATACTTATTGAACCAACATTGACTCTCAACATTGGAACAAAGGAATGCCATTGTATTCTTCGAGTAGTAGCATCCTTAACAGAGTTAGAAAGGGAAGCTTTTTCACAATTCTTGAAAGAGAGACAAGTCAACTTTTCCTGGTCTTATGCTGATATGCTAGGACTAGATCCTAATATTATTATGCATCACTTATCTATTACACCAAGGATTAAACTAGTTAAGAAGAAACTCAAAAAGATGCATCCTCATATTTCTCTTATGGTAAAAGAAGAATTGAAGAATCTCCTAGATGTTGGATTCATTCGAGCTATTGATTATGTTGAGTGGATTTCCAATATTGTACTAGTATCAAAGTTAGACAAGTCTATTAGGATTTGTATAGATTTTCAAGATCTCGACAAGGCTTGTCCTAAAGATGACTTCCCATTGCCTAACATTGATGTCATATTTAATTTGATAGCTAGTCATGAGATGTTGTCCCTAATGGATGGTTTTTACAACTATAACCAAATCAAGATTGCACTAGAAGACCAGGAAAAGACTGCTTTTACATGTCCTTGGGGCACGTACTGTTGGAATGTGATGCCTTTTAGGCTCAAGAATGATGGTGCAGCTTATCAAAGGGCCATGAACACAATCTTTCATGACATGATGCATACTATAATGGAAGATTATGTTGATGATATCCTAGCAAAATCTAAAAGTAGAGATGGTCATTTAAGAGTGGGTAAAAGCACAATCAAGTGTCACCTTTTGGGCTAACTCAAATCACTCAGCCCAGGTAGACTTGGCCAAGTCTAATATGACCGAGTACATGTAGGCACCACATAGCACCAAATGGTGTCTACATGGCCATTAGACTGGGTTGAGTGGTACTTGGCCGAGTAGGACTTGACTGAGTCTAAATAATATTTTTAATATAAAAAAAATGACAAACCACTCATTTGCACACTATTAGGCTATTTTAGTGGGGCCGACCCCTAGGGGGACTCAATTGAGTTAGACTTGGCCCATTCAAACTTGGCCTAGTCAGACTCGACTGAGTCTACTTAGGTGGCATGCCATGTTGGAAGCCAAACCACCAAAAACAAAAAAAAACTAGAATTTTCATTTCTGTTGTTCTTTTCTTAGATCAAAATAGAAAATGTTAAAAAACTAAAAGTACCTTTTTCTAGATCTTAGAAGTACAATTCTAGAAATATAAATTTTATATTGTTTCATCTACAAAATGTTAAACAAATATGCTAAAAACTACATGTAGGTATATTAAACTTTGAGAAGACGTTGATTCGGAAAATATAGAAAAATAGTAAATCAATTTAGAAAAATTTTAAAATTATATACAGCACTAGAGGAGAGAGTCCTCTTCAAGAATATATAATTTATTTGGTTTTTGGTATAGTTTTGATAGGGTAAAAGTGATGGGAGACAAAAACTATTGATTTCAGGTAAGGTCGACTTTCAATACTTATAATGGGTAAACTATAGATCAAAAAAACTTCTTTCTTTTTTCGTACACTAGATATACAAGTCATCTAAAACATATTCTAAAATTGGAGGGAAAAAAAATATTTTACTTATAATGATTTGACGGGAAGTGAACTCCCTTATTTGTAGTATTTTCAGGATATGAAAAATAGACCTAAAAAATTAAAAAAACATATTAATTTTTGCTCAAATTAATTTTTAAAAATTATAGGCATAAAATTCATCCTATTTTACACATTTCATCAGTTTACATCATCTTCAAATTCTCAACAGAAATGTGACTTTTATGCCCTTGAAGTTTTTTAGTTTTTGTGTTGTTAGTCTCTTCCTTTGTAAAAGGGTGATAGCTTATTGTGCTTTTACCTAAGTGCTAGATACAATATTGACCCGAATGGAAAAGTACCAGATTAGACTCAATCCAAAGAAGTGTGCATTTGGGGTTACATCAAGAAAAATGCTAGGGTATATTGTCTCAACTAAAGGTATAGAAGTTGATCTAGAGAAAGTTAAGGAAATCATGGAGATGTCTTCTCCTACAAATATTAGTCAGTTAATATCCTTACAAGGATGCATGCAATCAATCAAAAGATTTGTTTCTCAACTAGCAGACAAAAGTCATCCTTTCCAAGACCTGTTACAGAAAGATATCACATTTAACTGGGATGAAAAGTGTGAAGAAGCCTTTGACAAGATCAAGAAATACTTGACAAATCCACCTACTCTTATGTCACTAATTCTAGGCAAGCCACTCTTGCTCTATATTTCAGCTATAGAAGTCTCACTGGGTGCTCTTCTAGCCCAACAAGATCAAGAAGGAAAAGAAATGTTAGAAATAAGGAATACTGAGCGGGGGGGTGAATTAGTATTCTACAAACTTTTACTTTTTCCCAATTATGGATATAGAAAACTAACTTGATGCTTGCAAAACAAAGTAAACTAAATAGCATGCATAACAATAAATAAAATAAACTCATAACACATTATTTGTTCTTGAGGAAACCCTAGCCAAGGGAAAACCTCGGTGGGGATGATACCCACAATGATCCACTAATAAAAAGTATTTGGTTAAGGATGTTGACCCTATTAGGAGCCTATTACATGCATATAGTGTCTTAGTACTGATTAAGAGACTTTAGGCCTTGTTAGAAGCCTTAACCCTGCTAAGAGTTGGTAGTACAAATAGAATAATTACAAGATGAGCTCACTGCCCAAACATGTAATGTACAATAATTTCTGATTACAAAAGGATAAGGTATAACCTTTCACTACTACTAAATAGCTTCAGCTTCTTCGTTGTCAATATCTGCTTGCTTTACAACATATATCTTTGCATCAATATCTTTCACATGTATATGTCACACTTCTATCTTCACATTACATATGTCTTACATTTATACAAGTTATTAAGAATAATAATTTTTACAGTCATCTTTACAAAGCATAAAGAACCTTACAAAATATATATTAACTTGTGCTACCTAGGGTTAACATCTAGGATGTCATCCCTTATGTGATTAAGTTATTATTTTGATAAACAAAATAATCCCTTAACTAATTACTTGTTCTATCTTCTTTCTTTATCCTATTGGCCTCAATTCTGTCTTTGACAATACTACCATAACTTCTTTCGTACATGCCGTACAAACTTGAAATCTCATGTGAGTCTTCAATATACATCAAAGTATCCATGTTCAAGTGCGCAAGCACTGAACTTACTTCTATCAACATCACTATCCAAAACTGTCTCTGGTTAAACTTAGAAAATACTGCTTACACTTAGACAGTTTTACTCTACACTCTGTCTTAACTGATTTCTGTCATATGTGGTCTTCATACAAATTATATGTTTCAATAATGATAACAACTTGATATCTAACGCAAACAAATTTCCAACAATCTCCCCCTTTGTCATTGGTGGCAATATATAAGAAAATTGGCTAAGTCATACAAAACTTAAACTTCAAAAATTGTGGTCATAACAAAAAAGGTTCTTTGCTATGCTTATATTTCCAGTATCTCATATAGAGTCTATACTCCCCCTAGGAATATGCCTTCATACTATACAAAAAAGCTTATTTTGCAATTTTCTACTATCACTCCCCCCTTGACAACAATGAAAAAAAGGGTGTCAAAACTATGTAACAAAATGTTTACCTTTGATCTCAAGATTGCAAGGCCAGTAGGCTTGCAATACAATTTGCAAAATTTGTCTTTATACTTTCCAATTCCTTCTCCCATGATTTCTTAATAGTGTCTAAAACACTAAGGAGTGCACATAGACCATATGATGCTATTTCACATGCCTTAAGGTTTGCATAGTGAAATCTCTCATATGATGTCTTAGAGGTAAGACATTCTTCCAATTGACTCTCTAGAATACTTATTTTGATTGAAACATGCTCTCTTAATAGAGAAAATATTTTCAATTTCCTTTCCTTTTCATCACTAAGAATCCTTATATCATCATACAACTTTCTTATTGACTTCTTAGTATCAAATATCTTCACATTCGGATTTGCTAAGAGATTTGTTGTTGTTTGAATTTCTGCCTCTTTTTCTTTGATCTTTTCTACTATATCAGATACATTGTCTTCTGATTTTGTGAATTGCTTGTGTAGAGATTTTCCTTTCTCCAAGATTCTTCTCAATTCTTTTATGCTGATGTCCAAATTGTCAATGTCATTTATGATATTCTGACATATATCCTAAAATATTTTATCTTTGTAGGCTTCTTGAGCTTTAACTATAGCCATGTCTGATAAATTTGTGAATTCACTGTCAAATGCCTTCACAACTTCTTTAGCTTTTATCTATGGATCAGTCTCATTAATCTAACTAGTTATAACATTTTGCAATTTTTGTGTTACTTCAATCAGTGATCCCTCAAGGATTTTAACTTTCTTGTTTTTTCCAATGATTTTATTCAGAGATGAGATCAGCTATATCTGATCATCATCATCTACTTCTTGTCCAAGATTAGAAAAAAATGATCTAGATTGTGTCTTTTCTGCGGCTACCTCAAGTGTAGGATTGATCTGTACCTATTCTTTCTGTCCTGCTTCCTTTATCTCTTCTTGTGTTCCTGCTTAACTTTGTTATGTTTCCTCTTCTTGTCCTATTTCCTTAACTTCCTTATTCTTTGTCATGTGTTGTTGTTGCAAGGATGAATTGTCAACAATGTCTTTAACGTTACTAAATGGATTCTCTTCACTAGCCAAAATCATTTTTGTTCCTTCCACATTCATTGATTCATCTATAATATTGATTTCTAGTGGTGATGATGGTGTAAGAATTTTCTTGTTCTCAGCTTCCATTGCTTGATCTGGTACACTTGTGTGCTCACTAGGACCTGAGGTCATTACTTTTATAACTGCTTGTTCAGTCTCTTTGTTGATTTCCTCATAATTTCCTCCCATTATCAAGATGGTTCTCCTCTTCATCCTTAAATCAATATTAAGATCTTTCAAAATTTCTTTGAAATAATCTTCATCCTTAATGTCACAAAGCTTCCTTACATGGTTCTCTCTTATCTTATTATCTTCTTTAGTAGCTCTTTTCTTTCTTTTCAATAACTTCTCAAACAATTCATTAGGGATTTTCCCTTGAATACTATCAAACTTCTTATTTTCCATAATCATGTGCCTGAAAACTGCATTTTCTAAGTTTAATTTCTCAGAATAGTTGTCCATCTCATAATACTTGTTCATCTTAGAAAAATCTTCATCATTAATTATTTGAGCATTCACTTTTTCTATCTTTGGTTTCCATTTCTTCTTAATGAATCCGGTATCTTCATCATCTTTTATTTATGATACATCTCTTTGCACTGGGGTAAATATTATTTTCTATCTTTTTCCTGGCCCACTTGCCATTTCTTTAACTCTTTTACCTGGTGGAGTGGTGAAGGTTCTGGTTGATTTCCTTGTTTCCTATGCCTCCTCAACTTTTAATACTTTCCCCAAATTTTGGATGTTTACAGTCTGACTTGCAACTGATGATAGGGGTGGAACAAACAAAATTTCTTTCTGTCCAATGTCTCTTATTGCTGTTGCAATCTATTTTGCAATTAGGAATTCATGTTCTATCATTCCAGTAGCCTTAAGAATTTTATTAATTGTACTATCAACTCTCCTTTTAGCCAACTTCTCTTCATGCAGAGACTTTGTAGAGCTAAAGTTCTCCTCATAAGTCCCAAATCTAGAGTTGTTTATATCTATCTTGCTTTTAAGCAATCTACTCACATACTCTTCTACTTCAACTTCTGAAATTTCATATCTAAGAGGATCTATAAACTTAACTCTTGGTTCAACTACTTCAATAAAGGTAAAATCAGTGTCAACCATAAAGCATATTTCAAATTTGTATTTCTCTATTGTAGCCTATGGAATCCTTGATCTTTTCTTCATCAAGTTCTGAAATGATTTGATTTCCAAGGTTGCACTATCATTAACCTTGTCAATAGGGTATCTCAGATACATCTTCTTGATTCTATCCATATTGGTCCTATTATCATTCCAGTCTTCTCCAATAGTAAATGGAAATATTCTTAGCAAATGGAAAAACATATATGTAATCAGCAATGAGAAGTCTTCTTTATCTTCTCAAGATTCTCAAATAACTAAATTCTCAAAATTTCACACATATCTACTTGAAATTTATTAATGCACATCAAATAGGATGCATGAATCATTCCAGCTACCATGTCATCTTCTGTAGAGTTAGCACAAAACTTGGATGTTAAGATCTTGCACAAATTTCTAACATCATCTTGTAGTATCTTGCTGATTACTATCCCTCTACCATTATAGGATGACTTAGTGTTGTCTAATACTATTTTCTTTACATTATTCTCATTAAAAGGTTTAACTCCAAATTTTGATAAACTAGTTACTTCATGCATTAGCTCTACAGTGATATCTATCACTCTGTCATCTAGCCAAAACTTCCCATTGTGACTTCTACTTAAAATAATTTTGGTGCATTCATCATTATCAAATTCATGTTGGAGTGAGTACTTCATGATTTCATTTTCTTTCAGATGTTCAAACCCTACTTTCAATGACATATCTTGATTCTATAATTTCTCATATTCCTTAGTAAAATCACTTTCACTGAGGGTTTCAAGTTTGCATCCCAAATAACCTTTAACATTTTCTAAATGCAAAACTTCATCTGGTACATACGATAATGCAAGACTAGGGTCTTCTTCCAAGGGTTCTACTAGTTCCCTTTTGACTCTAGGTCTAATAGTATCCCTTAAATGATGAATAAGTGATACATCCATGACTTCTACAAAAAATGATAATCTGCTTGATAAATTTGCTTAGTAAAATACCTCAATTTCATGATTTAGGGCTTTCCGTAGATCCGGTACAAAAATTCTCTACCAAATCCTATAAAATGATCTCAATCACCTCTGTATTGATCTCCTTATCGCTTGTAGTCACCTTAATAATAAAATAATATTGATCATAAGCTTTTAACCTTTCAATCTTACAAGATTTTGACATCGCATTCAATTCTTTTTCTGCTTCTTTCCAAAAGTTGTTCCTGTTATCCTGCAAAACTTCAAACTTCTTGCGAACTCACATACATTTATATTAGCTCATGTGATCTTAACCATAGCATTAATACATCACATACTACCTTACATTAACTACACAAGACTCAATTCATTCTACACTAATTTCTACATTATCCTAAGTTACTACTCTAATGCATTCTTTATGAACTAAGTACTTTAAGATGGGTTAGGAAGAGATTCACAGTTACTATCAGATACTTCACCTATCTGATTACCTTGTGTGCTGAATGTGTCTCCTAGATCTTTACTTTTAACAAACTTCACTTCTTCTAAATTACTACAACATCCTCTCTAACTGTTGCTTGCATTTTCATTTCTTGTGTAGTTCCTGTTGTTTGGATTTCTCATGTTGTTTATTTTGCAAAATCTTGTTGTATGACCAAATTTGTTACATATCTGACAAACAATTCTATTATTTCCATATCTTGGTCATGTCTGATTGATTTTTGATCTACAATTTCTGGCAATGTGTCCAATCTTGTTGCATCTATAACATACTACTCCATTTCTTTTGTTCATATCTTCAGTAGGTCTCTTATCTGCATGGTTAGTATCTCTAAACTTTCTACTACTATTATTATCATTAAGTCTAGGCTTCTTACATTCAATAGCTCTATGTCCAAAACCATGACAATTATAACAATAACCATTAAGAGGTTTGAATTGCTTACCTATGCAATCTTTCTTCATATGACCAAAAGTATTACATGCAAAACATCTACCTGTAAATTCTCTCTACGTACCTTTAGGTGGTTCTTCTTCTTTAGGTGGATTAGGTATATCTTCAGATTTGTTAGCTTCATCAAATTTCTTTTCATCTATTTTTTCAAAAACTTTCAGATCTGGTTCCTTGCTTTCTTCACTTACCTTAGATGAGTTAAATCCAAGACTAGTTTTATCATAGAATGGCTTTTGATAAGACATTTGCTCATCAATCTTCTCACTGGTGGAATATAGTCTCTCAAGATGTTTCTTAGACTATGTCAGTTCACCTTTCACAATTTTATTGTACTTTTCAAGTTTAGCATACTGTAATTTGGCTTTCTCAAGTTCAGATGTCACTTTACAAAGTTTAGACTCAAGATCTTCATTCTCAGATTTTAGATTTGATTCATTCTTGTTGTTTCCATCTTTCAAACTTAACTTCAAATTCATTATCTTTAATTCATGTTTAAGGATCTCATTTTATTTTTCTAGGTTTTCATCACAATCTTCAATTTGAATTGTAGATTACTTCTCTGATTTTAGTTCTTCTATCTTATTTTTCAGCTTCTCAATGAGGTTCTTTGAATCATCATATTTTCCTTTTAGAGTATCTCTTTCTTCAGTAAGTATATCAATCTGTTCAAGAGCTTCTTCAAGATTCTTCTGTAGTTGATCCATATCCATAGAGATCTTACTCTAGCTACTAAGCTTTCTAAGAATGATTCTTTTATGAGTAACTAAGCTCTGATACCAATTGTTAGAAATAGGGAATAATGAGAGAGGGGGGGGGTGAATCAATATTCTAAAAACTTTTACTTTTTCCCAATTATGGATATAGAAAACTAACTTGATGCTTGAAAAACAAAGTAAACTAAATAGCATGCATAACAATAAAGTAAATGAACTCATCACACATTATTTGTTCTTGAGGAAACCCTAGCCAAGGGAAAACCTTGGTGGGGATGATACCCACAATGATCCACTAATAAAAAGTATCCAGTTAAGGATGTTGACCTTGTTAGGAGTCTATTACATGCATAAATGTCTCAGTCCTGATTGAGGGACTTTAGGCCTTGTTAGAAGCCTCAACCCTACTAAGAGTTGGTAGTACAAATAGAATCATTACAAGATGAGCTCACTACCCAAACATGTAATGTACAATAATTTATGATTACAAATGGATAAGGTATAACCTTTCACTACTACTGAGTAGCTTTAGCTTCTTCATTGTCAATATCTTCTTGATTTACAACATATATCTTTGCATCAATATCTTTCACATGTATATGTCACACTTCTATCTTCGCATTACATATGTCTTACATTTATACAAGTTATTAAGAATAATAACTTTTACAATTAGCTTTACAAAGCATAAAGAACCTTAAAAAATACATATTAGCATGTGCTGACCAAGGGTTAACATCTAGGATGTCGTCCCTTATGTGATTAAGTTTTTATTTTGATAAACAAAATAATACCTTAACTATTTACTTGTTTTGTCTTCTTTCTTTATCCTGTCGGCTTCAACTTTGTCTTCGATAATACTGCCATAACTTCTTTCGTACATGCTGTACAGATTTGTGCTCTCAGTTGAGTCTTCAATATACATCAAAGTATCCATGTTCAAGTGTGGAAGCACTAAACTTACTTCTATTGACATCGCTATACAAAACTATCTTTGGTTAGACTTAGAAAATACTACTTACACTTAGAAAATTTTACTCTGCCCTCTGTCTTAACTGATTTCTGTCATATGTAGTCTTCATATAGATTATATGTTTCAATAATGACAACAAATTGATATCTCACTCATCCAATTTTCCAACAAGAAAAGGTTATATATTACATCAATCGCACCATTGTAGGATATGAGCTTAATTATTCTCCAATTGAATGAGTATGTCTAGCAATAGTCTTTGCTTCATAGAAGTGGTGACATTACATGTTGTCTCATTCCATCAAGCTTATTGCAAAGATCAATCCTTTAAAATATCTTTTGAGCAAGACAACATTAATAAGAAGATTGGCTAAGTGGGTTATGTTGCTTAGTGAATTTGATATTGAGTATGTGGATTGGAAGGCCATTAAAGGACAAGTAATTGCAAATCAATTAGTTGAGGCATCACTGATTGATGATCATCCTATACATATCAAATTTTAAGATGCACATATTTTGACATTATCCACATAGACATGGAAGTTGTATTTTGATGGATCATATACACATCATGGTTCAGAAGCTGGAGTGATATTTGTTACACCACAAGGATATACAATACCCAAGTCTTAAAAATTTCTCTTCCATTGTATAAATAATGTAGCTAAGTATGAAGCTTTGATGATTGGGTTGAAGATGGCTCTACATTGGAAGGTCATTGAATTAAATGTCTATGGAGACTTCCAATTGATCATTAATCAAGTAAATGATTAATATCAAACTAAGGACGACAAGTTGTTGCCATATAAATGTATGGTGGATGACTTTAAGCAATATTTTTCAATAATCACCTATGAGTAAATTCCAAGACATGATAACAAGGCTATAGACACCATGGACACAATTGTTTCTCTATTTTATGTGGAAGATACAAAAGCCCATTTTGAGTTCTTAGTGGAATCTTTGACTTATCTTGTGTATGATGATCCTAATACAAGTATCATATGTCATATTATCATAAAAGAATCCCCAACTTATGGAAAGATATACTCCTACCATAAAAACAATATCATTCCCCCTAAAATATCTAGAAACAAAAAGAATGTACCTTTCTCTACCAAGCCTCTTGCTATATCCTAATATCTGACACCCTGTATTGGCAAGGTCTTGATAGTACTCTCTTATGATTTCTTGAACATGATGAAGCTCAAACTGCCTTATGAGATGTTCACGAGGGTATTTTTGGAACACATTCGAGTGATCCTTCCTTTTCTAAGAAGCTCATGCGTATGGGTTACTATTGGCCTACTATAGAGACATATTCCTTTCAATTTTATAGAAAATGCAAGAAATGTTAGATCCATAGGAATCTTATTCATACACTAGCATAGGAACTCCATCTTTTTACAACTACATTACCATTTAGTCAGTGGGGACTCAACCTTGTGGGTGGAATTCACCCTCCATCTTCCAATTACCATAAGTTTATTATCACTACAACTGAGTATTTGACCAAATGGATTGAAGTTGTTCCACTAATCACTTCCACTGGCAAACAAATATCCATCTTTATCCTTAATTTTATCATTTCCAAATATGGTATCCCTATGCATCTTATTACTGATCATGGGAAGCAATTCCAAAATCAGGACATGGATGAATTATATGAGAAATTCCACATCACACATCACTATTCCACCATTTACTACCCCTAAGGAAATGGCCAAGCTGAGGCATCTAATAAAACCATTGTCAAGATCCTTCAAAATATTTTCAATGACATTGGCCGTGACTGGCATATCAAACTGAATCCCGCCTTATGGGCTTATCACACTTCCATCCAAAATCCCATTAGAGAAACACCGTATGCCCTTGTCTATGGTTTGAAGTTTCCTTTCCCCTTGAGGTTGAGTTACCTTCTCTTCATGTATCCCTAAAAGACTTAATTCCAAATGAAGAGTATAGAGTTGCACAACTAACTAAATTGGAATTGTTGGATGAATGCCACCAAAGGGACTTTGATGATTTTAAGGTCTATCAATAGAGGATGTCTCATCAAAATAACCGTATAGTGAAACCAAGAGATTTTTAAGTGGGTGATCTAGTCCTTCATGAGAATCCCAGAAATTAGCAGCATCATGAGAAGAAGGGCATGTTTGAACCCAATTGGTTGGGTCCTTTTGTGATTCCAATAGTCTATGGCTTAGGAGCTTATCAGTTTTCTACATTTGAAGGTGATCTCTTAGATGAGCCTCTTAATAGTATGCACCTCAAGAAGTACTATTCTTAAAATCCCAATGCAAGGGGTATGTATATAAATAAAACATAAAAACATTAAAAAAAAAAAAAATCTAAAGAAAATTGCAATAAAAACATGTGGTGAAAACTTGGGAATATGCACCATTTGTGACAAGTTATCTCCTCTCTCTATTAGGATTCTTCTAGCATATCATACCATTGTATATATCCATAATAAAATGGCTATTTAGTCACCATTCAATCCATGTATATATCTATACTAAAATGACCAGTCCACAAGATCCTATCCATTGATATAAATCCAAAATAAAACCCTCCATCATAGCTTGGTCTAATGTCTTCCTCTTCCTTCTAGGCAATGGGAGTCAATCTCAATGGATTTTGTAATGGGGTTGCCTAGAACAAAACAAGGCTTTGATAGTGTTTTTGTGATAGTGGATAGGTTTAGTAAAATGGTCCATTTTGTACCATGTAAAAGCACAAATGATTTCTCATATTGCACATCTTTTCTTTAAAGAGGTAGTTAGGATCCATGGTCTTCCCCAAACAATTTTATCTGACGGGGATGTGAAGTTTCAAGGCCACTTTTGGAGGACACTTTTCAAGAAACTAGGAAATAATCTAACCTACAGCTTTGCCTATCATCCACAAACTAATGGGCAGACTGAGGTACTAAATAGATCCTTAGGCAATCTCCTAAGATTCCTAACCAAACAACATGCTTAGAGTTGGGATCTACTCTTGCCTCGGGCAGAGTTTGCATTCAATGACTCCATGAATAGGTCAATAGGCAAGATCCCCTTCCAAGCAGTATATGGCCTTCATCCCAAAGTACCATTGGACCTGGTAGAACTACCATCTAATTTCAAGATTAGTGCTCAAGGACAAGAACTGGAAGAGCTTATCACAAAGGTGCAACATGAGGTAAAGGAAGCACTACAAAGATCCACTTTGAAATACAAGGAACATGTTGATAAAAGAAGAAGAGAAATCCACTTCAAAGTTGGAGACAAGGTATGGGCATTCTTGATGAAAGAGAGACTACCTAAGGGTAGATATTCCAAACTTCACATGAAGAAATAAGAACCATGCATTATACTCAACAAAATGGGTGAAAATGCATATGAGATCTCTCTTTCCCCTACCTTGCAGATTTCTCCAATTATCAATGTTGCAGACCTCACCCCCTACAAAGTTATGACAGATTCAACAAATGAACAAGGTGAGTAGGAAGATATCAATGATGAAGACTATGTCAGAAACCTACCTCAAAGAAAACTAGTTGAGATAGAGGAAATATTGGACACTAAGTTGTTGAAGCAAACTAGAACCAAGAAGTACATGCAGTACCTAGTCAAATGGAAAGGACTCCTCAACATAGATGCAACTTGTATGACTGAAGACCAGACCAAGAAACATGGAACTTCGATGGAACATTTAACCTCAAGTAGGAACTTGAGTTCTAAACTCAAGGGGAGTATGGTGCAGGAGCATCCACAATAAAGGATGATTAATCAAAGTCCTAAGAACATCTAGATTAGGTTAGATCTATCATTTAGGCATCTAGACCAAATTGTAAAACCTAGTTCCAAGATTGGCACAAGTATAAGCCCTTGGTCAACTATGGTCAAAGATGGTCAAAAGGGCCTAAAATCTTAGGATTTTTCTATTTTCATGTTTTAATGGTTTTGATCCATGTTGGATCATTAGACTTAGGTACTAACCAATCTTGGTCACCTAGAATAGAAAAGGTGCTAAAAAGTTGTAAAAGTTGCTCTGCAACGTTGACAACTTTTGCCAAAAGTTGTAAACAACCCCGCAATGGTCATATAGTTTGAAATTTAGTTTTTAACCAATGGTGGAGGCCTTCATAATCTCTACCAAGTGGGTGGAAGGTAATAATATGTAATTTAGCATTTTGAATCAATAAAAACATAACCATTTCTCTGCAAATCCCGAGGAAAATTGGAGTGTACGGACTAGTACGGACATGAGGGAATGAATTTATGAAGCCAAAATTTTTCTCTATGAATATAATTTCTTTTTCAATTGATTTCATGTTTTGATCAATCCTAGTTTGAGAGTTATCAAAGTTTTTATCTTGCTGCCTAGATTGTAGGCCTAAAACTAGGGTTTCAATTGGTTTTGAGTATTCTAATCGATTCCACGCTAGGAATATAATGCCCCTTTGTGGAATTCAAGTTTTGTTTATGTACTTTCAAATTATGTAGGTTAGAGGTGGTAACTTGTAGGGAGATGAGTTTTCCATGATGCCCTAGGTGTACATCCCTATGTGTGCACCTACAAGTGACTGAGTACAGTCAACATAACTCTTTGTTGGCGATTCACCAAGACCTCAAATTTAGGATTAAGGGTCCTTATATATGCCCTCATAGGTTCCCATATTTGGGTTAGCCATTGGTTTGGAGGAAATAGCACTTGTAGTGCAATTGCAGACCTAATTAGGCCTAATAGTCATGCCTAAATTAGGTGTTTTCTTGTTTTCCTTTCAGTTTCACATATTGGTACTTGGATATGATTCCTAAAGTCCAAAAGGGTATCTAAATCTCCAACTTGTTCAATACTTTGTATGGAATTATTTTGGTCTAGGATCAAAATCTCTCCTAGTAAGGGCGACAAGCCTAGTTTTGGATTTGTGAAGCAACTATGTGTGTGCATGAATTTTGTACCTAGCTATAGACACAACACTTTAGTAAAACATTAGAGGTTATTTAAAATCAAAATCATGCAGTGAAATGGAAACTAATCTAACCAGGTGATTTGCTGCCTTCTAGTAGGTGTGAGTATGTATTCTCAGATTAGACTGAGATCATTGACCTTGACGACACCTAAATGAAGGATTTGAATGTATAATCTACATATGAGATGAATGCAAATTAATCTACATTTTTGGATTTTAGATGCAATAGGATGAGATAAACTAATATGAATCTATTCTAGATGAAAAATTGATATGCAAAATAAGCTAACAATGAATTGCAATATGAAACTAAGATGACAAGATTGATCTCACAAAAGTTGTTGATTTGCAAAGAAGCTTCAATTCTTGAAATGTAAATTCACCAGCGTGATTGTGCAAATTCATGGATTGATTTTGGTAGAGTAAGTATGCAACTTGTGAGATGAATTATGAAGAGCCGAGCCTTGATTTTATAGAAATCTAGGGCTTTGGGGATGCATGGAAAAAGCCATAAATCACTCAGGTTGATTTTTGAGTCAACAAGGAATTAAAGATAGTTAACTCACAAAAAATCATGCAAAAATAACTTTTTGATTTAAATTAGAAGTTGAGATCAACTTTTAACTTAAAAGAGAGTTGAGTTTATTTTTAAAACAACTTGAATTGATTTTCTGATTTAAAGTTCAACTTCTTTTTGGATTTGCATAATTAATTATGAATTAATTTAATAAATAAAGTGATTTATCCTCAACTTAACTGATTTTAAAAATAAAACAATTGATTTATGGGTTAATCAATCATTAAATCAAACTTTTATTCCAAAAACTACATTATTAAATTTGACAATTGACATTAATTAATTAAATAAGAATTTAATTAATTAGTAATAAGATATTTGATTTATTGTCAAAATGAAATAATACAATTTAGGAATAAATATAATTAAATATAATTAAATAATTAAGTGGCAGTATTAAATCTAATTAATTAAATATTCAAAATATCCAATTAATCAAACTTTAGGATAAATGGGATTTATTGCCAAATAATCATTAAATTAAAGATAATCAGGATAAATAGGAATATTACTAGGAATATTCCCCGATGCAGAATTTGAGATAATGAATTAGGATTCGATGATGTTTAGATGTGCCTTAGGTTAGGATTTCGATGTCGATTTTGTTCGATATGTTGATATAGGAGGTTAATGAACTTATAGCCCATTTTTGGGGTATTACATTTTGCCCCTCTTTGACTTGTTGTGCAAAGCGCAGTGGTTCAAAGACAGTCTGTGTATGATGTTTGAAACTAATGTTTGAAATTGAAATTGATATGAGACAGAAACTTATTGAAAATTGATATGAAGATAATAGGTCCTGAATGACCAAAGATAATGTTCACTACAACACAAATGAACCGATGATTGCGAAAAAGTGTCAAAATATGATGCTAATTTTGAACCTTATGATTGTGAAGAAGTGAGTGACCGATTCCAGACCTAATTATTGATAAGAATCACATTGGTATCACATCTGAACCCTTCAGTTACAAAGAACCAAGGAAATAACACTAATGAACCGATGGTTACAAAAGACTGATATAGTTTACAAGATTAAGAGAATACCAGATTGATATGGATCTTGATGAATCTGATATGCCCCAAGCGATGATTGATTTGCCCCTAGCGATGAGGTCTTTTTGATAAATCAGCAACTAGATGTGGTTGTTGTCTTGATTACTGAGGAAAGATATGATTTCAAATTTAGATTACAGACTTTGAATTATGTGCAATACCATGCCCCCTTTAGGATAAAAATTGAAATTTGACAAGAAAAGTCAACATTTGAATAGTTTAGAAGCATGTTAATTGATTTGAGAAGTGGTTATACACGTTCAAGAATGCATTCTACATCGTTTGGAGGTCCAAAAGACCAAGTTTGACTAGGTTTGACCATGAGTTGACCATGGTTAACCAAGTTGAAATTTTGATAGTTTGATGTAAGATAATCAGTTAAGTTGAATTCTAGATTTTTATGATGATTAGAAGGTCGATTATGTAAGCAGTTGGCATTATAAATGATCTGAGATTTTGATTTTGATCCTAAAAATGGATTGTACTTGCTATTTCATTGGATGGACCTTCTTGTAGGATTCAACTCTTTTTAGATTCGAAGATGTGATTGAAAAAAAATAAAAAATTGTTTAAGTGTTCAATGAATCTATGAGACCATGCAAACATGCAGAATGCAAAGAGATATGAAAAATGAAATGCAAACCTAAGACCTAGGACCTAGTCACTGATTGCCCCCAAAAATGCAAAGAGACATGCAATAGGAAATGCAACCTAAGACCTAGGACCTAGTCACTGATCATATGTCGGTCATTCTCATCATTGAATTTTTAGGTAATCGAATAAATCAATACAATGCCCACTAGTTATAAAACCATAGACATATGAATATTGATTTGTATGCATAGGAATTAATATAACACCCACTGATTAGGAAACCATGGATATATGAATATTGATTTTGTTTTCAGAATCTCAGACTAGATATAAGCATCAAAGCATCAATGCCAGGATGACCTAAATATCATGTCCATTTTGATATAGCAATTTGTATAAGTATCAAAACATAGATGTCGCAGTGACCAAAATACGCCTTGCATTACAAACATAGCAAGAAGTCAAGAGATCATTCAAAATCCAATGTGAATTACCTTTAGTGACCCTTTATCATTCACATCCTTAGGTAAGATTGCGTTTCACAGTAGGAGAAAGATCTCACTCAAAAAGACAATAGTTGGATCAAACTTCCTTGGATTTTCTAGGTATTAATGGTTGAGGTACACATGGCCATCCAATTCAAGATAGAGGCTCTTACAGTCAGACACCATTTCAATCTAGAATTTCCAAAGTTGTTAGATTTTCACATATAACAAGAAAACAAAGAAAAGATTATGCCCCTAGTCATCACTCTCTAAATCCTGTAAAGGACATCATTAAAGAGCTCACGGGAACAAAATATGCAAAAAATATCAATGTGAATCAGTAAGCATACAAGGAGATAAAAGCATGTAAGAAGCATAGATTGTTTTCAGTTTGATGTTTTGATTGCGTTATTGTAGATGCAAAATCCTTTCTAGAGACAAGATAGACTGATTGACTTAGATGAAGCTTCAAAGGAGTCTAACTAGATATGATACATCTAAGATACATTGGAGGCCATAGGATATGAATTTGATTTCCCCCAAGTTTGAACATTGATAGGATACATACGCTTGAGCTTGATTGGTGTACAGACCGACTTATTGAAAACAAGAATGCAGGAACAAATCTGGGAGATATGTACAAACTAAAGCAAGACTAAAAGCTGGGAAGGACCAAGATTGTGCTGATAGATGGAGCATTTTGAAACAAGTGGTGCCCATTTTCCAGGTTTTCACCTTCTTGGCAGAGATTCTATTTTTGCTACCAAGGTGCCTGTTTCCAGGTTTTCACCAAGGCACTTTTTTTTTCTCATTTTTTTGTATTTTTCATTTTTTCAATTTTTTTGTACTTTTGATATTTTTTACTTTTTTTGTGAATCATCAAGGCACCTATTGCTAGGTTTTCACCAAGATGTTAATTTTTTCAGGACATTTTACCATAGACTAAATGCCTTAGGCATATAATTTCTTTAGATGGAGAATGTTGATTGGTTCTCGGAGCTATTCTCCTTCA
Source organism: Chamaecyparis obtusa (assembly GCA_027943335.1). Classification (NCBI taxonomy): domain Eukaryota; kingdom Viridiplantae; phylum Streptophyta; class Pinopsida; order Cupressales; family Cupressaceae; genus Chamaecyparis; species Chamaecyparis obtusa. The sequence goes on from BSBK01000218.1 coordinate 79,174, forward strand.
GTCATTGAGAGTTTATAGGCACCAGAGCCAAAAGTAGTAGTGATTACAAAGGGACCCAACTAGTTGGGTTCAAACTTCCCCTTGCATTCTCGATGTGATAGATTTTTAGGATTTTCTCTCAAGACTAGATCACCAACCTGAAATTCTCTGTGTCTGACTTTCTTGTTGTAACCTCTAGACATTCTCTTCTGATATACTCTAAGATGATCATGCACTGCTTGTCTGTGCTCATCTAGTAGTTCAAGTTCTTGCAACCTAGACACTCTATAGTCATCATCAGTTACTAGACCATGCATTCTGATTCTTAGTGATGGGATTTTGACCTCAATAGGAAGTACCGCTTCAAACCCATAAACTAAAGTGAATGATGTAGCTCTAGTGGGTGTTCTAATACTTGTTCTATATAGGCCCAGAGAGTTGGATTGATCATGAGATGCTAGTCTCTTCCTATTTTATTAACTGTACGGTGCAAGAATTTCAATAGGTTCTTGTTAGAAGCCTCTGCTTGTCCATTCCCTTGAGGATAGTAGATAGATGACCAATGTTGTGTAATCTTTAATTTAGCACATAAATCATCTAGATCCTTGTTCTTGAATTGTCCACCATTATCTATGATTATGGAATGAGGTATCCCATATCTGCATATGATGTAGTTCAAGATGAACATAGATATTTTTTTTCCAGTTGCTTGTGTCAAAGGGACTGCTTCCACCCATTTTGTAAAATAATTTGTAGCTGTGATTATATGGATATGTCCATTAGAAGAATGAGGATGTATAGCTCCTATAAGATCAAATGCCCATTGGTGAAAAGGCCATTGTGTGGTAAAGGGAATTAGATCTCTCCCTAGAGCATGAATTAAGTTGCCATGCACTTGGCACTTTTGATAGTTCTTAGCAAACTTAATAGACTCTTTCTCCATTTCAAGATAATAGTACCCAGCCCTAATAAGTTTTCAATTTAGTGTTAAACCATTCGAGTGTGACCCACAAATACCATCATGGACTTCTGCTAGTGCACGTTGAGACTCTTCCTATTCTAAACATCTAAGTAGTGTACCATCTAGACCTCATTTGTATAGATCATGACCAATGATGATGTACCGGGATGCATTATAGATAAGGTATCTCTTTTCATGATGGTTAAAGGTATCGGGAATGATTTGGTCTCAGAGATAGGAGAATAGGTTTTTATATCTGGATGAATCACGACCAACAATAGTGCAGATCATGCAGGTTTCAGGGGACTCATATGCAAGATAAGATAGTGCTTCCACCAGGAACTCGTAGCATAGCTCATGTTCAGGTTGTTGTAATATAGTAGATAGCATTGCCATTGCATCGATAACCTTGTTCTCTTTTCTAGGAATTTACTCAAATGAGATAGATATGAAATACTTCTTTAGATCATCTACCATTCTCTTATAAGGAATGATCTTTTCATCTTTAGTTTAGTACACATCATTGACTTGATGGATAACAAGTTGTGAGGCTCCATGAATGTGTAATTCTGTTACTCTCCACTCAATTGCTAGTTTCATGCCATTAAGAAGGGCTTCATATTCTAAAATATTGTTTGTGCAAGGGAAATTTAATCTAAATGCTTTAGGTATGGAGTATCCTTGAGGAGTTACAAATAGTATGCCTACTCTTGATCCATTCTATGTATAGAAGCCATCAAAGAACAACTGCCATCCTCTAGAAGAAAGAGTCATGATAGAGGAATCTAGAAATTCCATTTGCATTGGTGTATCATCAATCATAGGTGCATCTACTAATTGATCAGAAATAACCTATCCTTTTATAGCTTTTCTTTCAACATATTCAATGTCATATTCACTCAAGTGCATGACCCATTTAGCTAATCTACCTGTGAGGGCAGCTTTTCTTAGTAGGTACTTTAGTGGATCAATCTTAGCTACCAAATGGGTGGTATGAGCTAACATCTAATGTCTCAATTTCTATGATGCAAAGATCATAGCTAGACAAGCTTTCTCAATCATTGAATAGTTCTTTTCATATGCAACCAATGTTCTACTGATATAGTATATAGCTCTTTCCTTTTTATTCTCATCATGTTGTGCTAGCAATGCCCCCAGTTATCTATCTGTAGCAGAGACATATAAGATCAAAGGCCTCCTTGGAGTGGGAGGCATCAAGATAGGAGGGTTTGATAGATATTGTTTGATATGGTCAAAGTTCTTTTCACATTCTTCATTCCATGCAAAGGTCACACCTTTATGTAATGTTTTTGTAAAAGGTTGTGATATATCTGCTAACTGAGATATGAAGCGTCTGATAGATTGAACTCTTCCTTGCAATGTCCTCATTTGACTAATGTTTTTGGGAGGTTGCATCTCCATTATAGCCTTCACTTTAGCTAGATCAACTTCAATGCCCTTCTTTGAAACTATGTATCCTAAGAGCTTTCCAGAAGTGACACCAAAAGCACACTTCTTAGGATTTAGTCTGAGACTAAATTTTTCCATTCTGTCTAGTATTTATCTCAAGTCATTTAGATGTTCAGTTCTAATCATAGATTTTGCTAAAGTATAGTCAACATAATCATCCATAGTCCTATGCATCATGTCATGAAAACTACATGTCATGGCTCTTTGATATGTAGCACCAACATTCTTAAGCCCAAATGGCATGACATTCCAACAAAAGGTGCCCCATGCACATGTGAAAGAAGTTTTCTCTTGATCTTCTGGAGTAATTTTTATTTGATTATATCCAGAAAAAACATTCATTAAAGAATACATCTCAAAGCCCACAGTCATGTCCACTATCATATCAATGTTAGGTAGTGGAAACTCATCCTTAGGGCATGCTCTATTTACATCTCTTATGTCTATGCACACTTTGATTGATTTATCTAGTTTTGAAACTGGTACAATATTAGAGATCCATTCTACATAATCAATAACTTGGATGAACCCATCTTTCAGGAGCTTCTCTAATTCAACTTTTACCAAGAGTGCAACATGAAGATGCATCTTTCTCAATTTTTTCTTAACAGGTTTGACATTTGGAGCTATAGACAAATGGTGCATTATAAGATCAAGATCCAACCCTGGTATATCTAAATATTTCCATAAAAATTTGATCTTCTTTTCTATTAGGAATGTAGTAAATTTTTGCTTCTCTTCTTCTGATAAAGATTGTGCTACATGAATCAACTATGGTTCTTCTATTGTTCCCAAGTTGATGGATTGAGTAGGCTTGATTAGAACTGGAGATCGGTCCTATAAATGACTCAGAAAGACATCAAATATCTCATCCTTAGGTGCCTTAGAGAGGTTTTCACCTTCGGATACATCTTTTATTTTTACTTTTGTAGGTTCTAAGACTGCCACAAAGTGGTTTTCACCCTCAAAACTCCTTTTCTTTTTATTCTTATTCTTATTTTTCTAACTAAGATACTTGATGTTTGACTCTATCATGCTAATGCTCAGTTCACTAATAGAAGTCCTCATAGGCTCAATTGCATTGAGGTAGAAAGAACAGGCATAATCATATGGGAAGGTATAAATACTATGGCTCAGATTTGTGGAGGTTTGATCAAGAAGTTCAGGATGTTGGATAGTCAAAATGGGGAAAGATTGGGAGATAGTGTTTACAGATATGGATCTATCATCATCGGTCCTAACCCAATGCTCAAGTTCAAAGGTGATATTACAACTTAAGACATTCAATTCGTGAATAGGCTCAATGTCATTGTGGGAGTCCAATTCAGCCATAGGTGGATCAGACTCGTTAAGTTCATTACTTCACTCTAGACTTACATTGGGTTTAGGTGCATATTGGTGTATAACATCAACATGTTTTTATATGATAAGCTCATCTTCTTTTGGAATGGCTCCCCATTCATAGTCATTATATTCTTCATCTATGCCTCTAGGAAATCTAAGAACATGACTAAAGTTAGGATGAATACCCCAAGAAGGGTTACCCTTAGATTTTGAGTTGAATTCATACTCATGAGAATCTATCTTAGAATAACTACTACCCTCCTCTTTGTCTATTTGATTGTCTTCAAGATTAGTTGGTTCTTGTGTTGCAACTATCTCTTGCTCTATAGTGGGTTCTTGTGTTTCTACTACATTGATTCTTTTTATTTGATCATCTTCAGCATCAAAGAGGTCTTTGATTTCCTTAGGAAAATGCTCATAAGGGATAAGTTCTGAGCTATCCAAATCACTATCTAATGGTTTAGTTGCTTCCTTGTTAAGAAGAGGTTCTCCTGGTGTGATCTGCTCTATGACATGAGAACAAGTACCTTTGAGGTGGAAGGGTTTCTTTTTAAAGCCTAACCCAATAGTATCTTTGTTTTCCCTACCAGTATGTGAAATAGGTGTCATAAGACCTTTTCCTCTAATTCCTAGAGGTCCTTTACCTGAATATCCCATCTTAGCTATCAATTTATCTCTTGGACCATATGACTGAGAAGGGATTTTGGATACTGTAGAGTCACTAGTTGGAACAGCTTGAGATTCAGGTTCATCTTTGTATAGCCATGTAAGCACAACTTCATCTTCTTCAAATTCTTTCTTGGAGACTTGTTCAACCACAAAAAAAATTTTATATGCCTCAAGAGGTTCTTTAGAGTCTGGTTTGGACTATTTTAAGGATTGTCCATAAGACTTAGGTGAGATAGGTAGGGATGTCAAAGATAAGACTGGCTCTATAGTATATTCTCCCATACCATTTGCTTTGATATTGACCTCTTTTGCAATGTCTTCCATTTTAGATGTGGATGCTTCTTTTGTTGGCTTAATGGAAGATTCTCTATTATTAGGCACAAGTTTATCCACACTTTCTTTCAATGTATTGCAAGTGGTGGATATGTCTACTAGAATAGTGACCTCTACTCCTTCATAAGGAAATTTCAAACATTGGTGGAATGTAGAAGGAATAGCTTGCATTTCATGTATCCATGGTCTCCCTAGAAGAATGTTGTAAGCCAAAGGTAGATCAAGAACTTGACATATAGTATCTTTGACAATCGGACCTACTCTAATAGGTAAGACAATGGTGCCTTTAGAAGATCTTTCTTGTTCATCATAGGATTTTATAGTTATTTTCTTTCTAGGATCAATAGCCAATTCTAAAAATCCCAATTGTGTGACCAAATTGTAAGAGCAAATGTTTAGGCTAGCGCCCCCATCTATCAACACACATTTGATTCTACGATTTTGGATCAAGACTTCTATATGGAAGGGTTGGTTATGCAGGTGACTCAAGGAGTTGTCATCTTCCTTTGAAAAGGAGATATATTGCAGTGATGTAAGATGTCCAACCATAGTCTGGAACCTGTCTAAATCAAGGTCATCAGGAACATTGGATCCGAGCAAAGCTTTGTCCAAAATAGCTCTATGAGCTAGAGATATTCAAAGAAACTCAAACATGGATATTTTTGCATTAGTGTGTTGGAGTTTTTTAACAATGCTATAAGATGTTGGCCTCGTATCTTTAGGATTGGAAGATTTAGAAGAAACCTTCTATTGGGAAGCGGAAGACAGATTGAAGGACACCTTAGGGACATTTGATGAATCTATGATTTGTCTGTTTAGATGTTCCTGAGCTTGTGATCGAGTCACTGCATTAGCTGAAGTATGATCTCTATCTCTTCACAAAATTGTGATGACATTGCAATGCTCAGAGAGACAGGGTTCAACCATATTGATAACAACATTATTTCTAGGGTAAGCATAATTGATCTTTGCCCCCATATTAGGCTACGAAGATGGAACTTCTTGACCATGTTTTGGAAATGGTTCTATGAATGCTGTATGATCATTATTGCTCTTATGATTGTCAATCATGATGTCTCCCTTATCAATCAGATCTTGAATAGTATGTTTCAAGCGTAAGCAGTTATTCATTCTCCACCATTCTGGTTTAGGGTCAGGATCAGATTGTCAGATCTTAGGAAAAGAGATGATGTTATTAGCCAGTAGAGTTCTCATAGCTGATTCCAAAGATTCTCCAAGAGGAGTGAACTTTCATTTATTATCAGCAGACCAAGATTTGTATTCTAGCTTCTTTTGAGATGGTTCAGACACCTTTTTCTCTGAAGCTTTGATGGCTTGGGTGCCAATGGTTAGATTGAAAGTTGGTGGCTTTGATGGGGCATAGATAGTATCAACAATGCCATCTATGATGATACCTTTATTCTTGTTTCAATTTTTGTTCTTGTCTTTAGAACTAGATCCTGATTCGTACTTGTCCTTTTGAAGTGTGATGTCTCCTTTTTTCACAAGTACCTTTTCAATTTTGATCGCATTGTCTACCATCTTATCAAAAGATGTATGATCTTGCATTTGTAAAGGGTAGTTGATCTTTGGGACAAGATTATTGATGAAGATTTCCAGTTTCTTAGAAACTGGAATAGGCCTAGCATATAGAGATAATTTCTTCCTCCATCTCTTGAGAAATGTCAGCAATGGTTCTCCCAGATATTGATTGAGATTGCAGCTATCAATCATGGTGACTGGATGTTGAATGTTGTAGGAGTATTGCTGATAGAACAATTTGATCAACTCCTCAAAAGTTTTGATAGTAGAAGTCAATCTAGAGAACCAATGAATAGCTGCTCCTACCAGAGATCGAGGGAAAAGATGCATAAAATAGGTTGGTTCATGCATGAACTCCATAGATTGTGCATAGAATTCTCTAACTTGGTCTTGAGGATTAGAGTGTCCATCATACTTATCATATTTAGGCATCTCCACTCTTTTTGGGAATGGTGGCATGTACAAGTCTTTGTCAAATGGAAAAGGACATAGGGCCTCCATGGAGAACTCCTTGGGTTCCTTTTCTTTCTCAATTTTATTAAGTTTGACTTGCATGGTGTGCATTTATTTCATCATAGCTGAAATAGGAGTTTCTTCCTCATGCATAATGATATCTTCAACATTAAAGTTGGGAGGAAGTTTAGCTCCTTGATGAGCTATTTGTGAAAGGTATGCTTCTCTATCTTCTTTCAAGAAATGCTTCATCATTCTTTTGAAGTCATCATCATTTTGATACTGAGCAATTTCTTCAAGTGTGGGTTCCTGATTTGTACCATGTTGAGATTGAGCTCTTTGAGAACCAAAGTTTGTCCCTGCTTGAGACATGGTAGGAGTTCTCCCTGGGATAGATCAAGGAGTTTGTTGATTACCTCCATGGGTTGATGGAGGAGGAATGTAACCAGTTTTCAATCAAAAATTGCCAAGACCGTCATCTTCGTAAAGACCAGAATTGTAGAGTTGATCAAGAGTTGGAGCCTGGAGAGTATGCAAAGGTATGGTATGGGATACTTCTCCAGATTTCTTGTGAGAGGAAGCTCTAGTTTCCACCATTAACCTTGGGTGAAGAAAAAGAATAAGACAAAGACAACTGAAGAAAGATTTGATTCAAGAAGATCAAATGACGCAACCTTGTCAAGGTTTGATTGATTGAAGCTTAGATTAGATGTAAATGAAGGAAACTATGCCCTGGATGTATGGGTAGATGCCCAAAAGATAATGGACATGAGTTCACAACACTTAGCCATTTTGAAGATGGATTGAAGATTGATAGTTATGACAAGGTTTTGACACAAGATGAAAAAGACTCAAATTGATTAAACATAAGGCCAAATCGGATTCAAAAGGCCACTTTAGGAAAATGATTGGATTCTTAGTAGTTGCTGCTTTGTTCTTGACATAGTGATTTGTTTGACAGATTCTGGAAATAGGCCAAAAAAGCTGGATATCTAGCAATTCTGACAACTCTTTGACAATTTTTCAAAATTTCTCAAACAACTTTTTGCAGCCTCATACGATAGTGGGTATACTATGAAATGACAATTGACAATCTCGTACGATAGTTGCAAAACTCACATGATAATTGATAGCAAGATTTTTGACTTTTGAAATGTCTGGCAAAAAAACTCATACGATAATACACCAGCTACCATACGACAATCTATGGGTAATGAAATGACAATAGCCAAAAGTCATACGAAATTCTAACTTTACAAGATGACTTTTGACTCCAGAAAGGTGTTTGACATCAGATTTTGCAATTTTTTCAGATTTTCAGTTTCAGATTGTTCACAAAATTGTCTGTCCATATTTGAAGATTGTATCAGATTGATTCATTCTTAGTAACCAGATAGATAAACAAGCACACAAAATAGAAAGCAAGTGATTTCAAGCATGTCTAAAAACAATGAATAGGGGACAAATCAAACCTGTGCATGAACAATCAATTGACTGAATTGTGCTAATCCCTAGGAGTGCTAACAGTGTATGTTGAAAAAGTTTTTGCAATAATGCACATATTCCTAGAAAATGAAAATTTGGCCTCACTAGGGTTTTTAGTAATGGTTTGACTCTGCAACTTTTGTGATCTCAAGAGGGTGAAATCCAATCCAGGTGCATCGGGGTTTTGACACGGTCTGAGAAATTAATCAATCAGGAGCTACTAGGGAGATCTGATAGCCCAACAAGAGACCACACCTATGAAGATTTCCTCCACAAGGACATTTATATAGCGGCTTTTGCTATCATGGTGAAAATGGCTATTACCACTTGAGGTTCTATCAACGTGGTTGACCCAATTAAGGGAATGTCCACTATGGTTAACCCTCTCTAAAGGTGACTCACAAAAGATACCACATGGAGACTGGTTCTAGATTCAAGGATTTGAGTTTCTGATACTACCCAAAAAGGGAGTAGAGCATAGTCCTCTAGCCTTTTCACTTTTAACCCAAACAAAGCAGACAGATTAATCTGACATGCTAAGACCAGGATTATCTCACAAAGATCTATGATGTCAACTACTTATGATCTATCAACCTCTCCGAAGAGAGAATGTATCAATCAGAAGCTCAAGATGCACAAATATAGTAGAACGTGAGACACTCTTAGTAACCTCCCTACCTACAAGGGTTCCTTTATTGAGAAGAGTTTCACTAGAAACCCACTCTATCAAGAACTACAAATAGTGTTCATAGGGCCTATTTACTATGTGTAACAAAGATGCTGAAAAGCAAATCTATGTTCATTTTTATAGCCCAAAATGAATTCTATGATATGAAAGCAATAAAGGTCACACAAGCTTGACACGCAAGAGTTCTTTTTAATCCAAATCAAAATGTTATCAGATGAGAAGATTATCTGAATTCCTCACAACATGCTTAGTAGAATCTTACCTATTTTTAGCAATTCTCACGCTTTTTCTCAATCAAAATCAGTAGAAATAAATTAGAAACAAAAAATTCCAATTGTTAATGTTAGCTGTTAGTCCAAATTAGTAAAATAAATCTAGAAAATTTCCTGAAAAAGTGAAACAATAATTGAAACCTGGCACTGAAACTCGTATGACAGTGGGTTACCTACCAGACAATAATCTAGAAAGTTGTATGATAATGGGTATCAGATCATACGAGAATAGAGCTTTCAAATGACACTGTGTTTCTGATGGTATGATCCTCGATCAAATCAATTATCATACGATAGTGGGTATTTCTTGGTACAAGTTTTTGAAAAAACTCGTACAAAAATTCTATGGACAAAAATTAAAAATCGTAGCTTGGAACAAAAAATGACAAGAAGATGATAGAAATTGATAAAAATTGAATGGAAACCCATTTTAGGGCCCCACGGTGGGCACCAAAAATGTGTGTTTGAATTTTGTACCTAGCTGTAGAAACAACACTTCAGTAAAACATTAGAGGTTAGTTAAAATACAAATCATGCAGTGAAATGGAAACTAATCTAACCAGGTGATTTACTACCTTCTAGTAGGTGTGAGTATGTATTCTTAGATTGGACTGAGATCAGTGACCTTGATGACACCTAAATGAAGGATTTGAATGGAATAATCTAGATATTAGATGAATGCAAATTAATCTATATTTTTGGATTTTAGATGCAATAGGATGAGATAAACTGATATGAATCTATTCTAGATGAAAAATTGATATGTAGAATAAGCTAACAATGAATTGCAATATGAAACTAAGATGACAAGATTGATCTCACAAAAGTTGTTGATTTGCAAAGAAGCTTCAATTCTTTAGATGTTAATTCACTAGTGTGATTATGCAAATTCATGGATTGATTTTGGCAGAGTAAGTATGCAAACTTGTGAGATGAATTATGAAGAGCTGAGCCTTGATTTTATAGAAATCCAGGGCTTTGGGGATGCATGGAAAAAGCCATAAATCACTCAGGTTGATTTTTGAGTCAACAAGGAATTAAAGATAGTTAACTCACAAAAAATCATGCAAAAATAGCTTTTTGATTTAAATCAAAAGTTGAGATCAACTTTTAACTCAAACGAGAGTTGAGTTTATTTTTAAAACAACTTGAATTGATTTTCTGATTTAAAGTTCCACTGCTTTTTGGATGTGCATAATTTTTATTTATTTTTTGATCGGTAAAAGACCGAAGCCCTAGATAATTTTTATTATTAATAGAAATAATTATTTTACAAATGTGACCCCGCTCACTGTAGGTGCTGGTAGGAAAGAGCGGGGTTGAGAAAACCTCTAGGCTTGCCTGGGACCCTAGGTCCTATCCTTATACAAAAATTACATGGGCATACCCACGTCTCGACAATGTCGAGGATTTGAAAAATACATATTTTCCGTAGGCATTCCCATGGCTCAATACCAATCGAGATTCATACAAGATTTACGTGGGCATACCCACATCCTGAATAAAACTTTGAGAATGTTTTTCTTTTAAAATCCTTAATTATACATAGAATGTCGCTTAGACAATGATTACATCATTTATACAATTGAAGCCTTGCTTTGTTCCTCTAGCTTTGTTGAGAATATGACTTGAAAATCTGGATGATATTCCTTCCTGAAAAGAAATCAGACAAAAGTCTTCCAATACCAAAGGTTAATCTACTCCAAAATAAATCTATATATCAGCTTCATAGCCTATCTAAGAATATTTAAATATTGAATATGAAGCCTATAGTAACATTTTTGTTATTGTCAGTATAAAATTAGGCGCAAAAAGGTCTTATGATTCAAAATCCTTACCGCTTAAGATTATCATTTCCTGCCTCATATTAGCACTCGAAAATCCTAACATTTTAGGAAAATTTGCAACAGAATTACATATACTTCTCTATGCTATAATGTTGAACTGGCTAACATAACAGTGATAAAATTAGAGTTTCAATATGAGTTTTTAATATTTCACATCTTTCATAAGATACTGTAATGACTTCCAAAAATACCTCAGTTTGTAAGACCAGACCATCTTAGTCTGAAACATATGGCTATACATATATAGATTATATATATATGACCATGTATTCATACCATTACCATATCTGTGATATCTGCCAAGGCTAATCCATTATTTAAAATTCCATATATTGGTTCCAAGCTCTATGTATAAATATAAGTATATTGCCCTTGATATACCTATATTTATATCAATTCTTAAAAAAAAGGTAACTGGAAAGAAAGTCCAGGGTCTCAGTACAACCTTACTCTGTAACTCTGTTACTTCTTATCTATAAGTCGATTTGAAAAGTACCTAGGAGGAAACTATGAATATATATATAAATATCTATATACAAACACCTGTATATATATATATATATATATATATATATATATATATATATATATATATATATATATATATATATATATATATATATATATATATATATATATATATATATTTATAAATACTCTCATAAATATCTAAAAATATGCATCCAATAAATTATTAGGAATTAAAACACATATCCTGGCCTCTAGCTGATGAGATGAGATTATGATTATAAAGAAATTTAATTTTACCTTCCTTCAAGTTTGTATATGAGATACCAGCTATATTTAGTTGGTTGATGCATAGATCTATATAACTAATTAGAACAAAAAAAAAAAAACCTGTCTGTACCAATGTAACAAGGTCCTTTATAGATGATGTGAGTTTATAAACCTCTATTTATTGATTAACATTTCTTTTTTGAATTTCCTAGGTTTCTTGACATATACATAACTATTAGCAATTGGTGTAACAATAAAACTATCCCTTCCTATGATTAAGCTACTACAATTTAAAGATTATCACATCATAGGATTGTTCATTATTATCAATTAGATCCTATCCTGATTTTTATTTGAGCAGATCACACTGTATATACATATATATACAAATATATATAATTATATGCATATGTATATATAGTAGATGATCATTCTATAAATGTGAGTCTGTAGGTGTGTGTGTGTGTGTGTATGTGTGTGTGTGTGTGTGTGTGTGTGTGTGTGTGTGTGTGTGTGTGTGTGTGTGTGTGTGTGTGTGTGTGTGTGTGTGTGTGTGTGTGTGTGTGTGTGTGTGTGTATAGACAACAGAAATGATCTAGATATATTGGTACAACAAAATGAAACTGAAAAAATTAGTAAGGTAAGGAGATGTTTGGGAGAGACAGAAAGGAAGAAGATTTACCTTAAAATATGATTTAATTACTCTTATTTGTACATTTCTTTCTATAGGTCTCCATACGAATCCTATGCTACATCTAAATTTGATGTCAGAAGCTGGTCTATACATCAAAACATAGTGCCTATGCTATATACATTTACTATGTATAGTGTGGAATAAGATAAGATGCCCAAATCCACATAGTGTATGCAATGCTTTGCACTACTCAGATGAAATTATATACATACTATATACCCTTTTAAATTTCTAGCTTGATCCAAGAGTTCTCCTGCTAATCACCAGTCTGAAGTTAATATTATTTATGTTGACTTCAAGATTGGTGACTAACAAATCAACCTAATCAAAAAACTTTTTTGAATTTTAATGTTGTTAGTAACCATGAGATCCTTTATATAAGACTCAATTTTATAGTATTCTAAGACTGTATTGGGCTTCATGAATAAATTCTGCATTAAAGATTCCTTTTATTGCTTGACACGTATGCTTCCAAAACTAACTGAGGAATATATTCTTGAACTAATTACATCAAATTACTATTCTAACTTCTTCCATACATGCCGTACAAACTTGCACTCTTAGTTGAGTCTTCAATATACATCAAAGTATCCATGTTCAAGTGTGCAAGCACTAAGCTTACTTCTATTGACATCGCTATACAAAACTATCTCTGGTTAGACTTAGAAAATACTGCTTACACTTAGAAAATTTTACTCTGCCCTTTGTCTTAACTGATTTCAGTCATATGCAGTCTTCATATAGATTATATGTTTCCATAATTACAACAACTTGATATCTAACTCATCCAATTTTCCAACAAGAAAAGGATATATATTACATCAGTCGCACCCTCGTGGGATATGAGCTTAATTATTCTCCAATTGAATGAGTATGTCTAGCAGTAGTCTTTGCTTCACAGAAGTGGTGACATTACCTGTTGTCTCATTCCATCAAGCTTATTGCAAAGATCAATCCTTTAAAATATCTTTTAAGCAAGACAACATTAATAAGAAGATTGGCTAAGTGGGTTATGTTGCTTAGTGAATTTGATATTGAGTATGTGGATAGGAAGGCCATTAAAGAACAAGTAATTGCAAATCAATTAGCTGAGGAACCACTGATTGATGATCATCCTATAAATACAGAATTTTAAGATGCACATATTCTGACATTATCCACATAGATATGGTAGTTGTATTTTGATGGATCATATACACATCATGGTTCAGAAGCTGGAGTGATATTTGTTACACCACAAGGATATACAATACCCAAGTCTTAAAAATTTCTCTTCCCTTGTATAAATAATGCAGCTGAGTATGAAGCTTTGATGATTGGGTTGAACATGGCTCTACAATGGAAGGTCGCTAAATTAATGTCTATGGAGACTTCCAGCTGATCATTAATCAAGTAAATGATTAATATCAAACTAAGGATGACAACTTGTTGCCATATAAATGTATGGTGGATGACTGTAAGCAATATTTTTCAATAATAACCTATGAGAAAATTCCAAGACATGATAACAAGGCTATAGATGCCATGGACACAATTGTTTCTCTATTTGATGTGGAAGATACAAAAGCCCATTTTGAGTTCTTAGTGGAATCTTTGACTTTTCTTGTGTGTGATGATCCTGATACAAGTATCATATGTCATATTATCAGAAAAGAATTCCCAACTTATGGAAAGATATACTCCTACCATAAAAACAATATCATTCCACCCAAAATATCCAGAAGCAAAAAGAATGTACCTTTCTCCAACAAGCCTCCTGCTATATCCTAATATCTGACACCCTGTATTGGCGAGGTCTTGACGGTACTCTCTTATGATTTCTTGAACATGATGAAGCTCAAACTGCCTTACGAGATGTTCACGAGGGTATTTTTGGGACACATTTGAGTGATCCTTCCTTGTCTAAGAAGCTCATGCGTATGGGTTACTATTGGCCTACTATAGAGACATATTCCTTTCAATTTTATAGAAAATGCAAGAAATTTTAGATCCATAGGAATCTTATTCATACACTAACATAGGAGCTCCATACTTTTACAACTACATTACCATTTAGTTAGTGGGGACTCAACCTCATGGGTACAATTCACCCTCCATCTTCCAATGACCATAATTTTATTATCACTACAACTGAGTATTTCACCAAATGGATTGAAGCCATTCCACTGGTCACTTCCACTGGCAAACAAATATCCATCTTTATCCTTAATTTTATCATTTCCAAATATGGTATCCCTATGCATCTTATGACTGATCATGGGAAGCAATTCCAAAATTAGGACATGGATGAATTATATGAGAAATTTGACATCAGACATCACTATTCCACCATTTACTACCCCTAGGGCAATGGCCAAGCTGAGGCATCTAATAAAACCATTGTCAAGATCCTTCAAAATATTGTAAATGGCATTGGCCGTGACTGGCATATCAAACTGAATCCCACCTTATGGGCTTATCACACTTCCATCCAAAATCCCATTAGAGCCACACCGTATTCCCTTGTCTATGGTTTGAAGTTGCCTTGCCCCTCGAGGTTGAGTTACCTTCTCTTCATGTATCCCTGAAAGACTTAATTCCAAATGAAGAGTATAGAGTTGCACGACTAACTGAATTGGAATTTTTGGATGAATGCCACCAAAGGGACTTTGATGATTTGAAGGTCTATTAATAGAGGATGTCTCATCAAAATAACCATAGAGTGAAACCAAGATATTTTTAAGTGGGTGATCTTGTCCTTCGTGAGGATCCCAGAAATCAGTAGCATCGTGAGAAGAAGGGAACATTTGAATCCAACTGGTTGGGTCCTTTTGTGATTACAATAGTCTATGGCTTAGGAGCTTATCAGTTTTCTTCATTTGAAGGTGATCTCTTGGATGAGCCTCTTAACAGTATGCACCTCAAGAAGTACTCTTCTTAAAATCCCAATGCAAGGGGTATGTATATAAATAAAACATAAAAACATTAAAAAAAAAAAAAAAAATCAAAAGAAAACTACAATAAAAACATGTGGTGAAAACCTGGGAACATGCACCATTTGTGACAAGTTATCTCCTCTCTCTATTAGGATTCTTCTAGTGTATCATACCATTGTATATATCCATAATAAAATGGCTATTTAGTCACCATTCAATCCATGTATATATCTATACTAAAATGACCAGTCCACAAGATCCTATCCATTGATATAAATCCAAAATAAAACCCTCCATCATAGCTTGTTCTAATGTCTTCATCTTCCTTCTAGGCAATGGGAGTCAATCTTAATGGATTTTGTAATGGGGTTGCCTAGAACAGAACAAGGCTTTGATAGTGTTTTTGTGATAGTGGATAGGTTTAGTAAAATGGTCCATTTTTGTACCATGTAAAAGCACAAATGATTTCTCATATTGCACATCTTTTCTTTAAAGAGGTAGTTAGGATCCATGGTCTTCCCCAAACAATTGTATCTGACGGGGATGTGAAGTTTCAAGGCCACTTTTGGAGGACACTTTTCAAGAAACTAGGAAATAATCTAACCTACAGCTCTACCTATCACCCACAAACTCATGGGCAGACTGAGGTAGTAAATAGATCCTTAGGCAATCTCCTAAGATGCCTAACCAAACAACATGCTCAGAGTTGGGATCTACTCTTGCCCCGGGTAGAGTTTGCATTCAATGACTCCATGAATAGGTCAATAGGAAAGACGCCCTTCCAAGAAGTATATGGCCTTCATCCCAAAGGACCATTGGATATGGTAGAACTACCATCTGATTTCAAAATTAGTGCTCAAGGACAAGAACTGGAAGAGCTTATCAAAAATGTGTAGCATGAGGTAAAGGAAGCACTACAAAGATCCACTTTGAAATACATGGAACATGATAAAAGAAGGGAAATCCACTTCAAATTTGGAGACAAGGTATGGGCATTCTTGAGGAAAGAGAGACTACCTAAGGGTAGATATTGCAAACTTCACATGAAGAAAGAAGGACCATGCATTATACTCAAAAAAATGGGTGAAAATGCATATGAGATCTCTATTGCCCCTACCTTGTAGATTTCTCCAATTTTCAATGTTGCAGACCTCACCCCCTACAAATTTATGACAGATTCAACAAATGAACAAGGTGAGTAGGCAGATATGAATGATGAAGACTATGTCACAAACCTCCCTCAAAGAAAACTAGTTGAGTTAGAGGAGATACTGGACACTAAGTTGCTGAAGCAGACCAAAACCAAGAAGTACATGTAGTACCTAGTGAAATGGAAAGGACTCCCCAACATAGATGCAACTTGGATGACTGAAGACCAGATCAAGTAACATGTAACTTCGGTGGAACATTTAACCTCAAGTAGGAACTTGAGTTCTAAACTCAAGGGGAGTATGTTGTAGGAGCACCCACAATAAAGGATGATTAATCAAAGTCCTAAGAACATCTAGATTAGGTTAGATCTATCATTTAGGCATCTAGACCAAATTGTAAGACCTAGTTCCAAGATTGGCACAAGTATAAGCCCTTGGTCAACTATGGTCAAAGATGGTCAAAAGGGCCTAAAATCTTAGGATTTTTCTATTTTCATGTTTTAATGGTTTGGATCCATGTTGGATCATTAGACTTAGGAACAAACCAATCTTGGTCACCTAGAATAGAAAAGGTGCTAAAAAGTTGTAAAAGTTGCTTTGCGACATTGACAACTTTTGCCAAAAGTTGTAAACAACCCCCCAATGGTCATATAGTTTGAAATTTATTTTTTAGCCAATGGGGGAGGCCGTCATAATTCCTACTAGGTGGGTGGAAGGTAAGAATATGTAATTTGGCATTTTGAATCAATAAAAATATAACTGTTTCTCTGCAAATCCGAGGACAATTGGAGTGTACGGACTAGTACGGACATGATGGAATGAATTTATGAAGCCAAAAGTTTTCTCTATGAATCTAATTTATTTTTCAATTGATTTCATGTTTTGATAAATCCTAGTTTGAGAGTTATCAAATTTTTTGTCTTGCTGCCTGGATTGTAGGCCTAAAACTAGGGTTTCAATTGGTTTTGAGTATTCTAATCAATTCCACACTAGGAATATGATGCCCCTTGGTGGTATTCAAGTTGTTTTTATTTACTTTCAAATTATGTAGGTTAGAGGTGGTAACTTGTAGGGAGATGAGTTTTCCATGATTCCCTAGGTGTACATCCCTATGTGTGCACCTACAAGTGACTGAGTACAGTCAACATAACTCTTTGTTGGCGATTCACCAAGACCTCAAATTTAGGATTAAGGGTCCTTATATATGCCCTCATAGGTTCCCATATTTGGGTTAGCCATTGGTTTGGAGGAAATAGCACTTGTAGTGCAATTGCATACCTAATTAGGCCTAATAGTCGTGCCTAAATTAGGTTTTTTATTGTTTTCCTTTCAGTTTCACATCTTGGTACTTGGATATGATCCCTAAAGTCTAAAAGGGTATCTAAATCTCCAACTTGTTCAATACTTTGTATGGAATTATTTTGGTCTAGGATCAAAATCTCTCCTAGGAAGGGCTACAAGCCTAGTTTTGGATTTTTGAAGAAACTACATGTGTGTGTGAATTTTGTACCTAGCTATAGACACAACACTTTAGTAAAACATCAGAGGTTATTTAAAATCAAAATCATGCAGTGAAATGGAAACTAATCTAACCAGGTGATTTACTGCCTTCTAGTATGTGCGAGTATGTATTCTCAGATTGGACCGAGATCAGTGACCTTGACGACACCTAAATGAAGGATTTGAATGTATAATCTACATATGAGATGAGTGCAAATTAATCTATATTTTTGGATTTTAGATGCAATATGATGAGATAAACTGATATGAATCTATTCTACATGAAAATTTGATATGCAAAATAAGCTAACAATGAATTGCAATATGAAACTAAGATGACAAGATTGATCTCACAAAAGTTTTTGATTTGCAAAGAAGCTTCAATTCTTCAGATGTTGATTCACTAGCGTGATTGTGCAAATTTGTTGATTGATTTTGGTAGAGTAAGTATGCAAACTTGTGAGATGAATCAAGCCTTGATTTTATAGAAATCTAGGGCTTTGGGGATGCATGGAAAAAGCCATAAATCACTCCGGTTGATTTTTGAGTCAACAAGGAATTAAAGATAGTTAACTCACAAAAAATCATGCAAAAATAACTTTTTGATTTAAATCAGAAGTTGAGATCAGCTTTTAACTCAAAAGAGAGTTGAGTTTATTTTTAAAACAACTTGAATTAATTTTCTGATTTAAAGTTCAACTTCTTTTTGGATGGGCATAATTAATTATGAATTAATTGAATAAATAAAGTGATTTATCCTCAACTTAACTGATTTTAAAAATAAAACAATTGATTTATGGGTTAATCAATCATTAAATTAAACTTTTATTCCAAAAACTACATTATTAAATTTGACAATTGACATTAATTAATTAAATAATAATTTAATCAATTAGTTATAAGATATTTGATTTATTGTCAAAATGAAATAATACAATTTAGGAATAAATATAATTAAATCTAATTAATTAAATATTCAAAATATCTAATTAATAAAACTTTAGGATAAATAGGATTTATCGCCAAATAATCATTAAATTAAAGATAATTAGGATAAATAGGAATATTACTAGGAATATTCCCCAATGTAGAATTTGAGATAATCAATTAGGATTTGATGATGTTTAGATGTGCCCTAGGTTAGGACTTCGATCTCGATTTCATTCGATATGTCGATATAGGAGGTTAATGAACTTATAGCCCAATTTTGGGGTATTACACTATGTTGTATGGGTTGCTTTTGAATGAAAGAACCATTGGAACTAATTGAATAGGAGCCAAATAGGCTAGATCCATGAGCATAGGTCACCCCTGGTCCTACTAGTCATTTCATGGGGTTTGTTCACAAATTGGGTTAAGTGTGCTTCATAGCCAATCTTTGTTATTGGTAATTTTGGACTTGGAAGAACCTAGTGATTAGGTTGCCTTTAGGATTTCAAGGTTGTGATAACCATATTCCTTGTCCTTGCTACACTTGTGATAGATGTAGGGCACTCTACTCCATAGTTTGGGTATCTAAGGGACCAATCCCTTAACCATCATTCATTGTTTCAAGCTTCTTGATGCCCACTCCAAGGGCCAATAGCTTTGATACCAATTGTTAGGATTAAGGAATACTGAGAGGGGGGGTGAATGAGTATTACAAAACTTTGAATTAAAATTCAACCAATTGCAAATAAAATATATCAATGTTGAAATGAAAAGAACATAAACACATAGCACATAACTTATAAGACCATTATTTTTTCTTGCGAAAACCATGGCCAAGGGAAAACTTGGGTGAGGATACTACCCAAAACTATGCACTAAAATATTGAATCCCTATTAGGAGATATAGTCTTGTAAGGAGCAGAGTATTACATATTACATTTCCTTTTTAGAGGAGTACAAAACCCTATTAGGGGTATACAAAAACCTGTTAAAGGTGAGGTAAGCTTACAACTCTTACAATCAAAACTCTGTCACAAAAGTGTTCTTCAAATAGTGAATAGTACAAGCATCTGATATTCTTTGATAGTTCTAGTTATAGCTCTGTCAATCTCATATCTCACATCTACTATCTTCCTTTTCTAATATCCCAAATTTGCATCCATCATATCATCATCTCATACATCCTTATCATTTCCACAAAAAACTCTATACTTATATTAATTTTGTCATCCAGCTAGCTCTCGAATACAATACAAAACATCAATATGTATGAAAATGATAAATACTAAGACAAAAATCTTATATTACCAAAGTGTCGGTAATATGCAACTTTCATCTAACTTAGAACATTACTATTCCATCTAATCTTCCCTCAATCATTGCGACTGTTCATATCCCATGTTTCATTATCTCTTTGTCTTTGCATACCTCCACAACATTGTATCTTATTGATGCAGGAGCATCCTGGGTGTATGAGCAATCTTGCATCACCCAAAAATATTTATGGTTTCCTTTCAATAAGGGCTACCATGCGCAGAGCTTCTATTTATGGAAACTTTCTATTTTTAGTAAGTTGGTCATACGATCTTGGGATATTCTGATTTCATAGGTGGAGGTTCATTTTGGTTGTATCAGCTTGCCAGTAAAGTTTCATTGCCAGATCAAGTCTAGTTTTGAAGATATTGAAAAATTTCGGTATTGGAAATAGGGTAAAGAAACATTGAACTCAGTTTCGAAGGCTTTAGAGGTCACAAATGAGGTCAAAACTTTGGTAGAATGAAGCTTTCTTAATTCAAGTGTTGTAGAGCTTCTTGTACCCTTTCTAAATTGGGGTCATAATAGTCAATCGGGTCAACGGGTGATGACTTATGGTCTCAAGAAGTTGGGCCACCTAAAATGGCAAAAGATAAAAAATTTTCAAAATTTTTTTTTGGGTTTCAAAAGTTATTTTGAGTTGACTTTGATGTAATAAATTAAAAAATAAACTAATTCTAAGTTCAGAGTAGTTCAGAGTAGTTCTGGGTAATCATTTGAGGCATTGTCCCTCAAAATATTATAAGGAAGATGCCCATGTGGCTTTGCATATTGTAATTCTGAAAGTTTGTAATTCCACATTTGTGGAGATAATAAGAAGCCCATTTTGTGTTCTTAAAAATTGTTGTTGTTCTCTCTTTTTGTTGTGTGTTTGCGGTATTAAGGGGAGCACCCTTCATCAAGTGGTATCAAAGTAGGAGTTCCTAAGCATGTAAACAAATCGCCAACTATGAGGTAGTTTGCACTAGGATCGTGGTTAGGGTTTCAACATGCATCATGAAAATACCTCCATGAAGGGAACATGGAAGAAGAGCTGGTGTTGTAACACCTGAGGTTAGAGCACTCTAGAGACAAGTGGGAGAATTGTAAGAAGAGATTTGTAGAGGAATGAATCTTAATGTCAGAGAAGAAAGCAAAGATGAAACAAAAGAAGAAGATCAAGAAGGAGAAGTCAAAATTGTGAACCAAGAGGAAGAAAGACTTTTTCAGGCCATTTTCAAGATTGAGAAAAGACCTAAGATTGAGGTTCCTACATTTTTCAAGAAATCTTAACCTAGAGGAATTGATCGACTAGATCAATGAATATGAAGAATATTTCAAGTATGAAGATATTGAAGATCCTTATAAAGTCAAGTTTGTGAAGGCCAGACTGAAGGGTCATGCAAAGATCTGGTGGTAAGAGATTCAATTGAAGAGAAATAGAAGAGGAAAGGAGAAAATCACAAGATGGGATTGAATGGTGGATAAATTGAAGTGATAGTTCATTCCTATTGATTATGAGCTTGACCTACTAAAGAAGATGCAAAGTTTGAAGAAAGTAGGAAGATCTGTTTAGGAGTATATAGAAGAGTTCTATCGACTCCTCATCAGAACAGGCCATGCGGAAGCTGATAAAGAGAAAGTTTCCCTTTACCTTAATAGGTTGAGGTTGATCATTTAGGAAGAATTGAATCTAGTTCGAATGAATAGTATTGAAGAAGCATATCAGTTTTTCCTAAAAGTAGAGGAAAAGATGAACAAGAAGTTTGAGAGCAGACAAAGCGAAAGAGGTCATGATTGAAGATCTGGTGGACAGTCATATGGAGATTAAAATGAAGATCTAAAAAAGAAGGATGAGGCCAATAACAATTAGAATCATAGAGGATATAATTTCAATTGTTTCCATGATCAGAATAATAGAGATCAGAAAGGAAGAGGAAGAGGACAAGGATCTAGAAGAGGAGGCTTCCGTGGAACATGTTTTCATTGTGGAGAAGAAGGTCATAGGGCATTTGAATTTCCTCAATGCCAAGGAAGTGTAGATAGGAGAAATGAAGGCCAGGCCAGAGTTGCACATGTTGATGAAGATGATAGATCATCACATTCTGAAGATGTTTAAAGAGGAGAAATGTTGATTAACAAAAGAGTCCTATTGAGTGGTGAGAATGAACCTAAGCAAAGGAGGTGCTTGTTTCGCACTAGGTGCAAGTGTGAGCATAAGTGTTATGATGTGATTATTGATAGTGGAAGTACTGATAATTTGGTGTCAGAAGAGATGGTGAAAAAGTTGAATCTCAAGAGGTAGAAACATCCACATCTATATCGGGTTGCCTAGGTGCAAGATGACCATAAGGACATGGTTAATGAAGAGTGCCTAGTGAAGTTCAAGATTGGCGGGTACCAAGATGAGGTACTATGTGATATCATATCTATGGATACATGTCATATGTTATTGGGTAGATCTTGGAAGTTTGACAAGTGTGCTATACATGATGGTTGTGTGAATACCTATTCCCTGATAAAGGATGGAGTGCGACATAAGTTAAAACCATTGAAGGAAACTGAAGAAAAGGTATGTGGTAATGCAAGAATAACTTTTGTTGATAGAAGAAATTTCTTAGATGGTATGCGGCATGAGCATATGTGTTTTACCTTAATTCCAAAAGCTACGAAAGAGGAAGTAGAAGATGTACCTATAGAAGTTGTAGAATTATTGAATGAGTTTCAGGATATTGTATTCGATAATGTGCCTAATGGATTACCACCAGTCAAGAAGATTAGTCATTAAATGGATTTGATCCCATGAGTGAGTTTACCAAATAAGGAAACACCTAGAATGACACTAATAGAACATGAAGAGTTGAAGATAGATTTGAAGTTTAGTTCAACACATCATCCATATATTGTATATGGAAGTAGTCCTAGAAATGCATCCAAGTTGAGGAAGATAGATAAAGGAGAAATAAGTAAAGCTCAAGCTGAGGATTTTGTAGAACATTTGAAGAACCTCCATGAGCAGGTGAGGAAGCATATTAGCAAGATGAATACACAGTATAAGACTAAGGAAGATGTGAAAAGGAGGCATAAGGAATTTCAAGTTGGAAATGAAGTCATGGTTCATTTGTAGAAGGAAATATTTCTAGTTGGTACATGTAACAAGTTGAAAATGAAGAAATTTGGGCCATGTAAGATACTGAAGAAGCATGATTCAAAAAATGCATATGAGGTATAATTGCCTATTGAGTTAAATATTTCACCACTATTTAACATTTTAGATTTGACAGTGCATCATGAAGGAGGTGTTGAAGATGAGATCACAATAGTATAGTGGAGTATTCCAGCAACCAGTTCAACTATCAAGGAGATTGAGGATATACTGGGTAGTCCTATTGGTAGAAGCACAAAGAACAAGACATATGAAGAATATTTGGTCAAATGGAAAGGATGACCTATTGAAGATTCATCATGGATAACAAAGGTGAATGTTAACCATCTTGGTTTCCCTCTTCACACCTGAGTCATGATGGGGTCACTTCTTAGATTACCCCAGGTGTCTGACATAGGAGCATGCTGGGTGTAAGAGCAATCTTGCATCACCCAAAAATATTTATGGTTTCTTTTCAATAAGGGCCATCTTGTGGAGAGTTGCTATTTATGGAAACTTTCTATTTTTAGTAAGTTGGTCATATGATCTTAGAATGTTATGATTTCATAGGTGGAGGTTCATTTTGGTTGTATCAGCCTGCCAGTAAAGTTTCATTGCCAGATCAAATCTAGTTTTGAAGATATTGAAAATTTTCGGTATTGGAAATAGGGTACAAAAAATTTGACCTCAATTTTGATGGCTTTATAGGTCCCTGATGAGGTTGAAACTTTGGCTAAATGAAGCTCTCTTGATTCAAGCATTGTAGAACTCCTTGCGCCCTTTGCGAATTGGGGTCATAATCGTCAATACGGTCAATGGGTGATGACTTAAGGTCTCTGGAAGTTGGGCCACCTGGAATGATGGAAAATAAATTTCATTCAAAATTTTTGTTCAAGTTTCAAAAGTTATTTTGAGTTGACTTCGATGTAATAAATTGAAAAATAAAATAATTCTAAGTTTGGTCGGCGTTGTTGGCTAAATTTCTGGAACCTTCCCAAGCGGTGGAAAATTGCCTATATAAGGAAGGCTGTAGTGTTGTCTTAGGCAGTTAGGAGTAGTTCAGAGTAGGTATAGGTAATAATTTGAGGCTTTGTCCCTCAGAATATTGTAAGGAAGATTCCCATGTGGCTTTGCATATTGATATTCTAAAATTTTGTAATTCCACATTTGTGGAGATAATAAGAAGCTCATTCTGTGTTCTTGCAAATTGTTATTGTTCTTTATTTCTATTGTGTGTTTGTGGTATTAAGGGGAGCACCCTTCATCAAGTGGTATCAGAGCATGAATTCCTGAGCGTGTAAAACAATCACTGACTGTGAGGTAGTTTGCACCAGGACTGTGGTTAGGGTTTCAGTGCGCATCGTGAAAATGTCTCCACAAAGGGAATGTGGCAGAAGAGTTGGTGTTGTAACAATTGAGGTTAGATGGATCTAGAGATAAGTACATGCATTGCAAGAAGAGATTCACAAAGTAATGAATCTTAATGTCAGAGTCGAAGGTGAGGATGATGCTGAAGAAGAAGATCAAGAAGGAGAAGTCAAAATTGTGAACGAGGATGAAGAAAGACTTCTTCGGGCAATTTCCAAGGTCGAAAAAAGACCTAAGACTGAGGTTCTTACATTTTTAAGAAATCCTAACCTAGAGGAATTGATTGAATGGATCAATAAATGTGAAGAATATTTTGAGTATGAAGATATTGAGGATCCTAATAGGGTCAAGTTTGTGAAGGCCAAACTGAAGGGTCATGCAAAGATCTTGTGGCAAGAGATTCAATTGGAGAGAAATAGAAGAGGAAAGGAGAAAATCATAAGATGGGATCGAATGGTGGATAAATTGAAGTGACAGTACATTCCTATTGATTATGAGCTTGACCTACAGAAGAAGATGGAAAGTTTGAAGCAAGCATGAAGATCTGTTCAGGAGTATATAGAGGAGTTCTATCGACTCCTCATCAAAAAGGGCCATGCAGAAGCTGATAAAGAGAAATTTTCCCGTTACCTTAATGGGTTAAGGCCAAGCATTTAGGAAGAATTGAATCTGGTTCAAATGAATAGTATTGAAGTACCAGTTTTCCCTAAAAGTAGAGGAAAAGATGAACAAGAAGTTTGAGAGCAGACAAAGTGAAAGAGGTCATCATGGAAGATCTGGTGGATAGTCATATCGACATCAAAATGAAGATTTGAAAAAGTAGGATGAGGCCATTAATAGTTAGAATTAGAGAGGAAAAAATTTCAATTGTTTTCATGATCAGAATAATAGAGATTAGAGAAGAAGAGGAAGAGGACAAGGAAATGGAAGAGGAGGCTTGCATGGAACATGTTTTCACTATGGAGAAAAAGGTCATAGGGCATTTCAATGTCCTCAACACCAAGGAAGGATAGATAGGAGAAATGAAGGCCAAGCCAGAGTTGCACATGTTGAGGAAGATGTTATATCATCACATTCTAAAGATTCTAAAAGAGGAGAAACATTGATTAACAGAAGAGTCCTGCTGAGTGGTGAGAATGAACTTGAGCAAATGAGGCACCTGTTTCACACCAAGTGGAAGTGTGAGGGTAAGTGTTGTGATGTAATTATTGATAGTGGCAGTAGTGATAATTTGGTGTCAGAAGAGATGGTGACAAAGTTGAAGCTCAATAGGTAGAAACATCCACATCCATATCAGGTTGCCTAGGTGCAAGATGACCACAAGGTCATGGTCAGTGAATAGTGCCTAGTGAAGTTCAATATCAACAGGTACCAAGATGAAGTATTATGTGATGTCATATCTATGAATGCATGTCATATGTTGTTGGGTAGACTTTGGTAGTTTGACAAGTGTGTTTTACATGATGGTCGTACGAATACCTATTCCCTGATAGAGGATGAAGTGCAACATAAGCCAAAACCATTGACGAAAATAGAAGAAAAGGTATGTGGTAATGCAAGAATAACTTTGTTGATAGTGGAAATTTATTAGATGGTATGCAACATGAGAATATGTGTTTTACCATAATTTCAAATGCTTGGAAAGTGGAAGTAGAAGATGTACCTATAAAAGTTGCATTATTATTGAATGAGTTTCACAATATTGTATCTGATAATGTGCCTAATGGATTAGCACCAGTCAAGAAGATCAGTCATCAGATGGACTTGATCCCAAGAGAAAGTTTTCCAAATAAGGTAGCACATAGAATGAAACTAATAGAAGGTGAAGAGGTGAAGATAGATTTGAAGTTTAGTTCATCTCATCATCCACAGATTGTATATGGAAGTAGTCCCAAAAATGCATCTAAGTTGATGAAGATAGATAAAGGAGATATAAGTAGTGTTGAAGCTGAGGATTTTGCAGAACATTTGAAGAACCTCCATGAGGAGGTGAGGAAGCATATTACTAAGATGAATATGTAGTATAAGGCTAAGATAGATGTGAAAATGAGGCATAAGGAATTTCAAGTTAGAGATGAAGTCATGGTTGATTTGCGAAAATAAATATTTCTTCTTGGTACATATAACAAGTTGAAAATGAAGAAATTTGGGCCATGTAAAGTACTGAAGAAGCATGATTCAGGAAATGCATATGAGGTAGAATTGCCTACTGAGCTGAATATTTCACCAGTGTTTAATATTTCAGATTTGACAGAGTATCATGAAGGAGGTGTTGAAGATGAGATAACAGTAGCACCATGGAGTATTCCAGCAACTAGTTTAACTATCAAGGAGATTGAGGATATACTCGATAGTCATGTTGGCAGAAGCATAAGGAACATGACATATGAAGAATATTTGGTCAAATGAAAAGGATGATCTATTGAAGATTCATCATGGCTAACAAAGGAGGAGGTTAACGGTCTTAGTTTCCCTCTTCACACCTGAGTTGTGACAGCATCACTTCTCAAATTACCCTGGGTGTCTGATGCAGGAACATGCTAGGTGTGAGACAAATCGTGCATCACCCAAAAATATTTTTGATTTCTTTTCAATAAGGGCTATCTTGTGCAGACATGCTATTTATGGAAAAATTTCATTGCCAAATCAAGTCTAGTTTTGAAGATATTGAAAATTTTTGGTATTGGAAACAGGTTACAAAAACTTTGAACTCAATTTTGAAGGCTTTAGAGATCCCGGATGAGGTTGAATCTTCAAGTAAATGAAGCTTTCTTGTCTCAAGTGTTGTAGAGATCCTCGTGCCCTTTCTGAATTGGGGTCATAATAGTAAATCAGGTCAACGAGTGATGACTTATGGTCTCTAGAAGTTGGGCCACCTAAAATGGCAGAAAATAAATTTTCCTCAAAATTTCTCTTCGGGTTTTAAAAGTTATTTTTAGCTGACTTTGATGTAATAAATTGAGAAATAAAAGAATTCTAAGTTTTGGCCTTATTGGCTAAAATTCTGAAACCTTCCCAGGCGGTGGAAAATTGCCTATATAAGGAAGGCAGTAGTGTTGTCTTAGGCAGTTTAGAGTAGTTCAGAGTAGTTCTAGGTAATCATTTGAGGCTTTGTCCCTCAGAATATTGTAAGGAAGATGCCCATGTGGCTTTTCATATTGTAATTCTAAAAGTTTGTAATTCTACATTTGTGGAGATAATAAGAAGCCTATTTTGTGTTCTTGCAAATTGTTGTTGTTCTTGTGTGCTAAAATGTTGTCACACTTCTATGAATCATTGCATGCAAGGAAACTCAAGAGTGAGCCCTCAAAAATTGATCCATAGCTCTCTATACATGGAGTTGCAAGATTTGTGAAATTGCTCTCAGCTAGAGCTATGAACTCATGACCTTGCTAGTCAACCACACGATGAGAGATTCCAAATCAAAGACAAGGGAAACAATGCCAATATCTCTAATGAAATCCAAATTTATGCAATGCAATGCAAGTAAGCTAAGAATGGGAATGCAATCTAGTCTATGAAAATGAAAGTACAATGCAACTAATCTATGAAAGGAAAGAACAAATGTGACCAATCCCTCCTATTTAGACTATGTGAGATCAATCTATTGTATAAAAAGAAATCTACACTAAGAATGTCATTATCATGCAACTATGAAAGAAAATATGAAATAAGATGCAACAAAGTCTTCAAAGCTTAGATTGCAAGAGTGTCTTCAAAAAGAGCTCCAAATGACCTAAAAACCCTGCAGCATAATATTAGCATGAAAACCTAAGATGCAAATGAGGAAGAGAGCTCTCCTTTTATAAGAAATGAGATGAAAATGAACCATTGAGATTAAGAGGCAAAAGACTTAATCAACAGTGGAGAAAAATAAAAGCTTGATCCTTGTACACAAATATCTTCCAACAAGAAAATAGGAGTTGACTTTAGTGTCCATATGAGACAAAAAGTATTTTTTCTCTTTGTATAAAATAAGAATAATGTTTTATTTGTGCAACATAGGATAAGAAGAAAAGTGAAGATTTTGTATTTAAATAAAAGGGGAAGAAATTCTTTTTAATTAAATAAAGGCTTAGGATAAAGTGATTTTATTATTTAATTAAAAGAGATTTTTAATTAATTAAAAGGGAGCATGTTTTCTTAATTAAATAAGATTTTTATTTTTTTCTCTTTTAAATTAAATAAGGCTCAAACATCAGGAAATAATGAATTGATTATGCTTTGATCAAAGAAATTGATATAATTGATAAAATACTGATTTTTGAAAATATTGATTCAGGGATTTGATAAATTGCTGGATGGGGGTCCAAAGTCTAGGCGACCATTTTAGGGTGCATACATTTGCCCCTCTTTGATTAATGTGAGATTGATTTAGGATCACATGAAGTCAAAGAATGAATTTGAAATGTGAGATTGATTTGGGATCACAAAACAACTCAGATGTGAGGTCGATTCAGGATCATATCCAAACAAAACATAAAAAAAGGATTCTGGACATGAGGTTGATTCGGGATCATATCCAAAATAAGAGATAAGAATCTCAAGCTTGAGTGAAAGCTTACAAAAAGATAGCTGAATCAAGAAAATCAAGGAATCAATGATTAAAATCCAATAGGCACTGCCCCCTCAGAATCGAAATCAAAATCAGGTAGAAGAGAAGTAGAAAATTGATAAAGATGATCAAATCATAATGAAATCACAATCAAAGATAAATGATAACAAGATAACCATTAGATAGTGAAAACATGACCTAGTGATGAATTAGAAAAAAAGAAGTGTGGTGAATGAAAGACTAGAAGTTTGAAAGACATGAAAAGGAAGAAATTCTATCAAAGATCGAAGAATTATGCCTCAAAAGGTCAGTCAATTGCATAGAAGAATGAGAAAACTTGGAAATGTGACTCAGATTTTGATTTCGAGTCTAAAAATGGATAGAAAATGATGTGATATGAAAGACCAGAAATAAAAGATATGATAAAAAAGAATCAGAAAATTAGCACAGTTGACCAACTAGTCCGTAGATGATAAAAAGGAGAGCTCTCTCCATATGCAAGATGCAAAAACAAAACTATGATGAACCTAAGAATGCAAGCTACTATGAAAGTGGTTGACTTGCAAGGTCACAATGCCTATAGAGATCTAATTATCATCATCAACCATTATTGGTAGTGTCGTAAGATCATACAATCCACACTAGCATAACTATGTGGATATGAATATGATCTTTATCAAATAGAAATGTGGAAATCCCACCTAGGCATCAAAGACATGGAGGTCAAGATGACTAATGTAGTGAGATTATCTAAGTTTGATATGGCATGATTATGCTTGTATCAAGACACATGAAAGTCAAGATAACTAGAAGCATGCACTCGCAAAATAGTCAAGGATAATACCTTGTCAATCCATAGTGTCAAGTAAGACCAGCATAAATGCTCATGACAGTTAGGATCAACAAAATATACCCATAAGAAGATAAAGAAAGAAAACATGTTCTCATACCCTCAGTCTTCTAGCTATGCATCATCAAAAACTTCTCAAAGAGAGACCACTCATCAAAGAAATCCTCATAGACAGCACACAAAGAAAAATAAAGTCAACATATCTCAAGCGAGTTGATTGTCTAAGTGCGTGTGTGTTGGTTATAGAGTCAGACTTTGGTTATCACATCTATCAATGAAAAATATCGCATCATACTTAGACTATTGGGTAAGATATTTGATAAGTGTTAAGAAACACTCGACACAAGGGTAGTGTTGAAAAACACTGTCTAGGGTGGTGTTGAAAAACACCTATTGTGAAATGCCCCAAGAGACAACCGCACCTAAATGACCTATGCTAATAGGTATGCCCCTTAGACAAAGATAAGGACCAATTCCAGACCAAGTCAAATAAGGTCAAGGCATGATGGAGAAAGGCTAAGTGTCGAGAGTGCATGCTAAAATGTACACACAAAAGTAGTGCAAAGGCCTCAAGTAGCACCTATTTTTAGGTTTTCACCACTTGGAGATCTTTTTTCATTTTTTGATTTTTTTTTTTTTAAAATATTTTTTCTACCAAGGTGCCTATTTCCAAGTTTTCACCAAGGCACTTTTTTTATGTTTTTATTTTTATTTTGTATTTTTTCAGGACTTTATATACTTTTTAGGATTTTTTCAGCATCATATATGAATTTTTTTGGTATTTTTTTCAGGATCATAAAATATGTACAAAGGATGCCCCTAGACAGAATGGGCATCAAACCCCAAGCAAGATCACATTGTGTAGTCTCAGTCTCTAGAAAGGTGGGGAACAAGAGATATTAGCAAGCTAGTGATTGAGATGGAGGAAAGGAGAATGAAGGAAAATGGAGGGAAGAAATCTTCAAGGTCAAACTCCTCAAGAGTACCCAAGCTAGGGAAAAATTATCATGCAAAGCACATTTAGATAAGAAATGAAAGGCTAGCATAGGATAAGTCACAAAAGCATACTGCAAAAGAAGGAAAGGATGTAGTCCAAAAAGGGTAGACATGTCAAGAGACTTCATAGCATTGTATTTTACTCTTTTTATTAGATCAAGACCAAGGGGGAAAATGATAGCGAAAGACTAGATTGAATGGAGGAAAATAAATATGAAGGCTAAACATGAATGGAATAAAAGAAAGATCATCGTAAGATAACTCACAAGATAGCCAAATGTTCATGTATAGTTTAACATTGTCAAGATCAAAGATGAAATGGAATAGATAAAACATGTAGAAGAACTACGCATGATGCCTGATTACTAGGTTTTCATCATGGTACTATCCAAGGCACCACAAGGGAGTGGTTTTCACCATAGGATGAATTCATTTATCTTTACTTTTGCTACCAAGGTGCCTATTTCCAAGTTTTCACCATAACACATTTTTAATTTTCTTTTCCTTTTTTTCTTTTCTTTTTCTTTTTGAATTTTTCTTTTTTTTTTAAATTCTTTTCTTTTTTTTGTAATTTTTTCTATTTTGGAAGAAGGAAAGCTTTTTAGATAATGATCCTTGAAAGGATAGACCATGATATGCCAAGGATTCAAAATAATATTCTCAAAGATGTTGATAGGGAAAGGAAGATGGAAGAGAAAAATGGATGATAAGGCTTTATGTAAAGTGAGTGAGGTTAGAAGATAGGAGGAATAGGCAAATGAGGTAAAATGATAGAAGCTAGAAGGATAATGAATGGAAGAATTGTGAAAGGGTAGATGGAAAGGAAAGCAAGATCAACATCAACACGCACCTTGAAGGGTGGTGAGAGGGTGGAGGAAATGTGAATGAAGGAATATGGTGAATGTTTAGCAGAGGTTGCAGTTCAGGCACATGGAATGGAATAATGTTTTTGGAAGAAGATGAAGTGGAAGCCTTTGGAAGCTTGAATGTCAACTTCACTTATTGTTCAACATAAGACTCTCTTAAGAGAGACTTTGGAATCCATATAGTCATAGGCTTTTCATTTCTTTTTGATCATTTAGAGAGAATATCTTCAATGGTAGATTTTGGAACCTATACTTGTCTTGTAGTTTTCTTCTTAGATATCTCTTTTGACTTTATGCCTCCATGTCGATTAGAGGAGACATGGTGATCTTCTTTTTTTGATGGATTCTTGTATTGCTTCTTTTTCTTGTATTGAACATTCAAGTTACTTCCAAAAGACTTAGGACTTGTGGAAGAAGAAGGACAATATAAATGGTTTAGATGGGTGGATGGATGAAAAGGATTCAAGGGTATGTATCTATGTTGATCTTGAAGAAAGATAGGAGATGGAGGGATGTAAGGCCCCAAGATGGATGATGAATTAGGAGAGTTAGGAGGGGAAAGTGAAGGGACATAAGGAGCCAAGATGAAAGGAAAACATGAACCCCTTAGTATTGGTGGAGGAGATCCAAGGATGGACATGGAAGATGCAAAAGGATAATCAATAGTTTCATCAACATCTATATGAGAACCAAGGACATCAACATCTTTAGAGTGAGCATTAGGATTTGCAATAGGATCATGAACATCTTGAATATGAGCAACTTCTTTGATATGATTTTTCAAAGCTTGCAAAGACTCAATAAGAGTAGAAAGTGGAAGCGAACATGAAATGGTAGAACAAGAAGATGGAAGACTTTGATCTTGACAATGATCTTTGGATAGCGTAAGCATATCATTTTTCTTTGAATTTTCAATAGGCTTAACATTGAAAATAATGAAACCATTTTTAATAACCTTAATGGAAGTATCATCTTTGGAAAGCGCAAGTGTAGTAAGGTTATTTTGTTTATCAATAAGCTCAATGATGTGAGTAGTAGCTCGATCTTGCTTAGGAGAAGATTTAAGACATGGTGGAATGAATGAGGAAGGGTGTAAAGGATTGAAAGAACCATGAAATTAATGAGAGATATTATGAATAGCATTGGATGAAATGGAGGGTTCTTGATCTTGATCTTTTTTTATGTTCTTTTCTTTATCATTTTTAGAGACCTCTTGACATGGAGCCACTTCTAAGGACAAGGAAGCAGCTTGAGATTGTATAAAAGACTTTGGAAGAGATGGTGAAGGACTAACTGAAGTAGGAATTATAACACATGAAGACTTAGGCTCTTTAGGTTTAGCATTATTGAAGGTATTTTCAGCCAAGTGAAGGTTAGCTTGAGTTTCTTTAAGAGGTAGCCATTGAGGATAACTACAAGGAATCTCATGAAAAGCATTAGGACTTCTGTTGAATGAAGGATTTGTGAAAGATTTGAAAACTTTAGTAGATGTATGGGTATTGGATGAAGTAGGGGATGGAAGGGAACCATCACAAGACAAAGTTTTAGCATTAACATGATCTTTCTTCAGAGTGCAATCTTTATTTTTAGCATGAGAGTTCCTAGAGGAAGGATTCTTATAATATTTACATTTCAAATCAGCATGGTGCATTTTATATTCCTCAACAGTAGTAGTTGGATTATAATCAAGGTATTATTCACAAAACTCATCAAAGTTTCTTTCAAAATCTGAATCATATGGATCACCATCATATTCTTTCCAATATGAGGACCCATTTCCAATAAGCACAAGGACACGACTAGGAGGACTCTTAGGAATAGAGGTGTCATAGGTATCACTACATTGTCCATCATCATAGTCATCATAGTCATCATAGGTGGGTGCATCACTCTTCATGGAAGAGGTATCATAAGGACTATCACGTTGCTTATTATGGTATGTCTTGTGAAGAGAAGTAAAACTCTTTGAAGAAGTAGAAAAAGAATGAGATCGTGAAGAAGAAGAAATTGAAGACTTAGTGTAGGAAGAGGACTTGGATAATGAGGAATTCAAATAATGTTTAGAAGAGTCATGATTAGATTTGGAAGATGAAGAATGTGAATAGTGTTTAGAAGAATCATGATAAGATTTAGAATATGAGGAATGATGAGAATATTTAGAAGATGAAGATTATTTGGATGAGATCATGAGTATGATTCTAGCAAAGGCGTCTGATTTAATCAATTTTTTTAAATTTTTGTCATAAATTTGTTACTCATGAGAATTTTGGAGGAACAAAACTTTTTGAATATGTCAATGAGCTCAAGATCATCTATTCTTAATAAAGGTTCCAAAATTAGTATTTGAGATTCATGGTTCTAGAAGAAGAAGAATCAAGCATAGGAGCAATAGAAGAGATAAAATAGAAGAAAATAGACTAGATAATAAGAAAAAGAATCAAGAAGAAGAGGAAGAAGAATTTCCCATGGGAATAAAATACTTCAGAAGAACATGGAAAATGGAGAAGAAAAAAGAAGACTAAGATTCATCTTATGAAATTGATACCATAACATTCATTGAGATGTTGAGCAACATGACAACACCTAAGATCTACCCTGGACTGACCAAGGAAGACCAAGCTTCTAAGGAGAACTCACTACAACAAGATGGAACTCAGTTTCAATATTCTAATTAGATCTTTCAAAAGATTTCGCAATGATGATCAAGCACATAGAACAACAACCAGAGAGTTCAAGCAAACAGTCTTCAAGCAATGGGCAAGGGACAAAGTAACCTTGTGCATGAACAGAGATAGTGACTTAGTATTCTACTCCTTAAAAATTCTACTTGTGTATGTTCTTGAAAATGTTTTAGCAGGAACATAGAACACAACAACACCTTAACAAGTTGTTTACAAGGATATACGTGGCTTTCTAAAAGGAGTCCTTGATATATGCAAGGTACGTGAGTCCCAAATCCATAGATGAGAAGAATCCAAAATCACACAGCCAAGGGGAGATGGTAACCCAAATCCCCTCCTTCACTTCTCAAAGGTATAAAGTTCTTTGAGGCTTAGCCAAGAGTGATATCAAACTCAATTTCCAAGAGAGGTGTCTTTTGATTCACCACCCACTATTTATACTCCACCGGAACATGGGAGTTAAGGTCATCCCTTGAGGTAGTGTGTCCCCAAACAGGTCTTCTAAAAATAAAATTAAGTAATTCACTATCAAAAGTATTTAAAGCACTAAAGGTGGAACACTTAACTCTTCAAGTAAATGTGAAGTGAGTCCAAAAGTGGAACATTTAACTCTTCAAGTGAATGTGAAGCGAGTCCAAAAGTGAAACATTTAACTCTTCAAGTGAATGTGAAGTGAGTCCAAAAGTGAAACATTTAACTCTTCAAGTGAATGTGAAGTGAGTCCACAAGGTGGAACATTTAACCCCTCGCACAAACTCAAAGTGAGTCCAAAAGTGGAACATTTAACTCCTCACACAAACTCAAAGTGAGTCCAAAAGAGAAACATTTAACTCCTCACACAAACTCAAAATGAGTCCAAAAGTGGAACATTTAACTCCTCACACAAACTCAAAGTGAGTCCAAAAGTGAAATATTTAACTCCTCACACAAACTCAAAGTGAGTCCGCACCTTAGAAAACTAATGAGATCAAGAAAGCATAAAAAGGGGGAAACTTTGTGGAACACTTAACGCTCTTTTCAAGTAGACCCCTCCCCTATGTATGAATTTTGACCTTGCATCCAAAGGGCAGAAATGAGGGGCGATTAGAAATAAGCAATTCCAACAACCCAATTTAGCTAACAAGATCAATCAAAAGTACTCCAAAGTTGCTTATCAATACTACTCACAAATGAAAAAGGGTTGAATCAATGGAATATTTAACTTTCCAAGAAAACATAGAGTGAGTCCACAAAGTGGTGCATTTAACTCCCTATGTAAACAAGGAATGAATCCATGCCCTCAATCATTCAATGAGATATTTGATATTGGAACCAAGAATTACTTAAGGTTTAAACATAAGCATTCTCTTACATAAACTTGTAAAAACAAATCTATGTTCTTTCATTTCCCATTAAGAGCATCAATTGAAATGTGTTGTATGAAAGCATGTAAACACTCAAGCCAAACACATGAGAGGTTCAATTTTAATCCCAAAATTTAAATGTTGTAGAGATGGAACAAAGTACCTCAAGTCCAACGCTTTGTTTTAAGGATTTTTCATGAAAGCAAGAGCACCTTCAAATGAACAAGACAAGAAAACAAGCAAACAAGATATGCAATGTATATCCAACTTGTGAAAACCTTAGGGTTAGATTTGAGAATCAATTTTTAGGAGCAATAATAGCCAGCAAATAATCCAAATGATAACTCATATCATGCATTGAACAATGAAAAATAAGTGCATACTCATCACAAAAGTTTATTTTTTTTGCATTTGACCTAGTCAACAAGATCTTATTTTTTTGATATGATTTCCTCCAAAAAAATAGAAATGAAAAATAGAGACCCCTATTAAAAAACAAAGAGCTTTCCAAAAATGTAAAAACTTTTAAAAAATCTCTTCATTTGTGCCCTAGAGACCCATTTTACCAAAACAGACTAGTTTTTGTAAATCAATTATTTGAGCCACTATATTTCACCCAAATTCAAAACATAAAGAATGGACCCCATGTATAATTTGAAGAGATTTCTGAAAATGTAAAAAAAAATTTAAAAATAGGCTAATTTGCACCAAAACTTAATTTTTTATGAAAAATCAAGAAAAAATTAAACAAAATTGAAAACACCTTGAAAAATTTTAAATTTTTTATTAACTTCTCTGATATGGTGCCAACTTGCAAAAAAAATTTTAGACCAAAAAACCAAGTTGTTTGGGAGATATGATCAAATCATTCAAATCTAGGGTTTTCCATCTCCAAACAAATCTGCACAAGGGTTAGCTTCAAAAATAATCAAAACCAACATGCAAGAGGTGGGTTGCCCCACGGTGGGTGCCAAAAATGTGTGCTAAAATGTTGTCACACTTCTATGAATCATTGCATGCAAGGAAACTCAAGAATGAGCCCTCACAAATCGATCCATAGCTCTCTATGCATGGAGTTGCAAGATTTGTGAAATTGCTCTCAGCTAGAGCTATGAACTCATGACCTTGCTAGTCAACCACACAATGAGAGATTCCAAATCAAAGACAAGGGCAAAAATGCCAATATCTCTAATGAAATCCAAATGTATGCAATGCAATACAAGTAAGCTAAGAATGAGAATGCAATCTAGTCTATGGAAATGAAAGTACAATGTAACTAATGATATGAAAGGAAAGAACAAATGTGACCAATCCCTCCTATTTAAGCTATGTGAGATTAATCTATTGCATAAAAAGAAATCTACACTAAGAATGCTATTATCATGCAACTATGAAAGCAAATATTAAATGAGATGCAACAAAGTCTTCAAAGCTTAGATTGCAAGAGTGTCTTCAAAGAGAGCTCCAAATGACCTAGAAAACTTGCAGCATAATATTAGCATGAAAACCTAAGATGCAAATGAGGAAGAGAGCTCTCCTTTTATAAGAAATGAGATGAAAATGGACCATTGAGATTAAGAGGCAAAAGACTTAATCAATGGTGGAGAAAAATAAAAGTTTGATCCTTGTACACAAATATCTTCCAATAGGAAAATAGGAGTTGACTTTAGTGTCCATATGAGACAAAAAGTATTTTTTCTCTTTTTATAAAATAAGAATAATGCTTTATTTGTGCAACATAGGATAAGAAGAAAAGTGGGGATTTTTTATTTAAATAAAAGGGGAGGAAATTCTTTTTAATTAAATAAAGGTTTAGGATAAAGTGATTTTATTATTTATTTAAAAGAGATTTTTAATTAATTAAAAGGGAGCATGTTCTATTAATTAAATAAGATTTTTATTTTTTTCTCTTTTACATTAAATAAG
The DNA here is from genome assembly GCA_027943335.1 of Chamaecyparis obtusa. NCBI lineage: Eukaryota > Viridiplantae > Streptophyta > Pinopsida > Cupressales > Cupressaceae > Chamaecyparis > Chamaecyparis obtusa. The sequence continues at coordinate 117,168 of BSBK01000218.1, forward strand.
GCTCAAACATTAAGAAATATTGAATTGATTATGATTTGATCAAAGAAATTGATCTAATTGATAAAATGCTGAATTTTGAAAATATTGATTCAGCGATTTGATAAATTGCTGAATGGGGGCCCAAAGTCTAGGCGACCATTTTAGGGTGCATACAGTTCTCTATTTCTATTATGTGTTTATGGTATTAAGGGGAGCACCCTTCATTAAGTGGTATCAGAGTAGGAGTTCCTGACCATGTAAATAGATTGACGACTGTGAAGTAGTTTGCTCGAAGACCGTGGTTAGGGTTTCAGTGCGCATCATGAAAATGTCTCCACAGGGAATGTGGTGGAAGAGCTAGTGTTGTAACACCTAAGGTTAGAGTAATCTAGGGACAAGTGCGAGCATTGCAAAAAGAGATTCACAGAAGAATGAATTTTAATGTCAGAGATGCAAGCGATGATGAAGCCGAAGAAGAAGATCAAGAAGGAGAAGTTGAAATTGTGAACCAGGAGGAAGAAAGACTTCTTTGGGTCATTTCCAAGATTGGAAAAAAACCTAAGATTGAGGTTCCTACATTGTTTAGGAAAATCTTAAACCAGAGGAATTGATCGACTAGATCAATGAATGTAAAGAATATTTTGAGTATCAAGATATTAAGGATCCTGATAGGGTCAAGTTTGCAAAGGCCAGACTGAAGGGTCATGCAAAGATCTAGTGGTAAGAGATTCGATTAGAGAGAAATAGAAGAGGAAAGGAAAGAATCACAAGATGAGATCAAATGATGGATAAATTGAAGTGACAGTTCATTCGTATTGATTAATAACTTGACCTACTCAAGAAGATGCAAAGTTTGAATGAAGCAAGAAGATCTGTTCTGGAGTATATAGAAGAGTTCTATCGACTCCTCATTAGAATAGACCATGAAAAAGCTGATAAAGAGAAAGGTGACCATTACCTTAATGGGTTGAGGGTGAGCATTCAGGAAGAATTGAATCTGGTTACAATGAATAGTATTGAAGAGGAATACCAGTTTTCCCTAAAAGTAGAGGAAAAGTTGAACAATAAGTTTGAGAGCAGACAAAGCAGAAGATGTTGTGATGTAAGATCTACAAGGATCTGGAAGAGGAGGCTTCTGTGGAACATGTTTTCACTGTGGAGAAGAAGGTCATAGGGTATTTGAATGTCCTCAATGCTAAGGAAGGATAGATAGGAGAAATGAAGGCTAGACTAGAGTTGCACATGTTGATGAAGATGCTAGATCATCACATTTTGAAAATGCTAAAAGAGGAGAAACATTGATTAACAGAAGAGTCCTACTGAGTGGTGAGAATAAACTTAAGCAAAGGAGGTGTCTGTTTCACAATAGGTGCAAGTGTGAGGGTAAGTGTTGTGATGTGATTATTAATAGTGGTAGTACTAATAATTTGGTGTCAGAAGAGATGGTGACAAAGTTGAAGCTCAAGAGGTAGAAAAATCCACATCTATATCAGGTTGCCCCGGTGCAAGATGACCACAAGGTCATGGACAGTGTATAGTGCCTAGTGAAGTTCAAGATTGGTGGGTACCAAGATGAGGTACTATGTCATATCATATCTATGGATGCATGTCATATGTTGTTGGGTAGACCTTGGTAGTTTGACAAGTGTGCTATACATAATGGTTTTGTGAATACCTATTCCTTGATCAAGGATGGAGTGTGACATAAGCTAAAACTATTGAACAAAATAGAATAAAAGGTATGTGGTAATGCAACAATAGCATTTGTTGATAGAGGAAATTTCTTAGATGGTATGTGGCATGAGCATATGTGTTTTACCTTAATTACAAAGGTTGGGAGGAGGAAGTAGAAGATGTACTTGTAGAAGTTGCAGAATTATTGAATGAGTTTTAGAATATTGTATCCGATAATGTGCTTGATGGATTATCACCAGTTAGGAAGATCAGTCATCAAATGGACTTGATCCCAGGAGTGAGTTTTCCAAATAAGGTAGCACACAAAATGAGAGTAATAGAAGGTGAAGAGTTGAAGACAAATTTGAAGTTTAGTTCATCACATCATCCACAGATTATATATGGAAGTAGTCCTAGAAATGCATCTAAGTTGAGGAAGATAGATAAAGGAGAAATAAGTAGTGCTCAAGCTGAAGATTTTGTAGAACATTTGAAGAACCTCCATGAGGAGGTGAGGATGCATATTACCAAGATCAATGCGTAGTATAAAGCTAAGGCAGATGTGAAAAGGAGGCATAAGAAATTTCAGGTTGGAGATGAAGTCATGGTTTATTTGTGGAAGGAAAGATTTCTAGTTGGTACATATAACAAGTTGAAAATGAAAAAATTTGGGCCATGTAAGATACTGAAGAAGCATGATTCAGAAAATGCATATGAGGTAGAATTGCCTACTGAGCTGAATATTTCACCAGTGTTTAACATTTTAGATTTGACAGAGTATCATGAAGGAGGTGTTTGAGATGAGATCATAGTAGCACAGTGGAGTATTCCAGCTTGGTTTCCCTCTTTACACCTGAGTCATGATAGGGTCACTTCTCAAATTACCTTGAGTGTCTGATGCAGGAGCATCTTGATAGTAAGGGCAATCTTGCATCACCCAAAAATATTTCTAGTTTCTTTTCAAGAAGGACTATCTTCTGCAGAGCTGCTATTTATGGAAACTTGCTATTTTTAGTAAGTTGGTCATATGATCTCGAAATGTTTTGATTTCATAGGTGGAGGTTCATTTTGGTTGTATCAGCCTGCCACTAAATTTTAATTGCCAAATCAAGTCTAGTTTTGAAGATATTGAAAATTTTTGATATTGGAAATATGGTACAAAAACTTTGAACTTAGTTTTGAAGGCTTTAGAGGTCCTGGATGAGGTTGAAACTTTGGTTGAATGAAGCTTTCTCAATTGATGCATTGTAGAGCTCCTTGCACCCTTTCCAAATTGGGGTCATAACAGTCAATCGAGTCAATGGGTGATGACTTATGGTCTCTGGAAGTTGGGCCAGCTGAAATGGCAGAAAATAAATTTTCTACAAAATTTCTATTCGTGTTTCAAAAGTTTTTTTGAGCCAACTTTGATGTAATAAATTGAGAAGTAAAATAATTCTAAGTTTGGTCGGCCTTATTGGCTAAAATTTTGGAACCTTCCCAGGCGATGGAAAATTGCCTATATAAGGAAGGCTATAGTGTTGTCTTAAGCAGTTTAGAGCAGTTCAGAGTAGTTCTGTGTAATCATTTGAGGCTTTGTCCCTTAGAATATTGTAAGGAAGATTCCCATGTGGCTTTGCATATTGTAATTCTGAAAGTTTGTAATTCCACATTTGTGGAGATAATAAGAAGCCCATTTTGTGTTCTTGCAAATTATTGTTGTTCTTTGTTTCTATTGTGTGTTTTTGGTATTAAGGGGAGCACCTTCATCAAGTGGTATCAGAGTAAGAGTTCCTAAGCATGTAAATAGACCACTGACGATGATGCAGTTTGCACCAGGACCGTGGTTAGGGTTTCAGCGTGCATCGCAAAAATACCTCCACGAAGGGAACATGGCGGAAGAGCTAGTGTTGTAACACATGAGGTTAGAGCACTCCAGAGACAAGTGCAAGCATTGCAAGAAGTGATTTGGAGAGGAATGAATCTTAATGTCAGAGATGAAAGTGAGGATGAAGATGGAGAAGAAGATCAAGAAGGAGAAGTCAAAATTGTGAACTAGGAGGAAGAAAGACTTCTTCGAGCAATTTTCAAGATCGAGAAAAGACCTAAGATTGAGGTTCCTACATTTTTAGGAAATCTTAACCCAAAGAAATTGATGGACTAGATCAATGAATGTGAAGAATATTTCAAGTATGAAGATATTAAGGATCCTTAGTGTCAAGTTTGAGAAGGCCAGACTAAAGGGTCATGCAAAGATCTGGTGGCAAGAGATTCAATTGGAGAGAAATAGGAGAGGAAAGGAGAAAATCATAAGATGGGATCAAATGGTGAATAAATTTAAGTGACAGTTCATTCCTATTGATTATGAGCTTGACCTACTGAAGAAGATGCAAAGTTTGAAGCAAGCAAGAAGATCTGTTCAGGAGTATACAGAGGAGTTCTATCGACTCCTCATCAGAACAGGTCATGTGGAAGATGATAAAGAGAAAGTTTCTCATTACCTTAATGGGTTGAGGCTGAGCATTCAGGAAGAATTGAATCTGATTGGAATGAGCAGTATTGAAAAGGCATACCAGTTTTCCCTAAAAGTAGTGGAAAAGATAGAGAAGAAGTTTGATAGTAGACAAAGTGGAAGAGGCCATGATGGAAGATTTGGTGGATGGTCATCTGGAGATCAAAATGAAGATCTAAAAAATTAGGATGAGGCCAATAATAGTCAGAATTAGAGAGGAGATAATTTGAATCATTTCCATTATCAGAAACTTTGAAGTCAGTTTTGAAGGCTTTAGAGTTCGCAGATGAGGTCAAAAATTTGGCTAAATGAAATGTTGTATAGATCCTCACATCCTTTCTGAATTGGGGTCATAATAGTCAATTGGGTCAATGGGTGATGACTTATGGTCTCTGGAAGTTGGGCCACCTGAAATGGCGGAAAATAAAATTTCCTCAAAATTTCTGTTCGGGTTTCAAAAGTTATTTTTAGCTGACTTTGATGTAATAAATTGAAAAATAAAATAATTCTAAGTTTGGTCAGCCTTATTGGTCAAAATTATGGAACCTTCCCAGGCGGTGGAAAATTGCCTATATAAGGAAGGCTGTAGTGTTGTCTTAGGCAGTTCAGAGTAGTTCAGAGCAGTTCTGGGTAATCATTTGAGGCTTTGTCCCTCATAATATTGTAAGGAAGATGACCATGTGGCTTTTCATATTGTAATTCTTAAAGTTTGTAATTCCACATTTGTTGAGATAATAAGAAGCCCATTTTGTGTTCTTGCAAATTGTTGTTGTTCTCTGTTTCTGTTGTGTGTTTGCGGTATTAAGGGGAGCACCCTTCATCAAGTGGTATCAGAGTAGGAGTTCTTGAGCGTGTAAATAGATCATTGACTATGAGGTATTTTTCACCAAGACCGTGGTTAGGGTTTTAATGCACATCATGAAAATGCCTCCACGAAGGTGTTGGGACTCAAAATTGCATGCTCATTTTGAGTCACAAGTTGAGAAATTGTAAAATTTTACCTCCTATAAATGCTTTTCATGCGTATGTACCCGGCTATCATTTTGAAGCCTAAGAGGTGTTCCAAGTGTTTAACACACTCCATTCAATATTTTCATGCATTCTATAATGTTTTTTTCTCATCCCACATCATTCAGTGAAGTCCCATTTTGAGCAAGTGTCAATTTGCACAATTCTGCCTAAGTGTCAAACAGAGTACATAGCCCAGTTTGCCTTTGAATATCTTGCTTGCAGAAATGTTTCATGACCTGCCACTTTGAGGATGTTTAGTATGCATATCAAAGAACCTATGTTCCAATTTTCAAGTCATTTCAAATCCGTTTTATTAGGTTTCGAACCCCTCAAAGTTGGTAGTTTGTTGTTGTCATGCACTTGTGTAATTATTCAAAATTCTGGATGTACCTGTTTGACCAATCATATCTTTGATCCAGTTGACCCTATTGAGAAAATTCCTTTTGCATCATATTTCAGGGGTCAAATACTTCCTATGTTTCAATTTTGAGGTCATGAAAAATCCATTTGCTCAGTTTGCAAATGCGATTCCAAACACAACTTCTGTTGTTTTTCAAGTTGTGAAATGTGCAGCTTGATCCGTACGCCTTGTTCATGATGTTGTAACTTTTGATCTATGATTGATGATCCTGATCAAGTTGTACCATTGTGTTCTATTCTGAAAATACTACAAGTATGCCAAGTTATAAGTCTTAACAAATCTTTAGGCATACTTTTCCAGGGTCATTCTGTATGCACAAATCATTGTTTCACTACGTTTCCCACTTTGCAATTCTGAGAGCCTATCTTTGCCTGATTGCCAAATGCACCCTTTTATTTTTCATGAGCCCTAATTTTGAAATTATACCCTCTGTATGACAAAGAATAAATGCCCAAGCTTCCAGATCTTGAAGGTTTCAACAGGTAAGTTTTTAAGGCCATTTCCAGAGGCGATTTGTGTAGATTGGCAGTGCTGAACAAAATGAAGTTTACTGAGAGGTCATTTTCATAGAATAGTAACTTGTTTTTTGAAATTTGTTTTCAAGAACCGATCATGGCATCACTCTCCTAGTGTGTAAGTGTACTGCTTGATCCGATAGTGAAGTCTCAGAGCTTGTCTTGGTAATCTTGCAATGGCTTATCTGGATGAAGTTTATGCTGTTTCAGCATTCTATACTTGGACTATTTTCTGAATCACTAAGTTTGATTGTTTGCATCTTGCACCTGAGGATGAATCCAATGAGGCCCTTTTGCATGTGTTTTCAATGATGATGAATGAGTCATTCTACTGAGCAACATAGTTTCAAGTGGTAATTTCATGACTATCCAAATGGCACCTTTGGCAGGGTCCGCACGAGTCTGAATTCAGAATAATTGCATAATGCAATGAAGTGGCCTACTTTGCACATTATTATCTTTGGAATCGAGTCTTTGTGAGAAATTTCCTTTGTTAGGCATACTATGGTGTGAGAATTGGATGTATGTTCATGATGGCATGATCATTTGAGGTTGTTCGGTCGAGTTTCTAAGTTGTTCCCAAAGACCAGCTGGTGTTATTCATGTGATTTAAATCTAGCATAGTGTTGTTTTTATGACTACATTCTGGTAAGTGGTGGATAAGGTGAAGTGCAAGATGATGACCCTGGGATCAATTTTCTAAAATCAATGCTCTCTTTTTGCATGAAAATTCTTTAAGCTTATCCTGTAAGGTATTGTGTTGGCATGTTTTTGTTCTGATGTATTACATTAAGCACCAATTAAATAATGTTGTGGTGCATACACTATTTTGAAAGAAAACCCATAAGGAATGAAATATATTGAGAAAAGCCAGGAATAATATGGGAGCCTCCAAATTAGAAGCCTCACATAAGAAAATAGCAGGCAGGCTCATGAGATACGATGCCAACACATGGAAGTGATTGCCAATCAACAAAAGGCCTGCGCAATACAATGGACTGAACACATAGTGACATGGAGAGTTCACGCAAGGAGCAAGGGACTATGCATGAAAATGATTGGAGGCTCATGTGTTATGAGGTGACCTGCTAGCTTTGCTATATATTTTGGAAGCCAACGATGTGGAGGGGAGGCACTTTCCACATAGTGCCTTGTGCAAGGATTTTGAACCTCATGTGACAAAAGGGGGCTATGAATAAAAATAGAGGTAAGCTATTGGTGTCTAGATATCTCATGCAACATGCCTTGCATATGGTAGAGAAAAAACATGCACATGTTCTTGGTGTTAAAGGAGAGAGCATTGCATAAGTGTGATGGTTTGAACTTTAAGATCAAGGACAAGCCAGTGCCAAGTATCTTGAATGCCAGCATGGAGGAGCCCTACGCAATGACAAAGGGCAGATATAAATGGCTAGTGTAAGGTAAATGGGGTCTTCCAAATTGGGAGCTAGTGTTACCAATCTGGAGACCCAAACAAAATGGCCAATGCAATGGTAGCTCACACTTGTTTGGGAACTGGTAGCTTGAAAGAATGATGGCAGTGTAAAGTATGAAGGGGCTTGTGTAATGAAGATTGAGGGGCTGCCAGTTTGATGGATAAGGCCCACGCACAATATAGAAGGCTTTTCATGCATGAAAGAGGGGGTCAACATTTTGGTGACTACCAGTCTCATGTGTCTTGTGCAGGTAAGGAAGGCTACCAGCGATAAAGGCATGGCTTAATGCATGTTCAATGGGGCCTCATGCAATTCATGATAGCATGTGCATATGTTTTAGGGATGCCAGTGTAATATACTAGTTGTTTGATATAAGAGGATGCAATTTTTCTACCAAATGGAGATGTCAGGAAAACAAAGAGGGCCTGTGCAAGACATTGGAGGCTTGCAATTTTGGTGACTGCTAGTGTTAAGGGAAGCCCATGCACCAGTTATGATTGGGACTTAAGTGATTATTGAGGCTTATGAAAATATACAGGAGTGCCAATAGCTTGGGCATATCCATTGAAGGCCCACACATGAGGAATGATCAGGGTGTGACTCATGCAAAGAGAGACTTGAGGTTGCAAGCCTGCTCACTTGGAGACCCCATGCATTTGATATAAGAGGAGATGTTCTATTTAAAAAAAAGTAAGGAGACTGCCAGTAGACATGGCTTGCACAATGAGATAAAAAGGGAGAGCCTTGTGTAAGACAATGTAGACTCTTGCAGGCTGGTTGCTAGTGTAGAGGGTGAGTAGCCAATAAAAGATGGAGTCTTGCATGGGGGGAGCCTCACACAACAAAGGGCCAGCATTGGCCAAGGGGGGCTCACAAAGTCAGATAAAACCCATGCAAACAAATGAATACCAATGCAATATGGTGGGGATGCTCATGGGTTCATGGAGAAGCATAAGTATATATTGGCTGGGCGCATTTTGGCTTCAAAACACATTTTCCAGGTATATCCCACATGCAGCAAGTAAGCGACCTTTATGGTATTTTTATACCCTAGCACTCCAATACAATGTAAATAAGAAAGCCAAGAGGTTCTCAGTGGGCCCCTTAGCTAGACATATGCAGTGTGGCAGTGGGCCCCATTATTTTGGACCAAGATACATATGAATGCTTTAAAACCTCAAAAACAATGATCTCACATTGATGCCGAAATTGATATTTGTGATGTTTATAAGCAAGAACACTCACCAAATGAAATAGAAAGAAGAAGGGGAGGCTCTTCCCGCATGACCAGTTGGAGGCACCTTGATTTCTATACCAGTGGGCCCAATGACATGAATTTTTGTAGATGAGTGATGACGATAGCTAGGATGAAGATCAACATGTGGTGCATGCTCATGAATTTTCTAGATAAACCAGATAGTTAGTGAATCATTCAAAGAATTGGAGGTAGTGGTCAAGTCACCAGGTCCCCAATTAAGTTCACAGTTAGTCTAGGCATTCAGAGAATAGGAGAATAAGCCAATTTCCAGTTCTCTAAATCTTGGTAATTAGGGAAATTGCATTCGGAGAATTGGAGAATGGGCTCAGTTGCCCATTCTTCAAATGTTAACCCTAGTCAAAGAAAAATTCAAAGAATTAGAGAATAGACTATTTTGCCAGTTCTCCATAAGTGACTATGGTTAGAGACATCATCCAGAGACTTGGAGATACATATGGTCGCCAGTTCTCCCAAACAAAGGTCAAACCTTAGGTTAATCCGAGCATCAAATAGCATGATGACACTTGGCGCTTCCTAGTCTCTTCTATGGAAAAGTGTAGAAAATAATATAAAATGGTAGATTTGAAGAGTTTTAAAATTTGACATAGTTTGAGCTATAAGAAAATATTAAAAAATTTAAATGGTCAATCCTGTTCACGGAAAAATGTCTTGGGAATTCATTTTTTGTCAGAATATACAAGTGTTATAAGTTTTCAGAAATGAGAAAGAACAATGAATCTGATGGCAATGATGATTTTCAGTTTTAGTGAAATGGATGAGAGCAATTCGGGTTCAAATTCTAAGGACAAGAATCAAAATCAGATCAATTTGGAAATAATTGCAGAATGTGTTTTTAGTTTGGAGAATTAGTTACAGGTCATGGTGGAGAGGAATTGTGGAGATATTTTGTGCTAAATGGACAACTATTAGGGGGTTTTGAACTGAATCTCATTTGCTATATCTCATTTTTTCTTCTCATTGTAAGGGGATGTTGAAAAATTTATGCTGCTAGGACAACTTCAGACTTATGAGTCTTATATTTTTGTGTTCATAATTTTGCAATGTACAGTTTCAGATGAGTTTTAATGAAAACAAGGGAATCCCTATTCAGTTCTTGTTGATGTCTTTGTGTATCTAGTCTTAGTTCTTCTGTGTCAATTTGTAAGGCATTTTGATACACTGGCTATAAGGTAGCTGTGATCTTGTTTATTTGAGTTTATTTCAAGGAGAGAGTCAACCTCAATTACAGGTTCTGAGAATTTAAGGTTTATATATGAATTTGATGTCCACGTGTTGAAATGAGAAGAATGGTTTGCAAGGCATTTCATTTGGGTTCTTGAGTTGGAGTTAGGATTTTTTGGGATTGCATATTTGTTTGACTTTGTTGCCCAATAGATAAGGCACTAGTCTTGGCTTGAATAGAAGTTTTCTTCATCAAGCATTAATTGAAATCATTTTACTTTCCCATTGTTATGAACATTCTTGTCTAATTGTATTCAAGAAGTACAATTCATTTGCTGATTCCTTGAAGATTGAATCACTAGGTTTCCCATCCTTAAAAGGGAAGAAGGATGAAGATCCTTGTCTCACTGGTTCTTTCTATTCTTGCAATCATGGTTTACTTGATTAAACTCTATTTTTAGTTGATTTTGGTCATCTGCAGAGTGTTTCATAAGTTGGTTAAATAAGGGTGAATAGTAGAACAATGTTCACTTTTATATACTATGTAATCATTCATTTGTTTTAGGTCCACTTGCTTAGGACTATGGAGCCCGAAGTGTAGAAGGAGTTTCTCCTTGTCAATTAGTCTTTTCTTGCTTGGAATTAGGAGTCAAGGAATCAAAGAATTCTATCTAAGCACTCAGGGTTGTGTCTTAGGATTCAGCAAGAAAAATAGCTAACAGAAGGGAACATGGCAGAAGATCTGGTGTTGTAACACTTGAGGTTAGAGTGCTCCAGAGACAAGTGTGAGCATTGCAAGAAGTGATTTGCAAAGGAATGAATCTTAATGTTAGAGACAAAAGTGAGGATGAAGCCAAAGAAGAAGATCAAGAAGGAGAAGTCAAAATTGTGAACCAGGAGGAAGAAAGACTTCTTCAGGCTATTTCCAAGATCAGGAAAGGACCTCAGATTGAGGTTCCTACATTTTCAAGAAATCTTAACCCAGAAGAATTGATCGACTAGATCAATGAATGTGAAGAATTTTTCAAATATGAAGATATTAAGGATCCTGATAGGGTCAAGTTTGTGAAGGCCAGACTGAAGGGTCATGCAAAGATCTAGTGGCAAGAGATTCAATTGGAGAGAAATAGAAGAGGAAAGTATAAAATCACAAGATGGGATCGAATGGTGGATAAATTGAAGTGACAGTTCATTCCTGTTGATTATGAGCTTGACCTACTAAAGAGATGAAAAGATTGAAGCAAGCAGGAAGATCTGTTCAAGAGTATATAAAGGATTTCTATCGACTCCTCATCAGAACAAGCCATGCAGAAGCTAATAAAGAAAAATTTGTCTATTACCTTAATGGGTTGAGGCCAAGGATTCAGAAAGAATTGAATCTGGTTCAAATGAACAGTATTGAAAAGGCATACCAATTTTCCCTAAAAGTAGACAAAAAGTTGAATAAGAAGTTTGAGAGCACTCAAAGCGGAAGAGGTCGTGATGGAAGATTTGGTAGATGGTCATATGGAGATCAAAATGAAGATCCGAAAAAGTAGGATGAGGCTAGTAACAGTCAGAATCATAGAGGAGATAATTTCAATCATTTCCATGATTAGAATAATAGAGATCCAAGAGGAAGAGGAAGAGGACAAGGATCTAGAAGAGGAGGCTTTTGTGGAAAATGTTTTCATTGTGGAGAAGAAGGTCATAGGGCATTTGAATATCCTTAATGCCAAGGAAGGATAGATAGGAGAAATGAAGGCTAGGCCAGAGTTGCACATGTTGATGAAGATGCTAGATCATCACATTCTGAAGACACTGAAAGATGAGAAATGTTGATTAACATAAGAGTCCTCCTGAGTGGTTAGAATGAACTTGAGCAAAGGAGGCACTAGTTTCACACCAAGTGCAAGTGTGAGGGTAAGTGTTGTGATGTGGTTATTGATAGTGGCAGTACTGATAATTTGGTGTTAGAAGAGATGGTGACAAAGTTGAATCTCAAGAGGTAGAAACATCCACATCCATATCGGGTTGCCTAGGTGCAAGATGACCACAAGGTCATGGTCAGTGAACAGTGCCTAGTGAAGTTCAAGATCAGCAAGTACCAAGATGAGGTACTATGTGATATCATATTTATGGATGTATGTCATATTTTTTTGGTAGACCTTGGAAGTTTGATAGGAGTGATGTAAATGATGGTCATGCAAATACATATTCCCTAATAAAGGATGGAGTGCGACATAAGCTAAAACCATTAAAGGAAACATAAGAAAAGGTATGTGGTAATGCAAGAATAAATTTTGTTGATAGAGGAAATTTCTTAGATGGTATGTAGCATGAGCATATGTGTATTACCTTAATTCCAAAGGTTGGGAAAGAGGAAGTAGAAGATGTACCTGTAAAAGTTGGAGAATTATTCAATAAGTTTTAGGATATTGTATCCAATAATGTGCCTGATGGATTACCACCAGTTAGGAAGATCAGTCATCAAATGGACTTGATCCGAGGAGTGAGTTTTCCAAATAAGGCAGCACATAGAATGACACTAATAGAAGGTGAAGAGTTGAAGATAGATTTGAAGTTTAGTTCATCATGTCATCTATATATTTTATATCAAAGTAGTCCCAGAAATGTATCTAAGTTGAGGAAGATAGATAAAGGAAAAATAAGTAGTGCTGAAGCTAAGGATTTTGCTGAACATTTGAAGAACCTCCATGAGGAGGTGAGGAAGCATATTACCAAGATGAATGCATGGTATAAGGATAAGGTAGATGTGAAAAGGAGGCATAAGGAATTTCAGGTTGGAGATGAAGTCATGGTTCATTTGTGGAAGGAAAGATTTCTAGTTGGTACATATAACAAGTTGAAAATGAAAAAATTTGGGCCATGTAAGATATTGAAGAAGCATAATTTGGGAAATGCATATGAGGAAAAATTGTCTACTGAGTTGAATATTTCACCAGTGTTTAACATTTCAGATTTGACAGAGTATCATGAAGGAGGTGTTGAAGATGAGATCTTCACAATAGTACAGTGGAGTATTTTAGCAACCAGTTCAACTATCAAGGAGATTGAGGATATACTGGATAGTTGTGTTGGCAGAAGCATAAGGAAGAAGATATATGAAGAATATTTGGTCAAATGGAAATGAGGACATGTTGAAGATTCATCATGGCTAACAAAGGAGGAGGTTAACCATCTTGGTTTCCCTCTTCACACCTGAGTCATGACAGAGTCACTTCTCAAATTACCCCGAGTGTCTGATGTAGGAGCATCTTGAGTGTAAGAGAAATCTTGCATCACCCAAAAATATTTCTTATTTCTTTTCAATAAATGCTATCTTATGCAGACCTGCTATTTATGGAAACTTTCTATTTTTAGTAAGTTGATCATATGATCTCAGAATGTTCTAATTTCGTAGGTGGAGGTTCATTTTGGTTGTATCAACCTGCCAATAAAGTTTCATTGCCAGATCAAGTCTAGTTTTGAAGATACTAAAAAAATTTTGTATTGAAAATAGGGTATAGAAACTTTGAACTTAGTTTTGAAGGCTTTAGAGGTCCTGGATGAGGTCAAAACTTCAATTGAATGAAGCTTTCTTGATTCAGATGTTGTAGAGCTCCTCGTGATTTTTTTGAACTGGGGTCATAATAGTCAATCAGGTCAACGGGTGATGACTTATGGTCTCCAGAAGTTGGGCCATCTCAAATGGCGAAAAATAAATTTCCTTCAAAATTTTTGTTCAAGTTTCAAAATTTATTTTGAGCTTAATTTGATATAATAAATTGAGAAATACAATAATTCTAAGTTTGGTCAACCTTATTGGCTAAAATTTTGGAACCTTCCGAGGTGGCGAAAAATTGCCTATATAAGGAAGGCTGTAGTTTTTTCTTAGGCAATTTAGAGCAGTTCAGAGTAGTTCTAGGTAATCATTTGAGGCTTTGTCCCTCATAATATTGTAAGGAAGATGCCCATATGGCTTTGCATATTTTAATTCTAAAAGTTTGTAATTCCACATTTGTGGAGATAATAAGAAGCCCATTTTGTGTTCTTGCAAATTGTTGTTGTTCTATATTTCTATTGTGTGTTTGTAGTATTCAGGGGAGCACCCTTCATCAAGTGGTATCAGAGAAGGAGTTCTTGAGTGTGTAAATAGATTACCAACTATGAGGTAGTTTGCACCAAGACTATGGTTAGGGTTTCAAAGCACATCATGAAAATGCCTCCACAAAGGGAATGTGTCGGAAGAGCTAGTGTTGTAACACCTGAGGTTAGAGCGCTCTAGACATAAGTGCAAGCATTGCAAGAAGAGATTCATAGAGGAATCAATCTTAATGTCAGAGATGAAAGTGAGGATGAAGCCAAAGAAGAAGATCAAGAAGGAGAAGTTGAAATTGTGAGCCATGAGGAAGAAAGACTTCTTCGGGCCATTTCCAAGATTGAGAAAAGACCTAAGATTGAGGTTCCTACATTTTCAGGAAATCTTAACCTAGAGGAATTGATCAAATGGATCAATGAAGGTGAAGAATATTTTGAGTATGAAGATATTAAGGATCCTGATAGGGTCAAGTTTCCGAAGGCCAGACTGAAGGGTCATGCAAAGATATGGTGGCAAGAGATTCAATTAGAGAGAAATAGAAGAGGAAAGGAGAAAATCACAAGATGGGATTGAATGGTGGATAGATTTAAGAAACAGTTCATTCTTGTTGGTTATGAGCTTGACCTACTGAAGAAGATGCAAAGTTTGCAACAAGCAGGAAGACCTATTCAGGAGTATACAAAGGAGTTCTATCGACTCCTCATCAGAATAGGCCATGCGGAAGTTGATAAGGAGGAAGTTTCCCATTACATTAATGGATTGAGGCTGAGCATTCAGGAAGAATTGAATCTAGTTTGAATGAATAGTATGGAAGAGGCATACCAATTTTCCCTAAAAGTGGAGGAAAAGCTGAACAAGAAGTTTGAGAGCACACAAAGCAGAAGAGGTTGTGATGGAAGATCTGGTGAAGGGTCATATGGAGATCAAAATGAAGATCCAAAAAAGTAGGATGAGGCCAGTAATAGTTAGAATCAGAGATGAGATAATTTCAATCATTTCCATGATTAGAATAATAGAGATCTAAGAGGAAGAGGAAGAGGACAAGGATCTGGAAGAGGAGGCTTGCCAAGGAAGGAAAAATAGGAGAAATGAAAGCCAGGCCAAAGTTGCACATCTTGATGAAGATGCTAGATCATCACATTAAGAAGATGCTAAAAGAGGAGAAACACTGATTAATGTAAGAGTCCTATTGAGTGGTGAGAATGAACCTAAGCAAAGGAGGTGCTAGTTTTGTACTAGGTGCAAGTGTAAGGGTAAGTGTTGTGATTTGGTTATTGATAGTGGTAGTACTAATAATTTGGTATTAGAAGAGATGGTGACAAAGTTGAAGCTCAAGAGGTGAAAACATCCACATCCATATCGAGTTGCCTGGGTCCAAGATGACCACAAGGTCATGGTCAGTGAATAGTGCCTAGTGAAGTTCAAGATCGACGGGTACCAAGATGAGGTACTATGTGATATCATATCTATGGATGCATGTCATATTTTGTTGGGTAGACCTTAGCAGTTTGATAGGTGTGATGTATATGATAGTTGTGCAAATACCTATTCCCTAATAAAGGATGGAGTCTGACATAAGCTAAAACCATTGAAGGAAATAGAAGAAAAGGTATGTGGAAATGTAAGAATAACTTTTGTTGATAGAGAAAATTTCTTAGATTGTATGCGGCATGAGCATATGTGTTTTACCTTAATTCAAAAGGCTGGGAAAGAGGAAGTAGATGATGTACCTATAGGAGTTGTAGATTTATTGAATGAGTTTCAGGATATTGTATTTGATAATGTGCCTGATGGATTACCACTAGTAAGGAAGATCAAAAATTAGATGGACTTGATCCTAGGAGTGAGTTTTCCAAATAAGGCATCACATAGAATGACACTACTAGGAGGTGAAGAGTTGAAGATAGATTTGAAGTTTAGTTCATCACATCATCCATAGATTGTATATGGAAGTAGTCCTAGAAATGCATCTAAGTTTAGGAAGATATATAAAGGAGAAATAAGTAGTGCTGAAGCTAAGGATTTTTCAGAACATTTGAAGAACCTCCATGAGGAGGTGAGGAAGCATATTACCAAGATGAATACATAGTGTAAGGCTAAGGCAGATGTGAAAAGGAGGCATAAGGAATTTTAGGTTGGAGATGAAGTCATGGTTCATTTGCGGAAGGAAAGATTTTTGGTTGGTACATATAACAAGTTGAAAATGAAGAAATTTGGGCTATGTAAGATATTGAAAAAACATGATTCAGGAAATGCATATGAGTTAGAATTTTCTACTGACTTGAATATTTCACCAGTGTTTAACATTTTAGATTTTATAAAGTATCATGAAGGAGGTGTTGAAGATGAGATCATAGCAGCACAATGGAGTATTCTAGCAACCAATTCAACTATCAAGGAGATTGAAGATATACAAGATAGTTGTGTTGGTAGAAGCACAAGGAACATGACATATGAAGAATATTTGGTCAAATGGAAAGGATGACCTATTGAAGATTCATCATGGATAACAAAGGAGGAGGTTAATTGTCTTGGTTTCCCTATTCACACCTTAGTCATGATAGGGTCACTTCTCAAATTACCCTGGGTGTCTGATGCAGGAGGATGCTAGGTGTAAGAGTAATCTTGCATCACCCAAAAATATTTATGGTTTCTTCTCAATAAGGGCTATCTTGTCCAGAGCTACTATTTATGAAAACTTGCTATTTTTAGTAAGTTGGTCATATGATCTCAGAATGTTATGATTTCATAGGTGGAGGTTCATTTTGGTTGTATCAACCTACTAGTAAAGTTTCATTGCCAGATCAAGTCTAGTTTTGAAGATATTGAAAATTTTCAGTATTGGAAACAGAGTACAAAAACTTTGAACTCAATTTTGAAGGCTTTAGAGTTCCCTGATGAGGTAAAAATTTTGACTGAATGAAGCTTTCTTGATTCAGGCATTATAGAGCTCCTCGCACCATTTTTGAATTGGGGTCATAATGGTCAATCAGGTCAACGTGTGATGACTTATGGTCTCCTGAAGTTGGTCCACCTGAAATGGTGGAAAGTAAATTTCCTTCAAAATTTATGTTGAGGTTTCAAAAGTTATTTTGAGCTGACTTTGATGTAATAAATTGAAAAATAAAATAATTTTAAGTTTGGTCCACCTTACTGGTTAAAATTTTGGAACCTTCCCAAGCGGTGAAAAGTTGCCTATATAAGGAAGGTTGTAGTGTTGTCTTAGGCAGTTTGGAGTAGTTTAGAGTAGTTCTAGGTAATCATTTGAGGCTTTGTCCCTCAGAATATTTTAAGGAAGATGCCCATGTGGCTTTGCATATTATAATTCTGAAAGTTTGTAATTCCACATTTGTGGAGATAATAAGAAGCCCATTTTGTGTTCTTGCAAATTGTTGTTGTTCTTTGTTTCTATTGTTTGTTGCAGTATTAAGGGGAGCATCCTTCATCAAGTGGTATTAGAGAAGGATTTCCTAAGCATGTAAATAGATCATTGACTGTGAGGCAGGTTGCACCAGGATCATGGTTATAGTTTCAATGCACATCATGATAATGCCTCCATGAAGGGAATGTGGTGGAAGAGATGGTGTTGTAACACCTGAGGTTAGAGTGCTCCAGAGACAAGTGCGAGCATTGCAAGAAGAGATTTGTAGAGGAATGAATCTTAATGTTAGAGATGAAAGGGAGGATGAATTTGAAGAAGAAGATCAAGAAGAAGTCAAAATTGTGAACTAGGAGGAAGAAAGACTTCTTCGGGCCATTTTCAAGATCGGGAAAAGACCTAAGATTGAGGTTCCTACATTTTTTAAAAATCTTAACCTAGAGGAATTGATCAACTGGATCAATGAATGTGAAGAATATTTTGAGTATGAAGATATTGAGGATCCTAATAAGGTCAAGATTGTGAAGGCTAGACTGAAGGGTCATACAAAGATCTAGTGGCAAGAGATTCAATTGGAGAGAAATAGAAGAGGAAACAAGAAAATCACAAGATGGGATCAAATTGTGGATAAATTGAAGTGACAATTCATTCTTATTGATTATGAGCTTGACCTACTGAAGAAAATGTAAAGTTTGAAGTAAGTAGGAAGATCTGTTCAAGAGTATACAGAGGAGTTCTATCGACTACTCATCAAAATAGGCCATGCGGAAGCTGATAAAGAGAATGTTGCATGTTACTTTTATGGGTTGAGGCTGAGCATTTAGGAAGAATTGAATCTGGTTTGAATGAACACTATTGAAGAGGCATACTAGTTTTCCCTAAAAGTAGAGGAAAAGCTAAATAAGAAGTTTGAGAGAAGACAAAGCAGAAGAGGTCGTGATGGAAGATCTAGTGTACGGTCATACAGAGATTGAAATGAAGATCTAAAAAAGAAGAATAATAGTCAAAATTAGAGAGGAGATAATTTCAATCATTTCCATTATCAGAATAATAGAGATCAAAGAGGTAGAGGAAGAGGGAAAGGATTTGGAAGAGGTGGCTTCCGTGGAACATGTTTTCACTCTAGAGAAGAAGGTCATAGGCCATTTGGATGTCCTCAATGCCAAGGAAGGATAGATAGGAGAAGTGAAGGCTAGACCAAACTTGTACATGTTGATGAAGATGCTAGATCATCACATTCTGAAGATGCTAAAAGAGGAGAAACGATGATTAATAGAAGAGTCCTACTGAGTGGTGAGAATGAACCTGAGCAAAGGAGGCACCTATTTTGCACCAGGTGCAAGTGTGAGGGTAAGTGTTGTGATGTGATTATTTTTAGTGGTAGTACTAATAATTTGGTTTTAGAAGAGATGGTGACAAAGTGAAGCTCAAGAGATAGAAACATCCACATCCATATCGAGTTCCTTGGGTGCAAGATGACCACGAGGTCATGGTCATTGAATAGTGCCTAGTGAAGTTCAAGATTGGCAAGTACTAAGATGAGGTACTATGTGATATCATATCTATGGATGCATGTCATATGTTGTTGGGTACACCTTGGTAGTTTGACAAGTGTGTTGTACGGGATGTTCGTGTGAATACCTATTCGATGAAAAAGAATGGAGTGCAACATAAGCTAAAACTATTGAAGGAAACAAAAGAAAAGGTATGTGGTAATTTAAGAATAAATTTTGTTGATAGAGGAAATTTCTTAGATGGTATGCGGCATGAGCATATGCATTTTACTTTAATTCCAAAGGCTAAGAAAGAGGAAGTAGAAGATGTACCTGTAGAAGTTACAGAATTATTGAATGAGTTTCAGGATATTGTATCCAATAATGTGCCTGATGGATTACCACCAGTCAGGAAGATCAGCCATCAGATGGACTTGATCCCAAGAGCGAGTTTTTCAAATAAGGCAGCACACAAAATGATAGTAATAGAAGGTGAAGAGTTGAAGACAGATTTGAAGTTTAGTTCATCACATCATCCACAGATTGTATATGGAAGTAGTCCCAGAAATGCATCTAAGTTAAGGAAGATAGATAAAGGAGAAATAAGTAGTGCTGAAGCTGAGGATTTTGCTGAACATTTGAAGAACCTCCATGAGGAGGTGAGGAAGCATATTATGAAGATGAATACACAGTATAAGGCTAAGGCAGATGTGAAAAGGAGGCATAAGGAATTTTAGGCTAGAGATGAAGTCATGGTTCATTTTTTGAAGGAAATATTTTCGGTTGTTACATATAACAAGTTGAAAATGAAGAAAATTGGGCCATGTAAGATACTAAAGAAGTATGATTTGGGAGATGCATATGAGGTAGAATTGCCTACTGAGCTGAATATTTCACCAGTGTTTAACATTTCACATTTGACAGAGTATCATGAAGGAGGTGTTGAAGATGAGATCACAGTAGCACAGTGGAGTATTCTAGCAACCAGTTTTAATATCAAGGAGATTGAGGATATACTAGATAGTCATGTTGGCAGAAGCACAAGGAACATGATATATGTACAATATTTGGTCAAATGGAAAGGATGACCCATTGAAGATTCATCATGGCTAACAAAGGAGAAGGTTAAGCATCTTTGTTTCCTTCACTTGAGTTTTGACATGGTCACTTCTCAAATTACCTCGGGTGTCTGATGCAGGAGCCTCCTGGGTGTAAAAGCAATCTTGCATCACCCAAAGAGGCTATCTTATGTAGAGTTGTTATTCATGGAAACTTGCTATTTTTAGTAAATTGGTCATATGATCTCAGATTGTTTTGATTTCATAGGTGGAGGTTCATTTTGGTTGTATCAACATGCTAGTAAATTTTCATTGCCAGATCAAGTCTAGTTTTGAAGATATTGAAAATTTTCAGTATTGGAAATAGGGTATAGAAACTTTGAACTCAGTTTTGAAGGCTTTAGAGGTCTTGAATGATGTCAAAACTTCAGCTAAATGAAGCTTTCTTGATCCAGGTGTTGTAGAGATCCTCGTGCCCTTTTTGAATTGGTGTCATCATAGTCAATCAGTTCAACAAGTGATGACTTATGGTCTCTAGAAGTTGGGCCACCTGAAATGGCAGAAAATAAATTTCCTTCAAAATTTTACTTCAAGTTTCAAAAGTTATTTTGAGCTGACTTTGATGTAATAAATTTAAAAATAAAATAATTCTAAGTTTGGTCGGCCTTATTGGCTAAAATTTTGGAACCTTCCCCGACGGTGGAAAATTGTCTATATAAGGAAGGCTGTAGTGTTGTCTTAGATAGTTCAGAGTAGTTCAGAGTAGTTCTGGGTAATCATTTGTGGCTTTGTCCCTTAGAATATTATATGGAAGATGCCCATGTGGCTTTGCATATTCTAATTCTGAATGTTTGTAATTCCACATTTCTGGAGATAATTGTTAATATGATTTAGAACAATAGAGAGGGGGGGGGTGAATTAGTTGTTCTCAAGTCCTGATGTATAAAATAACTTCAAAAATTTTTCCTTAAATCAGATCAAGCAACCAAAACAAACTCAGTCATCACTGATTCAATAATAGAAACATATAACACTGTAGTCCACTACCCAGCTGTAACTAACTTGTAAAACATAGAAATGTTCAAACCAAAACATTCACACAAGTATTGACACCAGGATTTATAGTGGAAACCTAATATCAGAAAAACCACTTTGTAACATGCTACTATTATTTTCACTCTTCTAAAGTGACCTCGGTTAAAAGCCAACCCTATCAAAGATTACAATACACACTATTAGGTGTGACCTGGTTAAAGGATTTCAATCACCCTATTAAAAGTGAGCCTTGTTATAGGACTTACATACACTCCATTAGAATGAAACCTTGTTCAAAGGATTTAACATATGACTGTTAGGTCAACCTCTATTAAAAGAATTTTGACTGTTACAATGGTTAGAAAGTAGCAGCAGTATTGATTTGAAAAATATACAACTCACTTTGCAAATATTAGATCCAATTCAGTACACAAATGCTAGTTTATTGACTTTGAAACTTTTCATCTCCATCTCTGATCTTCTTGAAACTTTTCTTCAAGCAATCACCACACTTCTCCTTCATCCTTTTCGCTTATATAGTCAATAAAAACTTACTGTTCTACCAACATCTACTTCACCCATGCATTCTCATACCTAATTTTTAGGTTCCCTTAATACTTTTCTCTGTTAGGTTAACTTATCTTTTACCGCTTAATCTCCTTTGTAGATCTTAGGGTTAGGTTAGATTCATTGAATCTACCCGCTTCATGTTCTTCATCTCTTCTTCTAGAATCATCTCAAATCTCATAAAGATTTACAATAAAATGTTTTACAAAGCATTAAATGCTTCCATACAATCAATAAATAAAGTCAACACATTTTACATAATCCAAGAATTCAACAATGTTGGCTCCAAATCTGAAATCTCTTGAAATATAAAAATGATGATGCTCGGTCAATACTGTGATCATCCACTCAATCTTCATGTAAAATGCTTGGTCACTACTAAAACTATTTCCTCGATATATACTATCTTCCTCGACAATTAACTGATACTCAGTCGACTCTAGATTTTTACTCGGCATACACTAACTCGGTCAACACTAACATTACTTGGCTTAAACATGATTTCTTCATTTTTTCTTGGTTAAGCCTACCAATTTAGTCTTCAATCTTACTAAGATAAACAATACATTATCCTATCATTGTATAGCATAGTCAAGTACACTTTGGAGTATCAAGATAACTCAACCTTTCCCTAGGTGCTATTGTTGCCATCCTTTCTTTCCCTTCTCACAATAGATATAGTAATTTCCTAAGTAGAAATAGTCTTACCAGTTAAGTTTTGACATCAATGACAATACAAAAATTGCTTCAATTGTAGTTTCCAACAATGTCCCTCTTTGGCATTGATGGCAACACCATATGATATCACCTAAATAACACATGGATTACCAACCAATCCAAAAAAAACTTATCTGTCCATCAGAGAAAATTTGTAATATCCTTAGCTTCATTCTAATTCAAAATCTATAAATCTCACTTATGTGACCATTAGAAGTATTTGTATCTCCCTTCTATCCTAATGTTTCATTTATGTTCATCATCCCTACTCTTTAGTTCATGTGTTATAGTATCATTTCAGTTCAATCTCCCTCTTTGAAAAAAATTCCAATGCAGCAACTAAAACTTACATCCAACAGATGTAGATATATCTTTTGTAGCTAAGCGTTTCTCCCTCTATCATCTTGCTTATGACTCATTTTTTATCTTTTCTTCTTCTTCATAGCTCTAGGATAGTCCTAAAGTGTGACAGTCTTGTGCATCAATTTATCAATTTTCTGTTGTAGCATATTTGATGCAGTGCTCCTAGCTTGACTAGGCAGCCTCAGTTAGGGGAAGGACCCCTAATTGACTTCTCAAATAATCATGAGCTTCTTTAGGTAAAGCTTTAGTGAATATTTCTGCCAATTGTTCTTTTGTAATCACATATTCCATTCAGACTTCCTTGTCTTGTACCAATTCCCTCAAATAGTGATACTTGATTGTTATATGCTTTGTCTTAGTGTGCATCATTGGATTCTTAGAAATATTTATGGCACTTGTGTTGTCACAAAAAATAAGAAGAGGTTCAGTGATTTCTTCTTTCATTCCTATCAACAACTATTTTATCCATATCAAATTTGAATAGTTTACCATAGCAGCAACATACTCGGCTTCAGCGGTAGATTCAAAAATGCAATTTTGTTTCTTTCTTATCTAGGAGACTAATCTCTATCCAAGAAAGAAAGCTCC
Organism: Chamaecyparis obtusa; assembly: GCA_027943335.1. Taxonomy (NCBI): domain Eukaryota; kingdom Viridiplantae; phylum Streptophyta; class Pinopsida; order Cupressales; family Cupressaceae; genus Chamaecyparis; species Chamaecyparis obtusa. The sequence continues at coordinate 140,416 of BSBK01000218.1, forward strand.
ACCACTAGTGCTCTTTCTGTCATCTACATTTCCTTCCCAATCAACATCAGTGTATACTCTAAGTTCAAATTTTTCATTCTTCTTGTAGTATAACCCATAGTCAGTAGTTCCTTTCAAGTATCTCATGATTCTTTTCACCACCATCATGTGTGTTTCCTTAGGATTGGTAGAGAATCTTGCCACAATCCCAATAGCTAGTGTAATATTTGGTCTACTATGTATATCATACTACAATTTTCCAATCATGGATCTATACAAAGTCTAATCAACTTCTGCAACATCATCATTCTTAGATAACTTTTGTCCAGTAACCATAGGAGTTCCCAATGGTCTAGCATCTTCCATTCAAAAAGTTTTCAGTATTTCATTAACATACTTAGACTGTGTAATAAAAATTCATTTCTTCATCTAATATACTTGTAAACCAACAAAGAATTTGATCTCACCAAACATACTCATTTCAAATTCAGTTTGCATTTCTTTTGAAAAAAATTTACACAATGCATCTTGTCCACCAAAAATAATGTCATCAACAAAAATTTTGGCCAATAGAATACCTTTACCTTCTTCATCCTTCAAGTACAAATTGCTTGTGTCATTTGTTCTGGAAAATCCAATCTACATCAGATAGTTATGCAACCTCTCATACCATGCTCTGGGAACTTGTTTCAATCCATACAATGCTTTGTTTAGTTTGCATACCATGTGTCTTCTATTTGGATCAATAAAACCTTCTGGCTATTCTATGTAAACTTCTTCTTCTAGTACACCATTTAAAAATGCAGACTTGACATCCATTTGATATACCTTGAAATCTTTATAAGCAGCATATGAAATCAGAGTTCTTACTCCTTCCAATCTAGCTACAAGGGAAAATGGCTCCCCATAATCTATTCCTTCTTCTTGTGCATAGCCTTTGCATACCAGCCTAGCTTTTTTCCTAGTGATTTCACCTTTTTCATTCAACTTGTTTCGAAACACCCACTTTGTTCCTATAACATTCTTATTTGTAGGTCTTGGCACCAGAGTCCAAGTTTCATTCTTCTCAATCTGGTCAATCTCTTCATTCATTTCTTGTATCCAGTCTTCATTTTCTAATGCCTCTTTAGTTGTCTTAGGTTCAAACTCACATAGTAAGCATGTTGGATCCTTGGTCTTGCTTCTAGTCTGAATTCCAGTGTCTTTATCTCCAATTATCTGTTTAGGCTTGTGATGTCTTCTTACATATTTTTCCAAAATAGTTTCAACATTTTTCTCCTCTATTTCATCAGGTTCCCCAACAAGATTGTCAGATTCAACTTCTGAATGCTTAGCAACCTCTTCCTGATACTCAGTAGCATTATCTTGTAGCATATGTTCTTGTTCTCTCTCGGCACTATTTTCCTGACACTTAGCAATCATTTCCTATCACTCGACATTGCTTGCCTGAGACTCAGCAGTAGGTGCAAGTCTGTTACCCACCTCTTCTATTTCCTAAATGTACACAAAAGATCTGTAATCTTCTAGTTCTCTTTTACTTTCAGCTTCATTTCTTTCTACATACTCATCAATTTTTACATTCACACTTTCCACAATTTTGTTAGTGTTAGAGTTTAAACACTTATAAGCTTTACTTTTTGTGGAGTAGCCTAGGAATATTCCTTCATCACTTTTGGCATCAAACTTTCCATTCCTATTATCTTTCAATATGTAACACTTTCTTCCAAAGATTCTAAAGTATTCAACACTTGGTGCATGCCCATACCATAATTCATAGGGTGTCAGATTTGTACCTTTCTTGATCTTTACCCGGTTAAGAGTGTAAATAGCTATACTTATAGCTTCTTTCTAATATTTCTGTGCCACATTCTTTTCAATCAATAATGTCCTTGCACAGTCCAAAATAGATTTGTTCCTTCTTTCTACTATACCATTATGTGGAGATGTCCTAGGTGTAGACATCTATCTTTTGATTCCTCTATCATTGCAAAATAGATTGAATTCATTTGATGTAAATTCTCCACCTCGGTCAGATCTAAGACATTTTAGGTTCCTACCTATCTCCTTCTCAACCTTAGCCAAATACCACTTAAAAGATTGAAAAGCATCAGATTTTTCTTTCAGAAACATTACATGCATCATCCTGGTATGATCATCAACAAACAAAATAAAATATCTAGCACCACAGTAACTTTGTATACCCATAGGTCCACAAAGGTTAGTATGAACCAAATCTAAAATGTGTTTAGAAGTAAAGGTTTTTCTCTTGAAACTTGACTTCATCATTTTTCCTAACTGGCATTCTTTGCACATCACATTCTCAGGTTTCTTCAACCTAGGTAGGCCTCTTACTTTCTTCTTCTTACTTATCTCTACCAGATTGTCAAAGTTAACATGACGTAGCCTCTTATGCCATAACCAAATGTCATCAAGTTGTGCAATCATACATATTTCTTTAGATAGGTCAAGATAGAAAAAATTACCTCTAGTCTACTCACCACTTCCAATCAGCTCACCAGTAGCATCAAATATCTTAGCTTTATAGTGATGAAATTCCACTCGGTAACTAGTTCTATTGAGCTGAGCAACACTTAGCAAATTATAATTCAATCCTTCAACCCAATAAGCATTTTCACAAGAGATTTTATCAATTAGTTTAATCAATCCTTTTCCTCTAACAAGACATGGTGCATCATTACCAAATGTTACACTTTTACCTTTATAATGATGTAAGGTCTCAAACTTACTTTTGTCACTAGTCATGTGATGTGAAAAACCACTATCTATAATCTATTTGTCATTCTTGTTCACATAGGAAATCAATGCAATTTTTTGATCCTCATCAGATTCATCTTTCATTGCAACATAGACTACCTCAATTTCAAAATCATTACTATCAGTTTCAGTCTCTTTTTCAGCAATGTAACAAGATTTCTTACCTTTTCCTTTGTAGTCTTTGTACCTTCGGTAGCCTTTTTCATCTCTTCTATCTTTTTGTCTACTATTTCTTTCTTCATCTTTATCCTTCTTGTCAGGACATCTAGCAACTATATGACCAACTTTATTACATGCAAAACATATAATAGGGAGTTTACCTTTATATTTTCCTTTTCCTCTTCTCAGTCTTCTAGCCATAAGAGCTTCTAGATCTTCATCAGAAGTGTCACTGTCACTTTCACTTTTGCTTTCACTTTCACTGGTGCATCTTTCTTTTTCCTTCTTAGGCTTGTTCAAAACTAACTGTGACTTAAAAGTAGATTCAACATTTCCAATACTACCAACATTGAAATTATCATAATTGAACAGTTCAAAAGTAGTCAGTTTGCCAATCAAACCTTCCAAGGTAAGCACATTTCCTGAGTTACATCTAGATTCTTGAATAGCTAAGATCTTAATAGCATATATAGGATGTAGAGTTCTTAGCACTTTCAAATTATGGTCTCATCATCAATAGTTCCATTTTCTCCTCTAATAGCATTCACAACTTCTTTTATTCTACCATAATATTGTGCAATGTTTTCATCTTCATTCATTCTCATTTCATCAAAATTACCTCTGAGACTCTCAGCTTTAGCTTTCAGCACATATAGATCACCACCATAGATCTTTGCAAGAGTGTCCCACATATCGTTAGCAGTTGTGCAGTCCTTAATATCCTCAAATTCTGGATAGCTTAGGGAAAATGCAATTTCTAGCATTTCCTGATTATGTTCTTTCTTAGCTCTCATTTCCTTGGCAGTCAAAAGTGCAATAGGTGTGACATAGTCATGCTCAATGTAGTACTTTGAAAAATCACCAATACCATCCAAATGCAGCTTCACTAAGCTTTGCCATGCAGGGAAGTTTTCCTTGTTTAGCTTCGGTACCTCCTTATACATCTTGATCATTTGCTTCAAGTCCCTTTAAACTTGTTTTCTGTAGACACTAATAAGCAACATAGATTTGATACTAATTGTTAATATGATTAGAAAAATAGAGAGGGGGGGGTGAATCAGTTGTTCTCAAGTCCTGATGTATAAAATAACTTCAAAAACTTTTCCTTAATCAGATCAAGCAACCAAAAAAAACTTGGTCATCACTGATTGAATAATAGAAACATATAACATTGTAGTCCACTACCTAGCTGTAACTAACTTGTAAAACATAGAAATGTTCAAACCAAAACATTCACACAAGTATTGACACCAGGATTTATAGTGGAAACCCAGTATGGGAAAAACCACTTTATAACATGCTACTATTATTTTCACTCTTCTAAAGTGAGCTCGGTTAAAAGCCAACCTTGTCAAAGGTTACAATATACACTGTCAGGTGTGACCCGGTTAAAGGATTTCAATCACCCTATTAAAAGTGAGCCTTGTTACAAGACTTACATACACTCCATTAGAATGCAACCTTGTTCAAAGGAATTAACATATGACTGTTAGGTCAACCTCTGTTAAAAGGATTTTGACTATTACAATGGTTAGAAAGTAGCAGTAGTATTGATTCAAAAAACATACAACTCACTTTGTAAATATCAGATTTAATTCAGTACACAAATGCCAGTTTACTAACTTTGAAACTTTTCATCTCCATCTCTGATCTACTCAAAACTTTTCTTCAAGCAATCACCACACTTCTCCTTCAACCTTTTGTTTATACAGTCAATAAAAACTTACTGTTCTTCCAGCATCTACTTCACCCATGCATTCTCATACCTAATATTTAGGTTCCCTTAATACTTTTCTCTGTTAGGTTAACTTATCTTTTGCCGCTTAATCTCCTTCATAGATCTTAGGGTTAGGTCAGATTCATTGAATCTACCCACTTCATGTTCTTCATCTCTTCTTCTAGAATCATCTCAAATCTCATAAAGATTTACAATAAAATGTTTTAAAAAGTATTAAATGCCTCCATACAATCAATAAATAAAGTCAACAAGTTTTACATAATCCAAAAATTGAACAATGTCGGCTCCAAATTTGAATTCTCTTGAAATATAAAAATGATCATGCTCAGTCAATATTGTGATCATCCACTCGATCTTCGTGTAAAATGCTCAGTCACTACTAAAATTGTTTCCTCGGCATATACTATCTTCCTCGGCAATTAACTGATACTCGGTCGACACTAGATTCTTTCTCGGCATACACTAACTCAGTCAACACTAACATTACTTGGCTTAAACATGATTTCTTCATTTTTTCTTGGTTAAGCATACTAGTTTAGTCTTCAATCTTAGTAAGATAAACAAAACATTGTCCCATCATTGTACAACATAGTCAAGTACACTTTGCAGTATCAAGATAACTCAACCTTTCCGTAGGTGCTATTGTTACCATCCATTCTTTCCCTTCTCACTATAGATATATTACTTTCCTAAGTAGCAGCAGTCTTACTAGTTAAGGTTTGACATCAATGACAATACAACAATTGCTTCAATTGAAGTTTCCAACAATAATAAGAAGCCCATTTTCTGTTATTGCAAATTGTTGTTGTTCTCTATTTCTATTGTGTGTTTTTGGTATTAAGGGGAGCTCCCTTCATCAAGTGGTATTAGAGCAGGAGTTCCTGAGCGTGTAAACAAATCACTGACTATGAGATAGTTTGCACCAGGACCATGGTTAGGGTTTCAGCATGCATCATAAAAATGCCTCCACAAAGGGAACATGGTGGAAGAGCTAGTGTTGTAACACTTGAGGTTAGAGCACTCCAGAGACAAGTGTGAGCATTGCAAGAAAAGATTCACAAAGGAATGAATCTTAATGTCAAAGATGAAAGTGAGGATGAAGCCAAAGAAGAAGATCAAGAAGGAGAAGTTGAAATTATGAACCAGGAGGAAGAAAGACTTCTTCGGGCCATTTCCAAGATTGGGAAAAGACCTAACATTGAGGTTCCTACATTTTCAAGAAATCTTAACCCAGAGGAATTGATCGACTAGATCAATGAATGGGAAGAATATTTTGAGTATGAAGATATTCAGGATCCTAATAGGGTCAAGTTTGCAAAGGCCAGACTGAAGGGTCAGGCAAAGATCTAGTGGCAAGAGATTCAATTGGAGAGAAATAGAAGAGGAAAGGAGAAAATCACAAGATGGGATCGAATGGTGGATAAATGGAAGAGACAATTCATTCCTTTTGATTATGAGCTTGAACTACTAAAGAAGATGCAAAGTTTGAACCAAGCAGGAAGATCTATTCAGGAGTATACAAAGGAGTTCTATCGATTCCTCATGAGAACAGGGCATGCGAAAGCTGATAAAGAGAAAGTTACTCATTACCTTAATGGGTTGAGGCTGAGCATTTAGGAAGAATTGAATCTAGTTCAAATGAATAGTATTGAAGAGGCATACCAGTTTTGCCTAAAAGTAGAGGAAAAGATGAACAAGAAGTTTGAGAGCAGACAAAGTCGAAAAGGTTTTGATGGAAGATCTGGTGCACAGTCATATGAAGATCAAAATGAAGATCCAAAAAAGAAAGATGAGGCTAGTAACAGTCAGAATGCGAGAGGAGATAATTTCAATCATTTCCATGATTAGAATAATAGAGATCTAAGAGGAAGAGGAAGAGGACAAGGATCTGGAAAAGGAGGCTTCCGTGGAACATGTTTTCACTGTGGAGAAGAAGGTCATACTGAATTTGAATGTCCTCAATGCCAAGGAAGGACATATAGGAGAAATGAAGGCCAGACTAGAGTTGCACATGTTGATGAAGATGCTAAATCATCACATTTTGAAGATGCTAAAAGAGAAGAAATGTTGATTAATAGAAGAGTCCTGTTGAGTGGTGAGAATGACCCTGAGCAAAGGAGGCACCTATTTCACACTAGGTGCAAGTGTGAGGGTAAGTGTTGTGATGTGATTATTGATAGTGGCAGTACTAATAATTTGGTGTCAGAAGAGATGGTGATAAAGTTGAAGCTCAAGAGGTAGAAACATCCACATCCATATCAGGTTGCCCGGGTGCAAGATGACCACAAGGTCATGGTCAGTGAATAGTGCCTAGTAAAGTTCAAGATCAATGGGTACCAAGATGAGGTACTATGTGATATCATATCTATGGATGCATGTCATATGTTGTTGGGTAGACCTCAACAGTTTGATAGGTGTGTTGTACATGATGGTCGTGTGGATACCTTTTCCCTGATAAAGGATGGAGTACGACATAAGCTAAAACCATTGAAGGAAACAAAAGAAAAGGTATGTGGTAATGCAAGAATAAATTTTGTTGATAGAGAAAATTTCTTAGATGGTATGTGGCATGAACATATGTGTTTTACCTTAATTCCAAAGGTTGGGAAAGAGGAAGTAGAAGATGTACATGTAGAAGTTGCAAAATTATTGAATGAGTTTCAGGATATTGTATTTGATAATGTGCCTGATAGATTACCACCTGTCATGAAGATCATTCATCAGATGAACTTGATCCCAAGAGTGATTTTTCCAAATAAGGCAACACACAGAATTACACTAATAGAAGGTGAAGAGTTGAAGATAGATTTGAAGTTTAGTTCATCACATCATCTAGAGATTGTTTATGGAAGTAGTCCCAGAAATGCATCTAAGTTGAGGAGGATAGATAAAGGAGAAATACGTGGTGTTGAAGCTGATGATTTTGCAAAACATTTGAAGAACCTCCATGAGGAGGTGAGGAAGCATATTACCAAGATGAATGCATAGTATAAGGCTAAGGTAGATGTGAAAAGGAGGCATAAGGAATTTTAGGTTGGAGATGAAGTCATGGTTCATTTGTGAAAGGAAATATTTCTGGTTGGTACATGTAACAAGTTGAAAATGAAGAAATTTGGGCCATGTAAGATACTGAAGAAGCATGATTCGTGAAATGCATATGAGGTAGAATTGCGTACTGAGCTGAATATTTCACTAGTGTTTAACATTTTAGATTTGACAGAGTATCATGAAGGAGGTGTTGAAATGTTGGAATTAGGAGAGATATGTACTGAGAGGGGAGGGGTGAATCAGTGCCTATAAAACTTTTCTTGTAAAAACCTTTCTGATCTATAATTGAATACTATGATAACCGATCAAAATAACTAGAATACAATTGTATAAATCAATCATCTAGTTAACTTAATAAAGTAAAAAATATGAAATCAATATGAAAATCACATAACACAAGTATTTTGGTAACACAAAAAACCTTGTAAGAAGGTAAAAACTACGGTGGGGATGACACCCACAAATTATTCACTACTGCAGATAGAAAAGGTTTTTCTATTAAGGCTACAAGTTTTGATCACTTCTGGTGATCTTACCCTATTAGAAGTAACATGTCAGATTAGCTAGATCTACCTAGTTATAAGATTTAAACAACACTAATGAAGTGTGTACTCAGTTAAGAGATTTACATAAGACTATTAAGTCTACTTTGTTAAGAGATTTATCAAAACTCTATCACAATTGTCAGAAAGTAATAGGTAAATATCTACTAGTTGACAAATCAATTGTCTAAAATAGATCTATAAGTGCTCATTAAAATATCACCTTATCTGTGATGGTTTTCTACTCTATTCTGCTCAGTTGCCTTCTTTGATTCTGCTCAATCTGATATCCTATGTGCTCTATTCTACTCGGTAAACTTATTGTCTTGAAGATAGGCAATTTCTTCAAGTGCTTCGTGATTCATATATATTAGTTCACCCAACCTTGTAAAATGGTATGAACAAACAAAATATATAGTGTTCTATTTTGCCGCCTTAGAAAAAATTAGGTTATAGAAATAATCATAACCCTAAGATCTATGGTGCAAAATAACATAGATCAACTATTACAATAAGATAAACATTACATTTAATGAGTATCTATTTACAATAAATGCTTTATGATCTGTTGTAACCATTTGTATAGAAGAATGTGCCATTTCATATTACTATGCCATTTTTTGTGATCATCGGTAAACACTAAATAGTCTGCTCAGTGTATACTATGATGCTTAGTGTTTATTGACCGTCGATGTCAGTGTCGTTGGTGCTCGGTTAACTATGTGATGCTCGGTGTAAAGACCTTACCAACTACTCTGTCTTACTTCTGGTTACTAACTGACTCAATATAAGTAACCGACCAACCTGTTTACTATCCTTTGATACTAATGACAACCTAAAATGCTCAATAGAGATTAACAATCTCCCCCTTTGGAATTAGTATCAAAACTTCGAATGTATATAGTCAAAATGTTGCTATATATTCCTTATGTCTCCACCATATACATATCCACAACAAAAATTTCTAAGTGCAGAGTACTCCCCCTTGGTGCATGCTCTCAGTAGTATGTAATATACATATCAAAGTATACTTATTTGGCATATACATGGTTTCCCCCTTTTTAATAATAATGCCAAATGCAAAAAATATAGATAATGTATACTTACATCTTATAAAAAATGTGTGGATGGGTTTTCTTTATAGACTCTAAGAGGTTGTCCGATTCCTCTTTCAAGTTGGTAAGAGAAATATGCTCAAGACTGACTTGTCCATGCATGTCAAAGATATTATCCAACATTGAAATCTCTGGTGTTGCCACAAGTTGTTCATCTTTGACAATGTGTGCTTCAAAAATTTTCAGGTAAGGAGTGAGTTCTTTTTGTAACTTTGTAACCTGATCGGTGATGTGTGCTTCTTGTTTCCTTAAGTCTGCTATCAGCTGCCAGAGTTCCTGAACTCGGTTAATATGCTTTAAGAAATCAGTTGGATCTATGATAGCTACTTGTGTACTCAACTTTATCTCTTCTTCTAAACCTTTTATCTTTTCATAGACTTCTACAGTGAAGGTGTCTAAAGTACACAGCTTGATTAGAAGTTGACAGATTATTTGAGTTATAGATTTTACCTCAGTAATGACCTCAAATAATTTTACCTTGTTCAGTGCCACTTATGTGCTAATCCTTGCTGCTAATTTTTTTTGAATCTTTGATTCTACCCTTTCTTCTATTCTTTTGTCTACATCTATATCAGGGGCATTGATTTTGTCGATGAGTGTGGAAAGTTAATCTAAGATGGGAGTATTCTCATCAATATTTGTTTTTAGTACTATCTATTGTAGAATATTCCTCACATCACTTAACACTTCTTTACATTTGTGTTCTTGCCTTAACTTCTCTTGTGCCACTTTTCTTGAACATAATTCCCCATATCTACTTATTTCCTCAAGGCTTAGGGTTCTTGGGTCACATTCTGGTATAATGATAACTTCATCAATAGTGACTGGCCCTTTTGCTTTCTTCTTCTTCTTCTTCTAGGAAAGAGGTGACTTCTTCTCACTCATGACAATAGCTTTTTCTTCACTTCTTGGAGTATCTTTCCCAGTTGACACTATATCATCCTTCTTCTACTCCTCGGTAGATTGTGTGGGAGTTTTGGTTGTAGTGTCAGGTGGGTTCACCTCGGTTGACTTTGTTTCTTTTGGTTCCTTTGTTTTTGTAGACTACACCTCTAGTTTGTTAGGCTCATTTGTATCTATAGGTTTCTTGGGTGCTTGAATATCAGTTGTATCTTTATTTGGCTTAGGATGAGACACATCAGGTTGTACTTGTGAAATTATTTCAACTACCTCTATAAGTACAAGTAGTTCTCCCAATAGAGATGTGAGCACACTATCAGTGTTTAATGCTTCATCTTTGTATGGTGCAATTGTCACATCTTCATCATCCTCATCATTAGGATCACCATTAGTGATGTCCTCAATGAGTACATCATCATCAGTTTTCTTTTGTAAGTGGATCTTGACTTGATTCGGTGCATCCTGTGAAATTTTGATTTCTTCCTTTTGTTCGGTGATATCAATTACCTCAGTAACTGATATACCGGTGTCTTCTATTTTCTTACCTTTGTTATCATCAATGAAAATACCTTTATCTTTTGAATTGTGTCTCTTCTTAGATAGTTTCAGGAATGCTTCCTATTCAGCTTTCTCTTCTACTTTCAAAATTGATGTCCATAGAGAATCGCATATGACATCCATATCATCCACATTCTCATCCATGATCTGCATAGCTCTATTCTTGACTAGAAATCTAGCCTGATACTTTGTCATGTATTCACTTACCATAGCATAGCTAAAGTGTGAGGCTACATGACTTAGTGACTGTTCTCTTTTCCTTTTCTCTGTATCTAGTGCAATAGCCCATCTCTCACTTATTTTGTCATCAAGTTCTTTTGGCAATTGACATGCGAATTCCTTCAGTACTCTCTTGTATTTGATCATCATTTGGACAATAGCATGTTCTATCTTTGTCTTGTCCTCAATTGACATTTTGTCAAATTTTCCTATGCCTGGATCTATAAGATTTCCATTTTCAATTATATCTTCTATAGTACTTTCCCTATTATGAACTAACTTGAATTGATCAAGATCATTTTCAGTTTCTGTATCCTCTAGATCTTCCTTATTTCTTATATATTTCCTCTTTTTCTTCGGTGTCTCAGCTACTTTCTTGTTCTTTCTCTTAACATATTTCCCGGTCGGTGTAGCTGCTCTTCTTTTTTCTACTTTTACTGCTTCTACTTGCTCAATGGATTATGTAGCGGTTGATGAATGTGTCTTCCTTCCTTCAAGTTCTGGTAGCTACATATCTTGTTCATCATTGGTGGGAGGAACCGGTGTGTGATCCTTTTCTTTTTCTGACTTGGTTTCCTTGCTATCATAGGGCTTGTCAGCCAACTATAACTAACCTTCGGTTGCCTCATCAACCGGTGACTCCTTAGGTGAGTCAAATACATTTCCATATTTTGCTGTGAGATCTTCTCTCATTTTCTTTTCCCTTCTTGACATTTTTCTGATCTCTATGTCTGTTGTGATTCTAGACTTAGCTTCCTCATATACACCAAACCTACTGGTAGTGATGTCTATCAGTAATGCAAGAAATGCATTGATAGATTTCAAAGTGAAATCATGATTCATTTCATATCCCATTGGTGCTAGCCATTTTGTTCTCGGTTCTACTGCCTTTATCATTGAGTGGTCTATGCTGACTACAAAGCATATATTATGTTCAAATTTACTTACTAATTCCTTTGGAATTCTACTTCTTTGTTGCATTTTTGTTTGAAATTCCTTGAAATATGCATTGAATTCCTTATTCAGATTGTCTCCTAGACTTTTCAGCATTTCACTGATTTGTGCAGTTATCAGTTTGTCCAATTGCCAGTTTACTTTACTGATACCCGGTACATATTTTTGTAGATAGAGAAATGTAAATACAAGTAGTGATCTGTACTTACATGTATTAGAATTCTTTTCTTTTACTATCTTCATATTGTCATGCAGTTGGTGTAGTAGTAGCTCGACAAGATCAACCTGGTGATCTTTCTTCACAATTTTGTAAGCCATGTCCATGGTGCTGCAAGGTACACTATTTGGTCTGCTAGATTGGAATATCTTGTACCTGATGACATGAGCTATGAATTTTACCACTAGATCTTTGATAGTTGATATCTTCAGTGCCCTACCATCCCATTAAGCTCCAGTGTTCTTTTCAATGTCAGGATGAGATGAACCTCGAAAGGCCTTGGCTTTGTCAATTGTAGGGTACCCAGTAACCCTACTAATAATCTTGTTGGTGATCTCAATAGGTTTATATAACCAAAATTTTCCATCATGAAATCTTCTTAGCACAATTCTTATCAGTCATTGTGAAAGGATTGTGGGAAGTATGTAAAAAATGGTAACCCTAACTCCTCAATCTTCTTGTATTCAAATTTAATCTTACCATCTGGTCCATAGATTTGTTGATAAGTAGCAATGGTTTCAAAATCACATACTTCACCGATTTTGTAGTGAATATAGGCCCTAACATCTTCTGTTAACAAAACCCTATCTCGAATACTAAAAAATGCACCCATATTATCTGTTTGTGCTATGACCTTGGGATGAGGTTTGAATTTCTCCGTGGATAAATGTGCCCTACCAATTAATTCTACTTCCTCCTCAATGTTCTACGATTTGCTTGCAGTCGATGTCAATGCCATAAATTATTTCTAGGGTTTCGGCAAATGATAGATAACCAATGTTTGGTAAGTAGATGAACTTACTTGTTATCGTTGAATAATTTTCATTGGTTTGATCTACAGTAGCTTTGAATCTATTATGTAAATCTATAGCTCAAACTCTTCTCTGATAAAATCTCTATTCTTCGAAGTCGCAATGTAACAATGAACTCTATTTCCACGTATTTATAGACTTTTCGATGTTCCTGCTCAAACTTTGGTGCATTAAATGCATGAACTAACTTTTGATATGAAACAACTATCAGTTTGGTTATGTCTATAATTTCTTTTTCTCAATTAACATAGAATTTCTTCATCGGTTTGCACTATTTTTGGTTAACCTTGTATAATGATTATCGACAGGTAACCAACTCACATTTCTTCTTTTACCGACTATATGACATTTGTAAACTTATAACACATAAACCATGGTGCATCTTTATTCATTTAGATTTGGTATTTGTACATCATATATAAGGAATTGTATGTAAAATGTGATCATTTAAAATGTCAGTTCCATATATACCTTTGTCATCTTAAGTGGAGGTACCGATGTCATGCAATCTAATGGACAGGGTTTCACCGACAGTGTTACTTGACTCAGCATTCTCATTAGATGCCTTCTTCCACATTGTGTTCCTTAACTTCAAAATTTATGCAATGTTATATCCACTTTGAAATATATGGTTTTCACCTAGTGCTCAGTCTCTGCAGTTCTTGCTTACATGACCAACCTTGTGATAGTGCATACATGGCATTCCTGTATTTGTCTAGTTTCTTGATTGTCCAGTCTGACTCTTTCTATAATATTTTTCTATAGTATGTCCATACAAACCACATGTAGTACAATTAGTCCATGTATTATAATCCCAAACATATGAGTTACCTTGTCTCTTCGGTTGATATGGTTTTCATTGTAGTTTCTCTTTAGGTGTCTAGACTTGTTTCATTTTTACCTTTCAGTCCCTTGCAGTGTGTCCATGCTTATTACAAGTATAGCATATTTTATCCTTAGTAGTATTATTAACAATGTCATTCTTCTTAGCTCTACATTCATAAGATGGATGTCCAAACTTACCACAATAATAACAATATCCATTGAACTTAGGAATGACAGGAGGTTTACCTTGTGCTTTGCTTCTGCACACATTAGATGTATGTCCTATTTTCCCACAGTGGTAACATGTCATCACTTTAGGTTTCTAAGTTTGATTATTGTTGACTTTTTCATCTTGTTGTGATGATTCACCTTCACCGATGTAGCCTATACCAGTTCTACTTCCAAATCTCCTCTGATTAGTTAGGAAATCATCAATCTTTTTAGAACTGTCCTCAGCTATCTTCATCATTTCATTATGTTTCTTTTGTGTCTTTATTTCATTTCTCAAATTTTCATTATCTTCTCTGAGTATTGCAACATCTTCAAGTCTTCTTGATAATTCTCCATTTAGTCGATTCATTTCTTGATTGACTGTAATGATCTGATTTGATACTTGGAAGTGACGATCAGTGAGTCTCTGGATTTCACTTTCTTTTTCTTGAAGTTGTTCAGTCATCAGTCTTTGGTCTTCAATAGCTAGATTCTGATCTTGTTCAGCTTGTATATCATTGTTCATGATTTTGACCATTCTCACCATTTGAGATTCATGACCGATTTGAAGTGCTTTCACTTGCTCAGATAGATGTTGATTCTTTTCAAATAATTCTGAGATTATGCTTTCGGATCCGTCTGAGATGCTTCCAGAGCTTGATCCAATATGATCAAATATTTCATCAATAGGTTCTTCATGATAACTAATTTTATTCAGCTAAATTTCAAGGTTCTTCCTTTCAACCAATAATTTCTTTAGTTCTTCCTTGGCTTGTTTATACTGTTCCACAAACATCTATATTTGTATCTTCTGATTCTCAATAGTCTTGTCAAGTTTGTATCTCTCCATGACTTAGATCTTTACCCTTCAGTGGTTAGATTGTTCAACAAGAGAGCTTGGCTCTGATACCAATTGTTGGAATTAGGAGAGATAGGTACTGAGAGGGGAGGGGTGAATTAGTGCCTACAAAACTTTTCTTGTAGAAACCTTTTTGATCTATAACTAAATACTGTGATAACAAATCAAAATAACTTGAATAGAATTGTATAAATCAATCATCTAGTTAACTTAAGAAAGTAAACAATATGAAATCAATATGACAATCACATAGCACAAGTATTTTGGTAATGCATAAGCCCTTGTAAGAAGGTAAAAACTATGGTGCGGATGACACCCACAAATTCTTCACTACTACAGATCGAAAAAGTTTTCCTGTTAAGGCTACAAGTTTTGATCACTTCTGGTGATTTTACCCTGTTAGTAGTAACATGTTAGATCAGCTAGATCTACCTAGTTATAGGATTTAAACAACATTAATGAAGTGTGTACTCATTTAAGAGATTTGGATAAGACTGTTAAGTCTACTCTGCTAAGAGATTTATCAAAACTCTATCACAATTGTCAAAAAGTAATAGGTAAATATCTGCTAGTTGAAAACTCAATTGTCTGAAATAGATCTATAAGTGCTCATTAAAATATCACCTTATCTGTGATGGTTTTCTACTATGTTCTACTTGGTTGCCTTCTCTGATTTTTCTTAATCTGATATCCTCTGTGCTATGTTCTACTCGGTAAACTAATTGTCTTGAAGATAGGCAATTTCTTCAAGTGCTCCATGATTCATAAATATTAGTTCACCCAACCTTGTAAACTAGTGTGAACAAACAAAATATATAGTGTTTTGTTTTGCTGCCTTAGCAAAAATTAGGTTATAGAAATAATCATAACCCTAAGATCTACGGTGCAAAATAACCTAGATCAACTATTACAATAAGATAAACATTACATTTAATGAGTATCTATTTACAATAAATGCTCCTTGATCTTGGTAAACCATTTTACAATTTGTTGTAAACATTTGCATAGAAGAATGTGCCATTTTAGATTACAATGCCATTTTCTATGATCATCAATAAACACTATATAATTTTCTTGGTGTTTACTAACCATCGGTATTGGTGTCACTGGTGCTTGGTTAACTATGTGATGCTTGGTGTAAAGACCTTACCGACTACTCTGTCTTACTTTTGGTTACTGACCGGCTCAATATAAGTAACTGACAAACCTGTTTACTATCCTTTCATAATAATGAACACCTAAAATACTCAATAGAGATTAACATGAAGATGAGATCATGGCAGCATAGTGGAGTATTCCAGCAACCAGTTCAACTATCAAGGAGATTGAGGATATACTAGATAGTCATGTTGGTAGAAGCATAAGGAACATCACATATGAAGAATATTTGGTCAAATGGAAATGATGACCTATTGAAGATTCATCATGGATAACAAATGAGGAGGTTAATTATCTTGGTTTCCCTCTTCACACTTGAGTCGTGATAGGGTCACTTCTCAAATTACCCCAGGTGTATGATGCAGGAGCATCCTAGGTGTAACAGAAATCTTGCATCACCCAAAAATATTTTTGGTATCTTTTCAATAAGGGCTATCTTGTGCAGAGCTGCTATTTATGGAAACTTGTTATTTTTAGTAAGTTGGTCACACGATCTTGGAATGTTCTGATTTCACAGGTGGAGGTTCATTTTGGTTGTATCAGCCTACCAATAATGTTTCATTGGTAGATCAAGTCTAGTTTTGAAGATATTGAAATTTTTTGGTATTGGAAACATGGTACAGAAACTTTGAACTCAATTTTTAAGGCTTTAGAGGTCCCGGATGAGGTCAAAACTTCAACTAAATGAAGCTTTCTTGATTGAGCCATTGTAGAGCTCCCCACGCCCTTTCTAAATTGGGGTAATAATAGTCAATCAAGTCAACGGGTGATGACTTATGGTCTCCAAAAGTTGGGCCACCTGAAATGGCAGAAAATAAATTTCCTTCAAAAAAATTTCTCGGGTTTCAAAAGTTATTTTGAGCTGACTTTGATGTAATAAATTAAAAAATAAAATAATTCTAAGTTTGATCAGCCTTATTGGCTAAAATTTTGGAACCTTCCCAGGCGGTGGAAAATTGCCTATATAAGGAAGGCTGTAGTGTTGTCTTAGGTAGTTCGGAATAGTTCAGAGTATTTTTGGGTAACCATTTGAGGATTTGTCCCTCAGAATATTATAAGGAAGATGCCCATGTGGCTTTGCATGTTGTAATTTTGAAAGTTTGTAATTCCACATTTGTGGAGATAATAAGAAGCCCACTTTGTGTTATTGCAAATTGCTTTTATTCTCTATTTTTGTTGTGTGTTTGCAGCATTAAGGAGAGCACCCTTCATCAAGTGGTATTAGAGTAGGAAATCCTGAGTGTGTAAATAGATCACCAATTGTGAAGCAGTTTGCACGAAGACCATGGTAAGGGTTTCAACCTGCATCATGAAAATGCCTCCACGAAGGGAACATGGTGGAAGAGTTGGTGTTGTAACACCTGAGGATAGAGTGCTCCAGAGACAAGTGCGAGCATTTCAAGAAGAGATTTACAGAGGAATGAATCTTAATGTTAGAGATTAAAGTGAGGATGAAGCTGAAGAAGAAGATCAAGAAGGAGAAGTCGAAATTGTGAACCAAGAGGAAGAAAGACTTCTTCAGGCCATTTCCAAGATTGGGAAAAGACCTTAGATTGAGGTTCCTACATTTTCAGGAAATCTTAACCCAGAGGAATTGGTTGACTAGATCAATGAATGTGAAGAATATTTTGAGTATGAAGATATTGAGGATCCTTATTGGGTAAAGTTTGTGAAGGCCAGACTGAAGGGTCATGCAAAGATCTAGTGGCAAGAAATTCAATTGGAGAGAAATAGAAGAGGAAAGGAGAAAATCACAAGATGGGATCGAATGGTGGATAAATTGAAGAGATAGTTCATTCCTATTGATTATGAGCTTTAACTACTGAAGAAGGTGCGAAGTTTGAAGCACGCGGGAAGATTTATTTAGGAGTATACAGAGGAGTTCTATCGACTCCTCATTAGAACAGGCCATGCAGAAGATGATAAAGAGAAAGTTGCCCATTACCCTAATGGGTTGAGGCCAAACATTTAGGAAGAATTGAATCTAGTTTGAATGAACAATATTGAAGAAGCATACTAGTTTTCCCTAAAAGTAGAGGAAAAGATGAACAAGAAGTTTGAGAGCAGACAAAGCGAAAGAGGTCATGATGTAAAATTTGGTGGATGGTCATATGGAGATCGAAATGAAGATCTAAAAAAGAAGGATGATGCCAATTAAAAGTTAGAATCAAAGAGGATATAATTTCAATCATTTCCATGATCAGAATAATATAGATCAGAGAGGAAGAGGAAGAGGACAAGGATCTGGAAGAGGAGGCTTCCGTGGAACATGTTTTCACTGTGGAGAAGAAGGTCATAGGGCATTTGAATATCGTCAATGCAAATGAAGGACATATAGGAGAAATGAAGGCTAGGCCAAAGTTTCACATGTTGATGAAGATGCTAGATCATCACATTCTGAAGATGTTGAAAGAGGAGAAATGTTGATTAGCAAAAGAGTCATGTTGAGTGGTGAGAATGAACCTGAGCAAAGGAGGTGCCTATTTTGCACTAGGTGCAAGTGTGAGGGCAAGTCTTGTGATGTGATTATTGATAGTGGTAGTACTGATAATTTGGTTTCAGAAGAGATGGTGACAAAGTTGAAGCTTAAGAGGCAAAAAAGCCCACATCTATATCGGGTTTCCTGGGTGCAAGATGACCACAAGGTCATGGTCAGTGAACAGTGCCTAGTGAAGTTCAAGATTAGTGGGTACCAAGATGAGGTACTATGTGATATCATATCTATGGATGCATGTCATATGATGTTGGGTAGACCTTGGTAGTTTGACAGGTGTCTTGTACATTATGGTTATGCAAATACCTATTCCTTAATAAGGGATGGAGTGCAACATAAGCTAAAACCATTGAAGTAAATAGAAAAAAAGGTATGTGGTAATGCAACAATAACTTTTGTTGATAAAGGAAATTTTTTAGATGGTATGCAGCATGAGCATATGTGTTTTACCTTAATTCCAAAGGCTAGGAAAGAGGAAGTAGAAGATGTACCTATAGAAGTTGTAGAAATATTGAATGAGTTTCAGGATATTGGATCTGATAATGTGCCTGATGGATTACCTCTAGTCAGGAAGATTAGTCATCAGATGGACTTGATCCCAAGAGTGAGTTTGCCAAATAAGGTAGCACACAAAATGACACTAACAGAAGGTGAAGAGTTGAAGAAAAATTTGAAGTTTAGTTCATCACATCATCTATAGATTGTATATGGAAGTAGTCCTAGAAATGCATCTAAGTTGAGGAAGATAGATAAAGGAGAAATAAGTAGTGCTAAAGCTAAGGATTTTGCAAAACATTTGAAGAACCTCCATGAGGAGCTGAGCAAGCATATTACCAAGATGAATTCATAGTATAAGGCTAAGGCAGATGTGAAAAGGAGGCATAAGGAATTTTAGGTTGGAGATGAAGTCATGGTTCATTTGTTGAAGGAAAGATTTCCGGTTGGTACATATAACAAGTTGAAAATGAAGAAATTTGGGCCATGTAAGATACTGAAAAAGCATGATTTGGGAAATGCATATGAGGTAGAATTGCCTACTGAGCTGAATATTTCATCAGTGTTTAACATTTTAGATTTGACAGAGTATCATGAAGGAGGTTTTGAGGATGAGATCACAGCAACATAGTGGAGTATTCCAGCAACCAGTTCAACTTTCAAGGAGATTGAGGATATACTGGATAGTCATGTTGGAAAAAGCACAAGGAACATCACATATGAAGAATATTTAGTCAAATGGAAAGGATGACTTGTTGAAGATTCATCATGGCTAACAAAGGAGGAGGTTAACCATCTTGGTTTCCCTCTTCACACCTAAGTCATGACAGGGTCACTTCTCAAATTACCCCGGGTGTCTGATGTAGGAGCATCCTAGGTGTAAGAGCAATCTTGCATCACCCAAAAATATTTTTGGTTTCTTTTCAATAAGGGCTATCTTGTGTAGAACTTCTATTTATGGAAACTTTCTATTTTTAGTAAGTTGGTTGTATCAGCCTACTAGTAAAGTTTCATTGCTAGATCAAGTCTAGGTTTGAAGATATTGAAAATTTTCAGTATTGGAAATAGGGTACAAAAACTTTGAACTCAGTTTTGAAGGCTTTAGAGGTCCCAGATGAAGTTAAAATTTTGGCCAAATGAAGCTTGCTTGATTTAGGTGTTGTAGAGATCCTTGCGCCTTTTCTGAATTGGGGTAACAATAGTCAATCGGGTCAACAGGTGATGACTTATGGTCTCCAGAAGTTGGGCCACTTGAAATGGCAAAAAATAAATTTCTTTCAAAATTTTTGTTTCGGTTTCAAAAGTTATTTTGAGCTGACTTTGATGTAATAAATTGAAAAATAAAATAATTCTAAGTTTGGTTGGCCTTATTGGCTAAAATTCTGGAACCTTCCCTGGCGGTAGAAAATTGCCTATATATGGAAGGTTGTAGTGTTGTGTTATGTAGTTCAGAGCAGTTCAAAGTAGTTATGGGTAATCATTTGAGGCTTTGTCCCTTAGAATATTGTAAGGAAGATGCCCATGTCGCTTTGCATATTGTAATTCTAAAAGTTTGTAATTCCACATTTGTGGAGATAATAGGAAGCCCATTTTGTGTTCTTGCAAATTGTTGTTGTTCTCTATTTCTATTGTGTGTTTGTGGTATTAAGGGGAGCACCCTTCATCAAGTGGTATCAAAGCTAGAGTTCCTGAGTGTGTCGGCATATCTCTGAAAGTATAAAGGAAGTGCCAAATCTTTTAGTGATTATGAGAACATGTTGTAGTCACTAGGTCACCAAAAGTTAAAATTTGATTACCTGTCATTTTCTCATCTTACGGCTAGTGAATTGAGTTCTAAGCATGCCAAGTAATGGTGGAAGTGACATAATTTTCATCCTTTGATCTCTAATAGATTGTAGCATTCAATTCTACTAAATAAATATAGTTGTTTGTCCCTCATTTCGAATTACCAAGCATTCAGAGAGCCAAAGTGATAGAATTCCCTGTGATTTTTCATAGTAGTTTCAAAGTTTAGAATGTTTAGCATTTGTAGAGGGGTTTGAATTTGTAGAAAAGATGAGTCAATTGTGAGTTAGTGGGGCTTCTACCAGAAAGGGAGCTAAGGAGAAATTTAAAGAGAGTTATTCAAATGAACTCTTTGCCTTATTGTTGGGCTCATCACAAAATAAAAATGTTAGTGATGAATGTTTTATTGATGAAATCACATATTGTAGGGATGCTAGGATCATTGGAATGTGTTTGTTTAAATATTTTTATAAGAATGCTAAGAATCTAGTCCCTTTTTTGAACCCTTGGATGTCGGGGTTAGCAAAATTGATAGTCCCAGAAGTTTTCCTAGATGTGGATGTCCTAATTGTTCTAGCTCATTCCTATGACCCCCTGTCCATAACTATTAGGAAGGGTTATGGTTCTCCCCTAGTTTCCCTTGACTGGAATTCATTTATAAGAGCTTTTGGTATACAACTCCCTATTGCTACTGAGATTAATTTACACACCCTACCAAATAGGTATGTTAGAGAGGTTGTCATTGTGGCAAAAGCAATTCAAAATCATGTTCCCTGAGAAAATAGGAATTATATAGCACCAATGCTGGGAACAATTCCATATGCATACAAGGACCTCTGTTTTTACATAAGGTGCATTGCATATGGGTTATGCAAGGTTCTAGGGATAGATGGTGGAGAGAGGATCCCCTCAGACCTCCTGATGATGGTTTTGGATTCCCAGAGTCTTCATGCTACAAAAGGATATGACTATATAGGATATATAATAGAAAAGATACATACTGGTTTATAGGTGTTGAAGAATCATACGTCTAGTTCTACACCTAGATTTATGCACTATTCTTTATTGATGCACCTCATTTTTTATTTAAATTATAATATCATAAACATGGAGGGCCTTGAGCCACAAATGACATACAAGGGACAACAAAATCTAGTACAGTTTTGGATTAGGGCTTGGAGTCCTTCTTCAAGGAGTGATTTTTGTATATTTGAAAATTGGATAGTTCAGCCTATCCTCCTAATTTTAGGGCTCAATCTTTCAAGGCTATCTGCAAAGGTCCTATAGTTGGTAAGGCCTCAACAATTTGTTGATAAATGGACCAAGGGTCACAATTGGGGAGACATCTATTATGAAAAGGGCTATACTATGATTAGAGTATATGGATGCCCTTAGCCCCCTCACATACTACCATTTTTTGTTCCACCAAGGGTGGCATATTTGGAATTCATATGGAAACTAATGGTGACTAATAGGGAGCACCTAGCTTCACATAGAAAATGAACTTTTACCCCAAGGCACTTTAGAGTGCATAGTCTCACAATAGGAAAGAATGCCTTTAGTAAGGTAAATGATTGGTTAGGGCAGTTCAGAATGCATGCTACTTCCCATAGCTATGTTGATATAGAGGGATTCATGGTTGCTACCAGGAATTATTACATGCCCAACATTCCATTTAATAAGAGACATGAGGAGTATCCTAAGGAGGATATGTTGAGAAACATGATAGATGAAGAAGTGGTGAGAAGATCTGACTAGATACATGAATTATATGACATGGAGAAATAGATAAAGAAAAAAGGATTGGCATTCAGTGGCTTCTTCCCCAATCTGCCCTATTTCCAAAGACTTGAGCAAATGATGGCTCAATTCAATACTTTAATGAGGACTTTTGAAGACCAGATTGATGAGACAGACAGGAAGGATGATGTCTAATTTGAGTCAAAATGTGGTGAAGATAGTGATGGTGGCTACTTAGTGCATAACATTCCCCCTTTAGAGAAAATAATGGTTGAAAGACACCAAGCTAAAGAAAATATTATTGATTTAACAGAGCTCCATAGTTTTCAAGACACAAATGAGCCTCCTACAAAGAAGCAAAAATTGTTAGTTGGAGAATCTTCTCAAGAAAGGAGAAAGGATAAAGTGGGAGCCCTCATCACTGGAACTGGTGTTCATCACCATGAGCTGAGAAAAAGGATAAGGGAGGAGAAAATAAAAAGGAAATTGGAAAAGGAAGATGTTGAGTTGCCCTTGGCTCTATGCCAAGATGAAAGAATGATAGAACAAGATGCCTTCTTGAAAGATGACAATTTTATAGAGTCAAATGAATTCAAGAGCTTCTTGATATGGCACAAACAATAGAAGGTTGCATCCAGTGTTCAGATCACTGAAGAGGGTCAAGTGCCTTATGAGGTAGTGCAAACATTAAAAGAGTATGACCCTAAGGCAGAAAATTTTACCCTAGAGGAGGCAAGACAACTCGTCAAAAATAGCAATATGCTTCTTGTACATGGGTGGAATTTTTATTTGGATTTTATTATTGATCAAATCAAAAGAAATGAGGATATATGGTGCAAGAGCACCATAGCCAAGGACAAAAGGCCTAGAGGAACTAGGGTCACTGGATAGATCCTAGGGGGGAGCACAGGATGAACGTGACCTTGAAGGGTCATTTGATTGTAATAAATCCACAATGATCACTTAATAATGTTTTGTTTATGTTTTAAATGTTTTGATTGATCACTTTGTAAAAGGATCAATGATGTAAGCCTTAATGGCATTTTGGGAGTTAGAGTGTACCTAGGGGTCACTTGGGGATTCTATGGTTGATGAAATGTTTAATGACCTTTAAATATCCTAATAAATGTAATATGGCCCATAAAGCCATAAAAAATGATGCAATGCACTAAAAGTGCCCAAAATTGTAATTTACCTAAAAATGGCAAAATCTGGCCTAATAAGGGCTAGTAGTGTGTTTGGGGGGTTAGTATAGGTTAAATATGAGGATTGAATTCCTAAGAGGGTATTTAGAAGGCATTTAAATAATAAAAAATTCAAATATACCATGTATGGGTTGAGTTGACAAGGGTAGTTGTCAGCTTGACAACTTTTATAAACTTGCAATTTGTAAACAGTCAGTTTGAGATTGTTGTAGGGAGTTGGGAGTTGGTTATTTGGGTTGTTATCAGTTTGTGGGAGTGTAGAGGATCCATTTAATGAGGATACTATGAAGGTAGGAAGAGTGGAAGGGAGTTTGAGAGATTTTTTATGTTGAGGAAAGAAATGTAATACAAAGTTTTGAATCAATGAAATTAAATTCTCTGCAAAGTGATTGCTTGCTCCCATAAGGAATAGTCATCCTTCTTGGCATTGTTAAACTCTCTTTTCAATACAAATTTGATTGGAAATGGAGTGAAATGTTATTAGTTTAAGTTTTTTATCATTTCCATACAAGTCTATGTGTTTTTATGAAGTTTTGAATCAAGGGAAGTCAAGTTTGTATTGACTGTTCCAGATTAACTTTGTGTGCAATCCTCCTTGAGTGTTCCAAAGTGGTGGCTAGATATCTAGTGAATCCTAGATTGGTGTGAGAAGATGACATTGACCAAAAGTGAGAGGGTGTTTTACAAGTTGTGGAAAGAATTATTGAATGAAGAAAAGGAAGAAAGAAAGAAGAAGGAAGAACAAGCAAGTATGAAAGAAGAGTTGAGAAGCTTGAGGAAAGCTTTGGAGTTGCAAGAAGAAGAGAGAAAAGAGAGGGAAGAAAAGATAAATATTTTAGAGAAAGCCTTGGATGAAGGTGAAGTAAGATTGGAGAGACTTGATAAGATACTCAAGGAAGCTACAAGTTGGCACTTAAGGTTGAAGAGGAAGAGGATAAGATGGCCTATTTAGAGACTAGTTGCAACAACAAGGATGAAGAAATAGGAAGAGGGTACTAGGATGGGTAATCTTGAAGTGGAGGATACACCCATGGTGAGAGGTGTAAAGGCTTATGAAGAAGTCTTGGTAGCTACTAGAGGAGACAACATAGAGGAAGGCCTAGAAGGTCTTGAAGATGAGTTGGATTTGTTGAATGATTTTGTTGCTATAGTTGAAGAATGGGAGAGTTATGGAGGTAGTTTGGAGGTACATGAGGGATAAGCCTTCAATGAAGAGATAAAATTTGTAGAGATGGGCCATGAGGAGGGTCAAAACATGAAATTTTTTTCTCCTAGCATGGAGATAAGACAAGATGAATCAGAAATATTGATTGACATGATGGTGAACAAGAAGATGCAGCATGACAAAGCATTGATGAAGGAGATCAAGCCAAGATTCAAGATGAAGTTGCATAGAGTTACATGGGTCCATAAGGATCTATATTTACCTAAGGTCAAGATGACAGCCTAATTTTTACTGACATTTGTTTACTTGCAGGTTTCCAAGAGGACTTGGAAAAGTTTCAAAGTTGTGGAGTATGGTGCAAGAGCACCAAGGCCAAGGACAAAAGGCCTAGAGGAACTAGGGTCACTGAATAGATCCTAGGGGGGAGAAAAGGATGGAAATGACCTTGAAGGGTCATTTGATTGTAATAAATCCACAACGATCACTTAATAATTTTATTTTTTATGTTTTAAATGTTTTGATTGATCACTTTGTAAGAGGATCAATGATGTAAACCTTAATGGCATTTTGGGAGTTAGAGTGTACCTAGGGGTCACTTGGGGATTCTAAGATTGATGAAATTTTTAATGACCTTTAAATTTCCTAACAAATGTAATATGGCCCATAAATCCATTAAAAAGGATGCAATGCACTAAAAGTGCCCAAAATTATAATTTGCCTAAAAATGGCAAAATCTGGCCTAATAAGGGCTAGTAGTGTGTTTGGGGGGTTAGTATAGGTCTAAATATGAGGATTGAATCCTAAGAGGGTATTTAGAAAGCATTTAAATAATAAAAAATTCAAATATACCATGTATGGGTTGAGTTGACAAGGGTAGTTGTCAACTTGACAACTTTTATAAACTTGCAATTTGTAAACAGTCAGTTTGAGATTGTTGTAGGGAGTTGGGAGTTGGTTATTTGGGTTGTTATCGGTTTGTGGGAGTGTAGAGGATCCATTTAATGAGGATCCAAGTGAGTATTAAGGTAGGTAGAATGGAAGGGATTTTGAGAGATTATTTGTGTTGAGGAAAGAAATGTAAAATAGAGTTTTGAATCAATGAAATTAAATTCTCTGCAAAGTGATTGCTTGCTGCCGTAAGGAACAATCATCCTTCTTGGCATTGTTAAACTCTATTTTCAATAAAAATTTGATTGGAAATGGAGTGAAATGTTATTATTTTAAGTTTTTTATCATTTCCATACAATTTTATGTGTTTTTATGAAGTTTTGAATCAAGGAAAGTCAAGTTTGTATTGATTGTTCCAGATTAACTTTGTGTGCAATCAACAAATTATTTTGAGGATTCTATGATGCCCTAGGCTCTCCCACTTTCTGTTATAGATTTTAATTTTGGGAGAGACCTAATAAAATGTATTATATGTTCTATTAGATGTTTGTATCCAGGGAAAGTCAGATTGAGAAGAAGATGATTACTGATTGAGCAAGTGTGAATGAAGGACTGTCTTAGAATAAAATAGTCCCAGTTCAGGGGCCATATCTCCCAACTCAATCATTGGATCTTACTAAGATTTGGATATGTTTTTGAGAGAAAACTAGTGCCAATTTTGACTGGAGAGATCGAGTAAATTTGGTATGAGTAAAAATTTATGGGTTTATATGTAGAGGTCTATCAAAGAGGACAGTAAGATGTTATTTTTCACTTCAATGTAGAGATGCATTATATTTTGGTTATGTGAGAGGATGTATGGACTATGGATTGAGGGAAATTGGAGTATTTAAAATGATGTAGAGTCTATGGTGGCACAAGACATTATGTGTGCACTCTAATAGTAATGGTGTGGCTTGGATCAAGGAGAATGATCCTATGAATATGTTAGTTGGTGTTGTAGAAACACTTGTGTAGTCCCTCTTAATCTAACTGATTGAAAGACCACCTAGGGCCTCTACATAAATATAAATTTATCCTCAAAGATGCAGGTAGGGGAAATTATCAGAGGATTTGGGTATAGCCCAAGGAACCAAGCTTTGGCTCTATGGAGTCTTTATCGTAAAGATGAGAAGCCTTCAATCGTAAATGTCAAAGAGAAAATGGATGGTGACAAAATTGTATGGTCAATCCATAATACAAGAGACCTTGAGATCTCTCAAGAGTTAACTCAATTTTCTAGGCTCAATGAAGACAAGACCAAGAAATTATCTAAAAGATATGGTTCCTTGTTGGAAGACTACAATGCACTCTTGAAAGATAGAGATATTAGAATAATGAAAGAGAAGGCATTGGAGAAGTCTTGGTAGACTTGCAGAAAATAATCAACACTCTTATAGCTACCCTTGCAACTCCTGAGAAACTCGCATTTCCAAAAGGAAAAAGTATGAGTGAAGAAGAGGTTGCAGAGATTGAAAAAATAAAGATAGAAAATAATGAGGCTATCCTACAAGCCTTATTGAAAATCTTGCAGCATAGGGTTGATGCATTGAAGGATAAATCTGATTTGGTTTTTAGTGCTTATAACAAACTCCCTGAATTGCAGGTAGAAGTGAATAATTATGTCTCAATTTTAAATGGTTATTATGCAACTTGGTCAGTCAGGGAAATAATTTTTGAAAGATTGGTAGTTGTTCAACCTTTGAGAACTGATATTCCAGAGATTGTTCTGCAAGTAGGTGAAGAAATAAATAGAGTTAAGGCCATATTGCCACTTTTTAAGGGCAAGGAAAATCAAATTGATGCTAAGAAAGCCATGCTTGGCTTATGTTCCAACAAATTCATCCCTCCCTTTAAAGATGTAGATGGTTCCATAAAGAGCCTTGATCAATGGAGATCAGATTTTGATCTTGTATTGCTTAGGAAAGAGGCATTTCTAGATGAGAGTAATGAAGTAGATAAGGAAAGATTCAACAACACTCTGGATGAAGCCATAAAAGAAGAAATGGAGCTTACTAGATTTGTGGCAGATGTCAAGCTAATACTAGATGCCAGATGGGAAAGACAAAAGGCACAACTGCAACACATCCATAGTTATAAATGGTCAACTAAGGAGGAAGTAATTGTGTGGGATGAGCTCACAAAGCCCAAGAAGATCAAATCTATTGCAGTTGACTTTGATATTTTGGATGATGAGTAAAGAGGACACCTAGAGTTCCTGACACCTGACCTCAGAGCATAGGGATGATAAGCTATTAGTAAGAGGTGTAAATTAGCCGAATGGCAGTCACCATATCTCACAACAACTCAAGAAGCTATCATGAATATTTTTAGACAAATGTGTCAGTGATCAACGAGCTAGGAAGTAGAACAGTCTAGAATATTTTTGTCTTTCCACTGCCTAAGGGCTTATTGTAATTTGTCTTATATGTTTTTTTAGGGTTAGGGCTCCAACCATATGAAGCTTGTTACATTCTCATTGATAAGATAATTCTAAGATGGTTGAGGTATATATAAGTGGTATCCCCATTTTTGTAGGAGTTAGAAGGAAGATAATAGAAAAACAAAGTATAATTGCTATAGTGCAGACTTTTAAATTTTGTGTTTGAGCTTCTGAGCATGAGTTTTTATATGTAATTTATAGGTTCATTTTAATACAAATGCACTACAATTTCTATCTCCTATTATTGTTTTCTCTTTACTTGTATGCTTTATCTATGAGGCATTTAAAATATACTAATTATTGATCAATTTATTCAATTGATTGTGAGTTTCTCTCAAGGAGAGAATTAAAACCCTTATTATCAATTGTAGAGATTAAACTTATATGTAGATATTTTGATAATGGTAATATTAGATTGATATAATAGAGTGTCAGACATTCTATTTAGATTGCAAATTGTGTGTAAGGCATACTATTGTATTTCTTTTAAAATAACTTGTGGATTTGCATTTAAACTCTTTTGCACATTGGATTAGGGACTGGTTTGAAGTGTGTTTCTTATAAAATTATCTTTTAAATGATCTTTAGAGATACTAAAATTCATTTCATTACCAGTATTTTAGTTTCAATAACTGTTTGTATACTTTGAAAGAACTATATACAAGTGGTACAAGTTCATATTTAGTGATTTCATAAAGAAAGAATCAAGAGGTTACCCTTCCTTGAGTTTACCTTAGAAAAAGGAGAAGGATGAATGTCCTTAGGCCACTATTCTATGCTATCACATTTATAATTTCCATTTTTATACTTTGTATTAGGATTGTCTGGGCTATTTGCAGAAGTGGTGCTTTTTCATTGAGATAATTTGAGGAATCAATAGCATAGAAGTGAAGAACTAATATATTATTTGATTGTTTACTTGAAATATAGTAAATCATCTAAGGTAATACTCACCTGAGTTTATGGAGCTTGAAGCATAAGGTGTTAGAAATAGGGAATACTGAGATGGGGGGGTGAACCAGTATTCTACAAACATTATCTTTTGCCCAATTATGGATATAACAAATTATCTTTATACATGCATAACATAAGAAGCTAAACAACATGCATAACAATAACGAACTCATAACACATTATTTTTTCTCGAGGAAACCCTAGCCAAGGGAAAGCCCCGGTGGGGATGGTACCCACAAAGATCCACTAGTCAAAAGTATCCTATTAAGGATGTTGACCTTGTTAGGATTCTATTACAAACATATAGTTTATCAATCCTGATTAAGGGACTATAGGCCTTGTTAGAAGCCTCAACCCTGTTAGGAGTTGTAGTACAAAATGTGATTACCAGATGAGCCCACTGCCAAAACAAGTAATGTACAATATACACTAATTACAAAAATAGGTTAAGGTACATAACCTTATACTTCTTGCATCAATATATCTTCACTACTCTTTCACTATCGCTATTACATATGCTTCATATACTTTGCATCATATTACTACTTCATTACATTTCATTACTACTACTTGATACTTCTTAATCCTTCATCTAACTTTAAAATTAAAATTACATTTATACCAATAGCTTTATTCAAGATTTAACATCTAGGTTTTCATCCCTTTATATTGTTAAGTCATTATTTTGATAAACAAAATAATCCCTTAACTCTTTACTAGTTCTGTCTTCATATTCTGTCTTGCCAGCTTCACACTATCTTCAATAAAACTATCATAACTTCTTCTGTACATTTCATATTAACTTGTGCTCTAAGATGGGTGATCAATAGACATCATAGAGTATATTTTCAAGTGCACAAGCATTGAACTTATTCCAGTCAATGTCATAAACAAAAATTGTGTCCAGGTTCACTAGAAAAAACATTGTGTCACACTTAGACAAATTTGCAATGCACTCTATCATACTTTCTCTCTGACCTATGAAATCTTCATGTGGATCATATGTTACCATAATGACAACATCTATGTAATAAACTCAACCAAATTGCCAACAATCTCCCCCTTTGTCATTGGTGGCAACATATGAGAAAATTGGCTAAGTGTACAACTCAAAATCTCAAAAATTGTTCAAAATTGTGGCCATAGTATAAAATACATACTATCCTTATAACTCCTCAAAAAATTATTGTCTCTAATATAGTACTCCCCCTAAGAGTAACAATCCTTATCATATACTATGAATTTTCTTCTATATATCTCTCCCCCTTTGACAACAATGACAAAATAAGGTAGGGAGGGTTACAAAATTGTATCACAAAAAGTTATACCTCAATTCATTTATTGCAAAGCAGGTAGGCTTGCAGCAAAATCTAAAAAATTTGTCTTCATGGCTTCTATCTCCTTCTCCCATGATTTCTTAATGGAATCTGCCACATTAAGTAGTGCGCTCAGTCCATAAGAAGCTATTTCACATGCTTCGAGGTTTTCAAAGTTAAATTTTTGAAAAGATGTCTTAGCTGAAAGACATTCTTCCAACTACTCTTCAATAATGCTCAACTTCATAGAAGCATGCTCTCTCAAAAGAGTGTATCTTCTCAATTTCCTATCTCTCTCATCTTGCATAACTTTAATTTCATCATAAAGTTTCTAAACTTTCTTCTCAACATCACATACCTTCACATTGGGGCTAGACAGAAGTTTTGTTTCATTTAGAATTTCTACTTCCTTCAACTTTATCTTGTAATCTTCTTCTACTGTCAAGATCTCTGATTTTGTATACTGTATGTACAAAGATTTACCTATTTCCAAATGCTTCCTCAAATCCTTGATATAGATATCAAGAGTGTTGATATCATTTCTGATATTCTGACTAATGTTCAAAAGCATTCTAGCCTCATAGGCTGCTTGTGCTTTCACTTTTGCAATATCAGCTAGGTTTGTGAATTCATTATCAAAGGTTCTCATTACCTTCTTTGCTTTCTCCATAGGGTCTACTTTTGAAATTTTTATAGTTACAGTGCTTTGTAATTTCTCAGTTAGTTCTTTCATACACCCTTCAAGACTCTTCACTTTCTTATTCTTACCAATGATTTTATTCAAGGATGTTCTCAATTCCAACTGATCATCATCATCTACTTCTTTTCCCAAATGCTCAATCATAGATCCAATTTGAGTCTTCTTTCCAGTCTCAGGAGTAAGACTGATATCTTCTTTGGTGGGAATCAGAACTTGTTCCTCTATTACTGGTGGTTCCACAACAATGGTCTTTGTCATCTCTTCTTCTTTTGTAGCTTCCTGTTCTTCAAAGGCCGAATTGTCAACAATGTTCTCCAAATTCTTGAATACATTTTCATCAGTATCCAAGGTGATTTTTGTACCTTCTACATTCATTGTTTCATCTTCAATATTAATAGCTGGAGAAGAGGGAATGTCCTCTTGTACTTTCTCAGCTACTTGCTCTGCTGCAACTGATGATTCTCCAACATATTCTACCATAACCTTGATAATACCTTGTTCTATCTCAAAATTGATTTCTTCATACTTGCCTCCCATAATATGAATTGTTCTCCTTTTGGTTCTCAGATGGTTTATTAGGGATTTCATGATTTGATTGAAATGTGTTTCATCTCTTATTTCACAAAGCTTCCTCACAAGATTTTATCTGATAGTTGTGTCCTCCTCTAATGCTCTCTTCTTCCTATTTACAAGTTTGTTATATAGATCATCGGGTATCTGTCCCTGAATAGTATCAAACTTCTTGCCATTCAAAATCATATGCTTCACAACTACATTCTCCATATTAAGTCTATCAATATAATCATAAAGATCATAATATTTATTCATTCTTGCAAAGTCACCATTGTCAATAGTCTGCTCATTAAGCTTTTAAACTTTTGGTTTCCAAGTTTCTTCTTAGTAGTGACATCATCTTTTACTTTTGCAATCTTTCTTGGAATAGGTTGCACTAGAGTTTTATGTCTCTTTTCTAGTCGAGTAGCACTTTCCTTAACTCTTTTTCTAGGTGTGGAGGAAGTGGATCTAGTAGACATCTTTTCTTCTATGTCCTTCTTAGTTACTTCCACTTTCACCTTTACTTGTGGTTCTTCCTATTGTACTGCAATTGATGATAAAGGAGGGATAGAAAAAACTTCTTTTTGTCCACTCTCTCTGATTGCTGCTATTGTCTGCTTTGCTACCAAAAAATCTCTCTCTATCATTCTTGTGTCTTTTAGGATTTTCTTAATAGTGCTCTCAACTCTCTTCTTAGACTGCTTCTCTTCAATTAGAATCTTTGTAGAGTTAAAGTTCTCCTCAAAGGTTCCAAACCTGTTACACTGAGTGTCTAACTTACACTTAAGTAATATACTAACATACTCTTCAGTTTCTACCTTAGATATCTCATAGCCAAGAGGGTCTATGAAATCTTTTCTAGGATCTACTGCTTCAATATAGGTAAAGTCAGTATCCACCATAAAACATATATCATCTTTATATTTTTCAACAAGAGATTTAGGGATCCTTGATTTGCTAGACACAATATTCTGAAATGTCTTAATAACAAGTACTACACTCTCATTTACATTGTCAATAACATGTCTTTTGTATACTATGTTAATCCTTTCCTTTGTATTTTGTCCATCATTCCAGTCATTTCCTATGATGTAAGGAAATATCCTCAAAAGATGAAAAAACATATATGTGATTAGGGATGAGAAGCTAAACTGTGTATACTTAGTTTTCTTGATCTTCTCCAAGTTCTCAAATAATTGAATTCTAAGAATTTCACACATATCAACTTGTGCCCTGTCAACACACATTAGATAGGCTACATGTAACATTCCATCTGCCATGTCATCCTCTCTTGAATTTGCACAAAACTTCGTAGTTAGGATCTTGCATAAGTATCTCACATCATCTTGTTTGATCTTACTAATCATAATTCCTCTACCATTATAGGATGAGTTTGTGTTGTCAATGACTATTTTCCTCATGTTTTTATCATTTAAAGGAATAGCTCCAATTTTAGATAATCCAGTGACTTCATGAATCAAATCTACTGTAATATCTATCACTCTATCTTCTAGCCAAAACTTTCCATTATGAATTCTGCTCAAGATAATCTTAGTACATTCTTCATTATCAAATTCATATTGTAATCCATATTTAACAATTTCATTATGTTCCAAATATTCAAAACCTTGTTTCAGTGTCATATCCTGATTGTAAATCTTCTGATATTCATCTGTGAAATCACTATCATTCATTGTCTCTAGTTTGCATCCAAGATAACTTTTGACATTTTCTAAGTGTAAAACTTTGTCTGGTACAAATGATAATGCAAACCTATGGTCTTCTTCCAAGGGTTCTATTGGTTCCCTTTTCAATTTAGGTCTATTCTTATCTCTGACATTGTGTATTAAGGAAACATCCATGATTTCTTTAAATTCCTTTACTAATTCAAATATTTTTCAAGTAAAATACCTTAATTTCATGATTTTAGGGCTTGTGTAGATTCGGCACAAAATTATTCTCCAAATCCTTACAAAATGCTTTCAATCACTACTCTTTGATCTCTTTGACACTGGAATTCTATTTGATGATCAAATAATACTAATCATAACCTTTTATTAATTCAATCTCACTTAGATCTGACATCGCATTCAATTCTTTTGCCACTTCTTTCCAAAAAGTTGTTTCTTCTAACTTGCAAAACTTAAAACTTCTTGTGATCTCACAAAACATAATATTTTTCTTTGTGCTCTTAACCATAACATTAGAACATCATAAACTACCTTGCATTGACTATGCAAGACTCAGTTCATCATATATCTACTTCTACACTAAATCTAAGTTCCTATTCTACTGCAATTTACATAAATTAAGTACTTTGAGATAGGTCAGGTAAAGATTCATTCTTACCTTTCAATACTTCACCTTCCTGATTACCTTCAATGTTGAATATGTCTCCTTGACTTGTGCTTTTGATAAACTTCACTTCATCTAAATTACTACAACATCCTTTCTGACTGTTACTTGCATCTTCATTTCTTCTTGCATAATTTCTAGGGTTAGGATTAGGATGAAAAACTCTATTTTTCATTCTGCAAAACCTTGTTGTATGTCCAATCTTGTTGCATATCTGACAAACAATTCCATTGTTTCCATATCTTGGTCCAAGTTGATTGATTTGTGATCTGTAGTTTCTAGCAATATGTCCAACCTTGTTGCATCTATAACATACTACTCCATTTCTTCTGTTCATATCTTCAGTAGGTTCCTTATCTACATTGTTAGTATTCTTAAACATTCTACTACCATCATTATTCCCAATAAATTTAGGTTTCCTACATTCAATAGCTCTATGTCCAAAACCATGACAATTGTAACAAAAACCATTAAGAGGTTTAAATTGTTTACCTGTGCAATCTCTCTTCATATGACCAATAGTATTACAACAAAAACATCTACCTTTGAATTCTCTTTTCATACCTTTGGGTGATTCCTCTTGCTTTGGTGATTCTTCTTCTTTAGGTGTATCTTCAGATTTGTTGATCTCATCAGGCTTCTTCTCATCTGTGCTTTCAAATATCTTCAGATCTGGTTCCTTGCCTTCATCATTTGCTTTAAAAGTGTTGAATCAAAGACCGGTCTTATCATAGAATGGTTTTTGATAAGATATTTGTTCATCAATCTTCTCACTAGTTAAATATAGCCTTTCAAGTTGTTGTTTGGATTGAGTCAGTTCACCTTTCACAAACTTATTGTATTTCTCAAGTTCATCATACTACAAATTGACTTTCTTAAGTTCAGATGTTACTTTACAAAGTTTAGATTTAGTCCTTCATTTTTAGTCTTTAGACTTTCATTCTCAGATTTCAGATTTGCTTCATTCTTTCCATTTCCATCTTTCAAACTAATCTTCAAATTTGTTATCTTGAGTTCATGCTTAAGGATCTCATTTTCTTTTTCTAAATTGTCATCACAATCTTCAATAAAAACATTAGATTCCTTTTCAGATCTCAAATCTTCCAATTTGTTTTTCAGTTTCTCAATGAGGTTCTTTGCATCATCATACTTTCTTTTCAAAGTATCTTTTTCAATAGTAAGAAAGTCAATCTATTCAAGAGCTTCTTCAAGATTCTTCTGTAGTTGATCCATATCCATAGAGATCTTACTCAAGCTGCTACGCTTTCCTTGAATGATTCTTTTCCGAGGAACTAAGCTCTCATACCAATTGTTAGAAATAGGGAATACTGAGAGGGGGGGGGGTGAATCATTATTCTACAAACTTTATCTTTTGCCCAATTATGGATATAACAGATTATCTTTATACATGCATAACATAAGAAGCTAAACAACATGCATAACAATAAAGAACTCATAACACATTATTTGTTCTCGAGGAAACCTTGGCCAAGGGAAAACCCTGGTGGGGATGGTACCCACAAAGATCCACTAATCAAAAGCATCCTATTAAGGATGTTGACCCTATTAGGAGTCTATTAAAAACATATAGTGTATCAGTCCTGATTAAGGGACTATAGGCCTTGTTAGATGCCTCAACCCTGGTAGTAGTTGTAGTACAAAATGTGATTACCGAATGAGCCCACTGCCCAAAAAAGTAATGTACAATATACAATGATTACAAAAATAGGTTAAGGTACATAACCTTATACTACTTGCATCAATATCTCTTCACTTCTCTTTCACTATCGCTATTACATATGCTTCATATACTTTGCATCATATTACTACTTCATTACATTTCATTACTACTACTTGATACTTCTTAATACTTCATCTAACTTTACAATTACAATTAAATTTATACCGATAGCTTTATCCAAGAGTTAACATCTAGGATGTCATCCCTTTATATTGTTAAGTCATTATTTTGATAAACAAAATAATCCCTTAACTCTTTACTAGTTCTATCTTCATATTCTGTCTTGTCGGCTTCACACTATCTTTAGTAAAACTATCATAACTACTTCCGTACATGTTGTACTAACTTGCACATTGAGATGGGTGATCAATAGACATCATAGAATCTAATTTCAAGTGCACAAGCACTGAACTTACTCCAATCAATGTTGCAAACAAAAAACTATGTCTAGGTTCATTAGAAAAAACATTGTCTCACACTTAGACAAATTTGCAATGCACTCTGTCATACTTGCTCTCTAACCTGTGTGATCTTCATGTGGACCATATGTTTCCATAATGACAACATCTATGTAATAAAATCAACCAAATTTCCAATAGAAGGAGGATCTTATCCAATCCTCATCAATTAGACTATTTCTTGTCAAACTTGTGAGTCCTTAAAAATGAGAATCAAGCCTATATGTTTACCAAGTTTGATCCCACAAGAAAAATCTCTAACAAAACCTATCCACTGAAAGTTTCCAAAAACTATCAGGGGGCTTTGAGAAAAGAGGGAGTCCTAGATAGGAAGAAGGAAGAGACCCAATACTACAATCTAGGATTTTATCTTATTCTATCTTTCAAGAGGAGTATTAAAGAAGAACACAAAGCTCTTATTCCAATTAATATGTTTTCCTGAAGCTGAAGTATAAATGGTCAAAGCTTTTTTAGGATTCTTTCTTTTTTGACTATAGACTCACCCATGAAGAGAGTATCATCAACAAATTTCTCATGCAAGAAAATAGTTCTAACAAAAGATGGCTAAAGACCTAATATACTTCCCTCATTGATGAGTTTGTTGATGTATCTCCCAAGACCCTCAGCCCAAATAGGAAAAAAGATTAGAGAGATATGATCTCCTTGTCTGAGTCTACTGGAAGGTTTGGAAAAACTAGAAGAGCCTCCATTAGCAATCACAGAGGATGAAATAGTAGAGACCAATTGGGTTATAAGTTTTTGGACCCCAGAATCAAACCCAAATCTACTCAAGACTTTCTAGAGAAATTGTCAGTCAACTCTGTCGTTGGCTTTAGACAGGTCAAGTTTCATAAGAAAGCCTCGCTTCTTCACTGCTTCAAGAGAATCAATATTCCCATGGGCAACCAAAATAGAGTCCAGAATTTGCCTACCTAGAATGAAGTCATTCTGTAGGAGAGAAATGATGGAAGGAAACTATAGAGACCTAAAAATCCTTTAGGAAATAAAAGTATTTTTATTTTCTGAAAACCTTTGATGACATCATCATTTGTTAATTAATTAATTAATTTATTATTATGTCATTAAATCCCTTTATCTTAATTAAAAATGTTTAATTAAGGAAACCCCTCCCAAAATGTTTAAATCTCATTTAAACATTATTTCCCCCAAAATTTATTAATTATTCAATAAATTGACCAAAATCCTTTTAATAAATGAAATATTTATTAAAAACCCCTCAAAACCCTAGAATCTTCTAGACTTTCCTAGACTTTCCTTATCTTTCCTAAACTTCCCTAAACCTTTTCTAAACCTATCTCAAAGGTGTTTCTTAACCTTCTAAGCCTAATCCAAGTCTCTTTGACTTTGGGTCAAACCCCTTCCATTCATGAGCCTTACACACTCATTAATGTCTCTTACATCCTCATTAAGGCTTCTTATAAGCCATTAATGACACCCATGTTTCTTCTTCCACTCTTGTTAC
Source organism: Chamaecyparis obtusa (assembly GCA_027943335.1). Taxonomy (NCBI): domain Eukaryota; kingdom Viridiplantae; phylum Streptophyta; class Pinopsida; order Cupressales; family Cupressaceae; genus Chamaecyparis; species Chamaecyparis obtusa. The sequence continues at coordinate 178,300 of BSBK01000218.1, forward strand.
CCTTGCACACTTCCCTAGTGTTTCTCACACATGTGTGAGCAACCCTAACCCAAGGTAAACCTTACCATACCCCAAACCATACCCCAAACTCTACCCCAAACCTTACCTTTGACTCTAACTCATCCTCGTAACTCAAGCCATTCCCAAACCCTATAAATACCCTCACTTCCTAAGAGAAAATAATAAATTCATATTTCATTTCATAGTAAAGTTATAATGCTAGAATAGCTCTAGATCCTTAAGCTTTAGCATAAATTGTTAGAATTAACTCTATTTTGTGCTTTCATAACTCATCATAGCTTAGAAATAAAGGATTAACTTAGTTTGATTCATTGTTTAGAATTTATTTTCATATAATACCATCTCATTTGGTATAAAATCTACCTTATATTACTCATTTCTAGCCTAATCTGCATTTTTGCATCATTAGGCTCCTTAAGGCCCTAGGGACAAATCAGGTGATCTATGCCTGATTGTGTGCCAATATGGGGTTATTTTGGACTATAATCTATCATAATACCCCCAAATAATCATTAGGGACATGCTCCAAGTGTTTAGAGAGCACACCCACATCCCTAAAGCAAGAGGAAATCGAACGGTGACAAGGTGCTCCCGTTGAGCTCTATCTGAGGGGTCTTAGCAAATTGTTTTTACTATATGTTAGGGATATGTTGTTTAAATAATGTTTGAATGTATAATATTGTTCCTAACAGGTTATTTTTTCTCTGATCACATTTTGGCATGCCCGGTGGGACCCCACAAGCCTCAAAATTGCATTTTTTTAGGGTTTTTTGGCCAACAACTCATTTTTCACGCCTCCTGGATGGATTTTCTTGAAGTGTCGTATTATTTTTGAACTTTTTGACCAAAAAAAACATTAGAAACACCTAAAAAATGTACGAAAAATGATGTAAAAACTTGTATGGGCCTGTTTTGAGTGATTTTTAGGCCATTTTTAGCACTTTTTAGCGCAAAACTAATATGGGAACCATGAAATTTTCATACAAGCTTGAAAATTGTCATATGAGACTGTAATTTGAAATAATTTCTGGCCCCAAAACTTTTATGGGAGGCAGGGAGTTCATTTGAGGCCCTAAACTTGATTTTTCTTGGTTTTTTGGGCCTATTTAGGGATCCTAGTGACCCTAAGGCTTCAAGCTTGTAATTTATAACATCCAAAAATTTTAGGAACATCATGGAGGCCAAATTATCACCAAAAAACTAAATCTTTAAGTCTCATTAACTCTTTTGAGAGTTTAGGAATTCAAACACTTTCTTTTCAGGCTTAAAATGAACTTTTTGAGTGCCCTTAAGGGACAAATCTGCATGTCTTTCCTAAATGTTTCCTAAACATTCCTAATCAACTCAAGTCATTCCTAAATTATCCTAAAACAATCAAAATAACATCTAAGGACTTTCATTTGGCTAAAAAGAACCTTTTTCTTGCCAATCTAGGGTTTTTAAGAGTCATATATGCAAGTTAGGAACACTTCACATTTTGGGTGCTTAAAAAGAACTTCAAATCTAATAGGTTTAAAATAAATCATAAAATGAATTCAAATGGTCCTATATCAAACTCAATGCATCAATAAAATCTAAAATAAACTTCATTTGCAATATCTCAAAGTTTTGTTAAAAGTCTCATGCAAACTAGGAAGAAAATCAACCAAATCTTTGCTAAATCTTTCCTAATTGGTTCCTAAACAGTCCTAATCATTTCTAAATATTTCTAAATCATCCTAAGTGATTTATTATTGGTTAAAATAAACTTAATGTTGCAAAATCTAAAATTATTTTCAAATTTTCATGCATCAAACCAAATCTAGGAATCTCATGTTGGGTATAAAACATACAAACTAACACACAAAATCTTGAATGAAAAACCAAAGGTCCAAAGGAGTCATTTTTACATTGATTACAAATCAAACACACTCTTGACTGATTTAAAATTGAATGAAAAGAATCTCTATTCCTTCCTCTTTCAAATTTATTTCAAACAAAACTCAATCTTGAATGACTTAAAATCAAAACAAAGCTCATTTCAAAGTTCTTAAAGAAATATGCAAATCAAATCTTGAATGCCCAAACAAAGAACTTGCAATCACTCAAAGTTTTACCTTTTGAAAAGAGAAATAAAAACTCAAAGCTTAAATCACATGTGTTTTCAACACACTTAAATCAATTTGAGAAAAGAATCTTCATGATGCGCATCTAGGAGTTTCCCATTTTTTGCAAATCCTTGTTAATCTAAGTAACATAAAACACTTAAACTCAGACAAGTTCACCTATTTTACTTTTGGAGAGGCCTATCTGGGGAGAAAAGAACTTCCTCTCTAGAGAACAACCTCAAACTAGTATCTTCCCTGATTGGTATAGAAATAAAGGGTGGAGAAAACTCTTGCTTACATCCCCTCAAGCTCAGGTGATGCATGTTGATGGTAGCCTGGGGTAGGTGAATAATCCCTATGATTCTGACATGGTCAACTAGGCTCTTAAGTGATTCATGCATGTACAAATTGATTGGGAGGACTCCACAAAATAACTACAAACTTGATAAAATATAATCTACCCTATCTACATTCAAAGGTATCAGAATCCTTATGCAAGGACTGATCCAAGGGGTTTACCAAATCTCCTTAAGATACTCACCATATGTATCCCCTTTTATGGGGTATCAAGCTATGGGAAAGGATTTTGATACTTGTCTCCCTTTATGTAGATCTTCTTGAAGTGATTTACATAGTCAAAAGCTTAGTAAAAACACTTGTTGGAATATACATTTTTTAAAGCTTTTTCAAATTCAGGAGTTAGACATTTTGCTTGTATCCCCCAAGCTTTCCTTGTCCCTTGTGGTGATTGTTGTTTCAAAATTCTATTAAAATCTATCCTTTTCCATTGGAGACATCAAAATTGATCCACAACTATTAGAAATAGGGAATACTGAGAGGGGGGGGGGGTGAATCAATATTCTAAAAACTTTATCTTTTACCCAATTATGGATATAATAGATTATCTTAATACATGCATAACATAAGAAGCTAAACAACATGCATAACAATAAAGAACTCATAACACATGATTTATTCTTAAGGAAACCCTAACCAAGGGAAAACCCTGGTGGGGATGGTACCCACAAAGATCCACTAATCAAAAGTATCCTATTAAGGATGTTGACCATGTTAGGAGTCTATTATGAACATATAGTGTATCAATCCTAATTAAAGGACTATAGGCCTTGTTAGAAGCCTCAACCCTGTTAGGAGATGGTAGTACAAAATGTGATTACTAGCTGAGCCCACTACCCAAAAAAGTAATCTAAAATATACACTGATTACAAAATAGGTTAAGGTACATAACCTTATTCCACTTGCATTGATATCTCTTTGCTGATCTTTCACTATCGCTATTACATATGCTTCATATACTTCGCATCATACTTCTACAAAATATCTTTCTGCTTGTTACAATTACAACTTCTTACACTTTATAATTACAATTACATATATACCAATAGTTTTAACCAAGAGTAAAAATCTAAGATGTCATTCCTTATATAGTTAAGACATTATTTTGATAAACAAAATAATCCCTTAACTCTTTACCAATTTTGCCTTCATATACTGTCATGTGGGCTTTACATTATCTTTGATAAAACTATCATAAATTCTTCCGTACATGTCATACTAACTTGTGCTCTAAGGTGGGTCATCATTAGTCACCATAGAGTCTATGTTCAAGTGCGCAAGCATTGAACTCACTCCAGTCAATGTCGCAAACAAAAACTATGTCAGGGTACACTGGTAAAAATACTGTCTCACACTTAGACAAATATGCAATGCACTCTGTCATACTTACTCTCTAACTTGTGTGATCTTCATGTGGATCATATGTTTCCATAATTACAACATCTATGCAATCAACTCAACCAAATTGCCAACAATCTCTCCCTTTGTCATTGGTGGCAACATATGAGAGAATTGGCTAAGTGTGCAACTCCAAAATCTCAAAATTTATAAAATTGTGGCCATAGTATAACATATATATACTATCCTTATAAATCATCAAAAAATATTATCTATAATACAATACTCCCCCTAAGAGTATCAACTCTTATCATATATTATCATTTTTCTGCTAAATATCTCTCCCCCTTTGACAACAATGACAAAGTACTAGTAGGGGGGGCTACAAAATTGTATCAAAAAAGAGTTATACCTCAATTTATTTATTGCAAAGCTAGTAAGCTTGCAACACAATCTAAAAAATCTATTTTCATGCTTTCTATCTCCTTTTCCCATGACTTCTTAATGGAATCATCCACATTGAGTAGTGCGCTCAGTCCATAAGATGCTATTTGACAAGCTTGGAGGTTTTCAAAGTTGAATTTTTGAAAAGATGTCTTAGCTGTAAGACAATCTTCTAAGTGATCTTCAATAACACTTAACTTCATAGAAACATGCTCTCTTAAAAGAGTATATCTCCTCAACTTCCTGTCTTTCTCATCTTGTAAAATTCTAATTTCATCAAAAAGTTTCCTAAATTTCTTTTCAACATCACAGACCTTCACATTAGGGTTAGATAGAAGGTTTGTTTCATTCAGAATCTTAGCTTCCTTCAATTTTATCTTTTGATCTTCCTTAGCTGTCAAAGATTCTAATTTTGTATACTGTATGTACAAATCTTTTCCTATCTCCAAATGTTTCCTCAAATCTTTGATACAGATATCAAGAGTACTAATATCATTGTTGATGTACTAACTGATGTTTAACAACATTTTAGCCTCATAGTCTACCTATTCTTTCACTTTTGCAATATCATCTAGGTTAGTGAACTCATCATCAAAAGTGCTCATCACTTTCTTTGCCTTGTCCATAGGGTCTGCTTCTACAATCTATGTGGTCACAATAATTTTTAGCTTTTTCAGTTAGGTCCTTTAGACATCCTGCTAGACTTTTAACTTTCTTATTCTTCCCAATGATTTTGTTCAAAGATGTGATCAATTCCATTTGATCATCATCATCCACTTCTTTTCCTAAATCCTCAAACAAAGATCTAGTTTTCTTCTTCTTTCCAGTCTCAGGAGTAAGACTGATTTCTTCTTTAGAGGGTATAGATGCTTGTACTTCTAATACTTTGGGTTCTTCAATAGTAATTTGGGTGTCCTCTACTTCTGTAGTTCTATCCGGTTCATCAAGAGCCGAATTGTCAACAATGTTCTCTAGATTCTTGAATACATTATCATCAGTATCCAAGGTGATCCTTGTACCTTCAACATTCATAGATTCTTCCTCAATGTTAATAGCTGGTGGAGAGGGAATATCCTCTAGTTCTGCTTCTACTACTTGCTCTACTGCAATTGATGTCTCTCCAACAATTTCTACCATAACTTTAACTATTGCTTGTTTAGTCTCTGCATTCACTTGTTCATATTGTCCTACCATAATCTAAATGGTTCTCATTTTTCTCCTTAAATGGGTGCCAAGGGGCTTCAGAATTTGCTTAAGATGATCATCATCTCTTACATCACATAGTTTCTTCACAAGATTCTCTCTGATAGATTTGTCTTCTTCTTGTACTCTCATCTTCCTATTAGCAAGTTTCTACAATAATTCATCAGGTATCTTTCCCTGAATAGAGTCAAAACTCTTATTAGCTAGAATCAAATGCTTGACCACTGCATTTTCAAGATTCAATTTATCAGAATAGTCATAGAGGTCAAAGTATTTATTCATTTTAGTGAAGTCTCCATCTTTTATAATTTATTCATTCACTCTCTCAACTCTAGGTTTCCATGCTTTCTTCTTCATAGAAGTGTCATCATCTTTAATTTCTGCAATTTTCTTAGGTACTGGTGGTACCAAAGTTTTCTACCTCTTACCAGGTCTAGTAACAATTTATTTCACTCTCTTTCTTGGTGTGGGGGAAGTAGATCTAGTAGGCTTGCTTACTACTTGTTCCTTCTCAGGTTCCTCTACTTTCACCTTGACTGGTGCTGCACTATATGATAAGGGAGGTATAGATAAAATCTCTTTTTGTCCAATATCTCTGATTGCTGCTGATTTCTACTTTGCCACTAAGAATTCTCTCTTTATCAATCCTATATCCTTCAATATTTTCTTAATAGTGATATCAACTCTTTTCCTAGACTGTTTCTCCTCAAGTATAGCCTTTGTGGAGTTGAAATTTTCTTCAAAAGTTCCAAATCTATTACTATGGGTGTCAACCTTGCATTTAAGTAGCCTGTTCACATATTCTTCTATCTTTGTTTTAGATATTTTATAGCCAAGAGGGTCTATGAACTCAATTCTAGGTTCAACTGCTTCAATGTATGTGAAGTTAGTGTCAACCATAAAAACATATTTCATTCTTGTATTTCTCCACAAGAGACTGTGGAATCCTTGATTTTCTAGACACAATATTCTGAAATGTCTTAATAACTAGTATTGCACTCTCATTAACACTATCAATAACATGCTTTATATATACTACATTAATCCTTTCCATTGAATTTATTCCATCATTCCAATCATTACCTATGGTGTAAGGAAATCTCCTCAAAAAATGAAAAAAACATGTAAGTGATCAAAGATGAAAATCTAAATTGTGCATACTTTGTCTTCTTAATCTTCTCCAAGTTCTCAAATAGTTGAATTCTCATAATTTCACACATGTCAACTGGGGCTTTGTCAAGACACATCAAATAAGCTATGTTTACCATTCCAATTGCCATGTCATCCTCTCTAGAATTTGCACAAAACTTTGTTGTTAGGATCTTGCATAGGTATCTAACATCAGGTTGTTTGACCTTACTAATTACAATTACTCTGCCATTATAGGATGAATTAGTGTTGTCAATGACTATCTTTCTCATCTTCTTCTCATTTAAAGGAATAGCTGTAGATTTAGATAGTCCAGTGACTTCATGAATCAAATCAGTTGTAATGTCTATTACTCTATCTTCTAGCCAAAACTTCCCATTATGAATTCTGCTAAGGATTATCTTAGTGCATTCTTCATTATCAAACTCATATTGCAATGCATACTTCACAATCTCATTGTCTTTGAAATGATCATATCCTTGTTTCAATGACATGTCCTGGTTGTAAATCTTCTCATACTCACTAGTAAAATCACTAGCACTGATGGTTTCTAACTTGCATCCCAGATAACTTCTTACATTCTCTAAATGCAAAAATCCATCTGGTACAGATGATAAAGCTAACTTAGGGTCTTCTTCCAGAGGTTCTACTAGTTCCCTTTTCATTCTAGCTCTATTTTTATCTCTGATATTGTGAATTAAAGATAAATCCATGATTACTTCAAATTCCTTTTACCGATTCATAGATCTGTCAAGTAAAATACCTCGATTTTGTGATTTAGGGCTTGCATAGGTTTGGCACTCAAATCCTTCACCAAATCATTGCAAAAAGCTTCCAATCACTTCTCTTTGATCTCTTTAACACTTGTGTTCACTTTGATGATCAAATAACATCAATCATAGGGTAAAAGTACAAAGCTGTGTCACACTTTTATAAAGGAAAAGGTCAACACACAAAATTTTTAACTTTAACGACATAAAAATGGCATTTATGTTTAAAATTTTGAGATGATGTAAACTAATGAAATGTGTAAAAGTGGATGAAGTTTATGTCTATAATTCTTTTAGTTTTTTTTGAACAAGAATTCACATAGTTTTTAAAATTTTTAAGTCCATTTTTTACTTGCTAAAAAATGTTGGAAAACAAGGGTCTTGTTCGCACCAAAAAAGTATATGCAAATAATCTTTTTTTTCTTTGATTTCAAAATATGTCATAGATAAAATGTATAGCTAGTGCAGAAAAGAAGAAAAATTAGTTTTCAATGTATATTTTCTCTGTTATAACTACTCGAAGTTGAACATAACTAAAATCGATAGTTTTCATCTCGCATCAAATTTCCCCTATCAAATCTACACCATTCAGAAAATAAATTACACACTCTTGAAGATAACTCTCTCCTCTAGTGTTAAATATAAATTCTCAATTTTTTTGATAAGCTTTACTATTTTTTTCTATTTTTGAAGCATCTTGTTCTCAAATATTAAAATAGCTATTTGCAGTATTTTGAAATTATAATATATTAGATCTAATTACAATACTATAAAAATTATATGATGATAATCTAGACTCTATGCTCTAAAAAATGGTATTTTTATATTTGTAAAAAAATATCATTAAAAATAGTAAGAGTTATTGAAACATTGCTTTTCTGAAATAATTTTATTTCTTTAGTAAGTGTTATAAAACATGCATTTAATAGATATTTCCAATTGGAAAAGGTGAAGAACTTATCTAACTTAGCTAGAATGAATCTAGCTAGACCATATGTTTGACAAAAAATAATTTTAGTTAGAAATACTCAAATTCAGTTGTGCTAATAAGTTGTCCTGAAATGTGACACAACTTTGTGCTTTTACCCCATAATCTTTTATTACTTCAATCACACTTAGTTATGACATCGCATTCAATTCTTTTGTCACTTCTTTCCAAAAAGTTGTTTCTGCTATCCTGCAAAACTTAAAACTTCTTACGATCTCGCAAAACATAATATTTTTCTTTGTGCTCTTAACCATAGCATTATAATATCATAAACTACCTTCCATTAACTATGCAAGACTTAATTCATCATAAATCTACTTCTACACTAATCTAAGTTCCTAATCTACTATAATTTTCATAAATTAAGTGCTTTGAGATAGGTTAGGTAAGGATTCATTCTTATCACTTGATACTTCATCTTTCTGATTGCCTTCAATGTTGAATATGTCTCCTTGATCTATTCTTTTAACAAATTTCATTTCATCTGTATTGCTACAACAACCTTTATGTTTGTTAATTGCATCTTCATTCCTTCTTTCATGATTTCTAGGGTTAGGGTTAGGATGAAAAACTCCATTGTTCATTCTGCAAAACCTTTTTGTATGTCCAATCTTATTGCATATCTGAAAAACAATTCCATTTCTTCCATATCTTGGTCCAGGTGGATTAATCTATGATCTGTAGTTTCTAGCAATGTGTCCAACCTTGTTGCATCTATAACATATTACTCCATTTCTTATGTTCATATCTTCAGTAGGTTTCTTATCTACATTGTTAGTATTCCTAAACATTCTACTATTATTATTATTCTCAATAAATTTAGGTTTTCTACATTCAATAGGTCTATGTCCAAATCCATGACAGTTATAACAATAACCATTAAGAGGTTTAAATTGCTTACATATGCAATCTCTCTTCATATGATGAATAGTATTACAAGAAAAACATCTACCTTTTAATTATCTTTGCATACCTTTGGATGATTCATCTTGCTTTAGTGATTCTTCTTCTTTAGGTGTATCTTCAGATTTGTTGATCTCATCAGACTTCTTCTCATCTAAGCTTTCAGATCTAGTTCCTTGCTTTGATTGTTTTCTTTAAGAGTGTTGAATCCAAGAGCAGTCTTATCATATAATGGTTTCTGAAAAGATGCTTGTGTATGAATCTTCTCACTAGTTGAATATAGCCTTTCGATTTGTTGATTGGATTGAGTCAGTTCACCTTTCATAATATTGTTGTATTTCTAAAGTTCAGCATACTGCAAATTGACTTTCTCAAGTTTAGATGTTACATTTCCAAGTTTAGATTTCAGTCCTTCATTTTTATTTTTTAGACTTTCATTCTCAGATTTTAGATTTGCTTCATTCTTGCCATTTCCATCTTTCAAACTAAGCTTCAAATTTTCTATCTTCAATTCATGCTTAAGGATCTCATTTTCTTTTTCTAAATTGTCATCACAATCTTCAATAAGAACTTTGGATTTCTTTTCAGATCTTAGATCTTCTAATTTGTTTTTCAATTTCTCAATGAGGTTCTTTACATCATCATATTTTCCTTTTAGAGTTTCTCTTTCATCAGTAAGCATATCAATCTGTTGAAGAGCTTCTTTAAGATTCTTCTGTAGTTGATCCATATCCATAGAGATCTTACTAAAGCTGCTAGGCTTTCTTTGAATGATTCTTTTCTGAGTAACTATGCTTTGATACCAATTGTTAGAAATAGGGAATACTGAGAGGGGGGGTGAATTAGTATTCTAAAAACTTTATCTTTTTCCCAATTATGGATATAATAGATTATCTTTATACATGTATAACATAAGAAGCTAAATAACATGCATAACAATAAAGAACTCATAACATGTGATTTGTTCTTGAGGAAACCCTAGCCAAGGGAAAACCTTGATGAGGATGGTATCCAAAAAGATCCACTAATCAAAAGTATCCTATTAAGGATGTTGACCCTGTTAGGAGTCTATTACAAACATATAGTATATCAGTCCTAATTAAAGGACTATAGGCCTTGTTAGAAGCCTCAACCCTGTTAGGAGTTGGTAGTAAAAAATATGATTACCAGCTGAGCCCACTACCCAAAAAAGTAATGTACAATATACACTAATTACAAAATAGGTTAAGGTACACAACCTTATTATACTTACATTGATATCTCTTTGTTGATCTTTCACTATCGCTATTACATATGCTTCATATACTTCGCATCATACTTCTACAAAATATCTTTCTGCTTGTTACAATTACAACTTCTTACACTTTAAAATTACAATTACATATATACCAATAGCTTTAACCAAGATTAAACATCTAAGATGTCATCCCTTATATTGTTAAGACATTATTTTGATAAACAAAATAATCCCTTAACTCTTTACCAATTTTGCCTTCATATATTGTCCTGTCGGCTTCACACTGTCTTCGATAAAACTATCATAAATTCTTCCGTACATTTCATACTAACTTGCACTCTAATATGGGTCATCATTAGTCACCATAGAGTCTATGTTCAAGTGTGCAAGCATTGAACTCACTCCAATCAACATCATAAACAAAAAATGTGTTCGGGTACATTGGTAAAAATATTGTCTCACACTTAGACAAATATGCAATGTGCTCTGTCATACTTACTCTCTGACTTGTGTGATCTTCATATGGATCATATGTTGCCATAATGAAAACATCTATGCAATCAACTCAGCCAAATTTCCAACAACAACTTGATTCATGATACTTAGAAAACCTTGCAGAAGAATCCTTCAAAATAAGATACCCAGAGCTTTGTCTCAATCCAATTACCAAAAACTCCCCAAGTTATGTTTGATTTGACCAAACACCTAAAAGCTAAACTTCCCAAATCCCAAGCCTATCAAGAGAAGAAAGTCACAAAGAGAAATCTTAAAAGCCATCAATCTTTTGTATAAGCAACCCAAGCCAAAGAAAAGTACCAGGAAAAGCTTGATAACATGGGCTATAATGCCAAAGTAAAATAGTTTTCTTACCAATTCCAAGTAAACCATCACCATGTCAATCTTGAGAGAGAAGACTAGCTAGAGCCATTGCATATCTATTTTACCTTCAGGATCCCAAATCCTATCTTGACAGTCCTTCATCCTAGCTCATCTTAGTTTCATCCTTGCATCACCACCAAACCTTAGTTACATCTTAAAGTCATTCTTAGTTTCATTCATTCTCATCTTCCTAGTTGCATCATAGGTCATCCATTTCAGTTGCATTTAGGTCATCCTCTTAGAAATAGAATCATTTCATCATCCTTCACCATCATTCCATCAACAATCCAAAATCAAAATCCCAAATCCTTGATCCAAATCCAACATCCATCATCCAAGTCAACCTCACCATCCTTGCACCAAATCCAGTAATCCAAATCCAAAAACATGTAGTGTTCAAAACCTTTGAGATATTTTCAACCCTTATCCTAAATAAAAAATCACCCCCTTTTCATAGAGCATTGTCTAAAGGAAATCCAACTTGTCCTTGCACAACCTCATCATCTCGAGCAAGAGATTAGCTTGCATTGATAAAGAATCCAGTTGACCAAAGATCATTAGTCTATCCTAAGTCAACCAAATCCTACCACTGATCCTCCATCAGTAAAAAAACATCTCATTTTTTGACACTTAGTAATCTTCCACTAGCATCCTGCCAATCATTCATCAAATTCTTGATCCAAATTAGAGCATCCCACCAATCCTCCATCATCACCAAGCATTTAACCAATCTTTCACCATCTCCCACCAATCTTCCACCATCCTTAATCTAAATTAGAGCATCTCACCAATCCTTTAGACATTTTTTCCATCCCTAGAGTTGATCCAAATCCTTGCATTGCATTCTAGAAATCCACCATCCTTAGAAAGTTTCTTAGGCTTACATTCATCATTGTATAGAGTCTTTTTAGGAGCATCTTGCATCCATCTAGCATATGAATCTCCACTCCATGCCTGTTGAGACAAGATCTAGAAAATGAAGGAACATGGAACCTTATCAAGTCCCCAACTCGTCTGATCCCAACATTTCTACTAGCGCGATGGTAGCTTACGATCCCCAGATCCAACAAATTGGTAATACATGGGATGATCCAAATATCCCCCTAGCTTCTTTTGTGATAGAAACATTCATGAATCATTTGGGGAATGCACAAATGGTTAGTGCACTTGTAATGCCCACCCTACTATCTACATATTTTGGATGGACATGATTATTACTTTGATACTTTGTATTATATGTTTGGACTATGTTATTTTATGATGGAACATTTGAGTTCATATTTGTTTTGGTTAATAGAGTTTATTATGAGATATTAAATAATTTGAAATAAAATGATGAATGATTAGAAATAAAATATCTATAAAATGTTTTATATTTGATTTATATTATGATGGATCTAACCCTGCTAACCCCATTGTGTTCTGATGATTACACTATTTGATGTGATTCTAGGATGAGGAGAGGTAGTTGTAGTTACTCCTACAGGAGGTCCACATGATTTCTCACTCTCCCTCCTTGTTTTCCATTGTCTCTTTATATATATATGTATATGCATGTCAATTGGTGATGTAGGATGCAGGTACCAGGCATCATCTCCACCTGGCTACACAGGTCTGAGTGTGCCTTCAAAATAATTGAACTATTGTTGTGTGGAGATTTAACCAAGCTACTCTTGAGGTTACCCATAGACTTAGATCTCTATTAGGAATATACCCTAGTTGGGAAATTAGAATGCAGTTTACATTGTGGTCTTGTGTTTCAATTTTGATATGAGTTTATTCTATGAGTTAGAATTAACCTTGTTTATATGTATAATAATTATTTATAATTATGTTAGAATTGTTTGTATATGTTATATAGGTATGTGTATATGTGGGTGCACACGCATATACCCATGTTTATATAAATAATAATATTTGTATATTTTTATTGAATGAGTACATGGTATGTGTTGGAGATTTTCCTTGCAGGACCAAACTTGAATAAATATGTGGGCTTGACTCTCAGATTATGCACTCAAGTTTGACAAGAAATAGTCCAATTGATGAGGATTGAAAGGAATCCTCCTTCTTCTTTGAGCTCCAAATCACTCAGGTGGGTATGACCTTATCTGCACACTGAAGAGAACTCATGAGAAATAATAGGCCTGCAGATATATTATTGTGGAATAGCTTTCAAACCCTTATGGGTATCCAATACCCCAATGAAACCAAATCTTATGCAATAGCCCTATTTGCATAGAATGAGATTGAAAACTAGAAAGGATCTCCTAACAACATGAAAGGGAAAGATGGTGCTTTACTTGAATGATTTTGAGTTTTGGGTTGAGAACCCCTGAAATACCCTAAGTCTCTCATAGACCAGTGCCTTATCCAATGGGCAGTAGAGTCAAATACCTCATTGCAAAAGAGCTATGAAACAAGAAGACAATACATCTACCCCTAATCAGATCATACATTACCAAACCACCTGTGTATCCAAATGTGCTATTAATCATTCAAAGGATTTTAACCCTCCCCTTAGAAGAGACCTATAAACAACTAATACATTAATTAACATCCACTGAAAGACAAGCATGAAATACCCTTGATACCCCAGCTCATACACATCTAAAAACTAGTCCTAGACCTAGTTGCTTCTATGAAAACAACTCTATTGCAGACACATAGGAAATGCAAATAGAAAGGCTGAAACACCCTTGATGCTTCAATCAATAAGTCTAAAACTCAAATGGGAACAATCTGATAGCAATACAAATATATTGCAAACTCATACATAAGACATTTGTTACAACATGTATTCTATTCCCATAGCCAAAAAGGAAAGAGGGAACCCTATATGCAGAGAAGAAGGAAATATTTACAAGGTAGAACATTCATGGAACCAACTCTGGAACCAGAAACTTAGGACCAAAAACTGTGAGATGGAACAAAGTCAAAATTATGACCATATATACCACTAATCATCTAGGGATCCAAAAATAGGATGCAACAAGCTACAAATGATTAGGGTTAGGGTTTTAACCACCAAACCAACTAAGATCAATTAGAATTTATTCCATTTGGGGGAAAACCAAGAAGCATCGAGAAAGCAAATCCCAAAAAGATCCTCATAAATGAAGAATTTCTGAATTGTGTACCAAAGATCATAATTTTGCCATGCTCATCAGTTTGATCAGACACCTGCAACATGCCTTCGAGAAAAAAAATCATGGTACAAACCCTTGCAATTAATCATCAACCTCCCTAGACCACACTGCAGCAATAGGCACCACCAGTTCCACCAAATCCAGCCACTAAAATAATTAATTTCAGTCCTTCCTGTCATAGAAAACCCATCTAAAAATTCAAATTTGAAATGCAACAGTCGATCGACAAGGTTTAAAACATGACCATCAATTCTTGTGTTTTCTCGATAGATCAGGTGGCCCAGATTCATCATTTACAATAGCCATGGGGCCCATTGAAAATTCTATAGCCATGTCAACAGTCCGCAACCAATAGAAAACAAGCAACTCAACAATGTGTGGCAGCCAAGGACCCACTACAAAGTATTCTCTCTATAGATGAGATCAACAGTCATCATTACGCTATGCACTCAACCATCATGCATCTTACCCCAGTGGTATAAAGACAACCGCAAGATCTCGTAGTTCTTTAACTACTTTGGAGAAACCGGCCCCACTGACAATCGCAAAGTTAAAAACCTATCAACCAATCAAAGCAATACAAATCAACACACCTAGCAACATGGTCCCACTGCATCTTCATCTCTTTTGTGAATGAAAAAAATGCATGTCAGCTCTAACTATCAAAGGACCCACCCTTCCCTTTGCCACCTGAGAAAAAGGTAAAATCGATGGCTGGTGTAAGATCTCGTAGCTCTGAAAAAACCCATGAGAACTTATGCCAGCCGTAGATCTTGTGTAGATGTTAGGACCCTCAAGGACACGCCGGCAACTAGGTCCCACTAACACTTTCCAAATCATCAGTGCCTCGACCAATGAAAAGCTACCAAGTCAGGATGAGTTGGCAAACAAGGACCCACTGTGCACAGACCACAACATGTTGGAAGATTGGGTGGTTGTCGCATGATCTCATGGGGAAGGAATATTCCATGAGGTCATGTGCCCACTGTTAGATTGAAAGTAACTGCTATGCTAGGCCCCACTGAGCAAGTGAACATGTGACCAAAGAAAATGATAAACCATCGTGCCAGGTCACTAACTGTTAAGAGATAAACCATCAGGAATAGGAGACTATGAAACCACTGTAGTCACGTATTCACTGAAAGAAAATGCTAACCACTAGAGGACTTGGAGAATAAGCAACTGACTGAGAAAGATAAAAGGCACACATGCTTTTAAAAGACTTAAGTGGCCTGAGAAAGTAACAATGAAATAGAACTCGGCAAGGGTAAACTAGGGTTTTTTCACTTAACAGCTAGAAATTTGAAAATTGAACTAGGGTTTCAAGCCAGGGACATGGAAAATATTGTAGAGACCAGGGAAAAATAAATGTAGCCATGAAAGATTTTTTAGAGATGGACCATTTTCTAAGGATTCTTTTGCTATTACAAGAAAGTGGGCTAACAGTGGCTCTGTCTAGGGATGATGGGCAACCTGTGCCTATGCAAGAATTCAAAATTACTAGGTGAAGCAGACCACCAACTGGACAAAAACTCTAAACAATAGAGAGCCTAGGACAAAAACCCTACAAGCTAAAGCAAGCCCAGACAAAAAGAAACACACCAGTATATATAGAATGTACAACATATACAAAAGGCTTAAAGCCCAAAACTTTTGATTAGCTTTTGCCTCTATCAAACAAGTAATTTTCATCTCCATAGAGTAGAGGAAAACAAAAGCTATGTCCCTCATCTAGCCTATCCAAAATATTGTGATCCACCTTTAGCACATCATACAAAAAATGATAACCATACTCACCATCATTTAGCAAGATATGATCATCAGGCTGCCATAAATATTGATCACTCTGTGACATCAAAATGTCACACTCTTCACTTTCACTATCATGTTGAAAGAGGAAATGCTACAACTCAACCCCATGGCTAGAAACATCAACATACTGATCATTAGTTTGCAAAAAGAATAAACCCTTTCTATCTCCCTACTTTGAAAACTAATATAAAAATTGTCAAGGCACAAATCTGACTACATGAAATTGGAAACACCTTGCTAATCACAAATCACCTCTGCATCTTCTAAAAAGGAACAAGCATTTCTAGTTAATGACTCATTAGTCATTTCCAAATCTGAGAAAACCCCTTCAGATTTACCACATTCTCCAGTATCAAAATCTAAACATGAACCACAAACATTAGGCTCTTGAAAAACTAAATCCACACTAGTACACACATCATCATACTCATTAAATATGACATTATCAAATTTATTACAATGATGTGTACTATCCACTTGCATATCAAAAATGGGAGAAAGGACATCAAAAAATGTTTCACACATCATGCCATCACTTGTAACATATTCATCAAAACTAATATCTAGCAGGCATGGGATTTTGGAAACATACTTGGGAGTGCATCTCTGAAATTCTGCATCTAAGAGCTTTGAAATTTTCTCACTACTTAGTAAGCATTGAACTTTACATCCCATCTCATTGGTTTCACTGCTAATACTGCAAATATCCTCCTCATCTGAGATAGGAGTTGAAAACTCTTGTGTCACAACATCCTATGCAAAGTCATCACTACAGGAACTTACATCAACTGTAGATTGATCTTCTATCTCTTGATAATCATAAGTTCCATTATCAACATCAACATCACAAGATTCAACATCCACAAATGAAGCCATCCATTCCTTAACATTTTCCAATGCTTCATTTCTAAAAGAGGTAGTTCAACTGATTGATTTAGGCATACCGATTGGGAATCTTGAAGCTCAATACCCACAAGAAGTTCATCACAAGCTACAAGAAATTTCTTATAGTAAGAATTGGATGACTCATCTTTTCTTTCTCCAATTGTGTATCTTAAAATTTTTATGCAAGTCTACTGGATTTTTTGACTTATCAAATAAATATTTCTTTCTCTATTAACATTTCTAAAATCTGACGAAAAACTTTCAGACCTAGAAACATCATCTTGACTCATCAAGGCTGGGAACTCCATTTTAGTATACTGACAAAACAATGCAACTTGTTCTCATGAAAATACTTCTATCCAAACTCATGCAACCATTTGACTTCATTAAACCTTTAAATTGATTTCCCTCTTCAATAGTGACTTGCTCACTTAATTAGGGACTATTTTTTCTTTATAAAATAGGATTACCTGGAGATGTTGTTAATGCTACAAAATATTGATCTGAAGTCTCCTCCAAACCACCCTTCAAACTTTAGTAGAGTCACCACCTCTTTGTAGAGGAAAAATCTGAATCAGTTGAAAGCCTTTCCCAACTCTGAACCCTCTTCAAAACCCATACTCACAACATAATCTCATAGGACATCTCCTTGTTAGGGCTGCAAATATATCACACTTTGTTACAAAGCACTATTCAAATAGAGACTCAGAGTCGCCACTGAACACTTAGTGAGAAGATTTAGCAAATGCTTATTTATTTATTTGACTCTATGATCTTTCAACCAAGACTCTGGGATAATCCAGCCAAGCAAGGAAGCTTGTTGTCATTTACTTCTTCCCGAGTAGAGTCACCATTTTGTTGGAGCTTTTCCTTGCAAGACCAAACTTGAATAAATATGTGGGCTTGAATCTCAGATTATGCACTCAAGTTTGACAAGAAATAGTCCAATTGATGAGGATTGAAAGGAATGCTCCTTTTTTGAGCTCCACATCACTCAGGTGAGTATTGCCTTATCTGCACACTCAAGACAACTCATGACAAACAATAGGCCTATAGATATATTATTGTGGAATAGCTTTTAGACCCTTATGGGTATCTAATACCCCAATGAAACCAAATCTTATGCAACAACCCTATTTTCATAGAATGAGTCTAAAAACAAAGAAAGGACCTCCTAACAACATGAAAGGGAAAGATGGTGCTTTACTTGAATGATTTTGAGTTTTGGGTTGAATGGACCCCTAAAATACCCTAAGTCTCTCATAGACCAGTGCCTCATCCAATGGGTAGCAGAGTCAAATACCTCATTGCAACAAAGCTATGAAACAAGAAGACAATACATCTACCCCTAATTAGATCATACATTATGAAACCACCTGTGTATCCAAATGTGCTATTACTCATTCAAAGGATTTTAACCCTCCCCTTAGAAGAGACCTATAAACAAGTAATACATTAATCAGCATCCACTAAAAGACAAGCATGAAATACCCTTGATACCCCAACTCATACACATCTAAAAACTAGTCCTAGACCTAGTTGCTTCTACGAAAACAACTCTATTATAGACACATAGGAAATGGAAATAGAAAGGCTGAAACACCCTTGATGCTTCAATCAATAAGTCTAAAACTCAAATGGGAACAATTTGATAGGAGTACAAATATATTGCAAACTCATACATAAGACATTTGTTACAACCTGTATTCTATTCCCATAGCTAGAAAGGAAAGAGGGAACCCTATATGCAGAGAAGAAGGAAATATTTACAAGGTAGAACATTCATGGAACCAGCTTTGGAACCAAAAACTTAGGACCAAAAACTATGAACTAGAACAAAGTCAAAATTATGACCATATATATCACTAATATCTTGGGATCCCAAAATAGGATGCAACAAGCTATGACTGATTAGGGTTAGGGTTTTATGCACCAAACCAACTAAGATCAATCATAAATCATTCCATTTGGGGGAAAACAAGCAGCCTCAAAAAAGTAGATCCCAGAAAGATCCTCATAAATGAAGAGTTTTTGAATTGTGTACCGAAGACCATAATTTTTCCATGCTCATCAGTCTGATCAGACACCTACAACATGCCTTCAAGCAACAAAATGATGGTACAAACCCTTGTAATTAATCATCAACCTCCCTAGACCACACTACAGCAACAGGCACCACCAGTTCCACCAAATGCAGCTGCTAAAACAATTAATTTCAGTCCTTCCTGTCGCAGAAAACCCATCTAAAATTTGAAATTTGAAATGCAATGGTCGGTCAACAAGGTTTAAAATGAAACAGTCGATTCTAGTGTTTTCCTTGCAGATTAGGTGGCCCAAATTCATCATTTACAATAGTCACAAGGCCCATTGAAAATTCTATAGCCATGTGAACAGTTCGCAACTAATAGAAAACAAGCAACTCAGCATTGCGTGGCAGCCAAGGGCCCACCGCAAAGTATTCTCTCTATAGATGAGATCAATGGTCATCATTACACCACACACTTAACCATCGTGCATCTTACCCCAGTGGTATAATGACAACTACAAGATCTCGTAGTGCTTTAACCCCTTTGGAGAAACCAGCCCCACTAACAACTGCCAAGTCACAAACCTGCTGACCAATCAAAACAATAGAAATCAACACACCTGGCAACATGGTCCCATTGCATCTTCATCTCTTTTGCCAATGAAAAATGTGCACATTAGCTCTAACTATCAGAGGACCCACCCCTCCCTTTACCACCTGAGAAAAAGGTAAAATCGATGGCTGGCGTAAGATCTCGTAGCTCTGACAAAACCCATGAGAAATTACGCCAACCATAGATCTTATGTCGATGTCAAGACCCTCAAGGACATGCTAGCAACTAGGTCCCACTGATGCTTGCCAAATCATCAGCACCTTGACCAATGAAAATCTACCAAGTCAAGATGACTGGGCAAACAAGGACCCACCGTGCATAGGCCACAACATGTTGGAAGATTAGGTGGTTGTCGCATGATCTCATGGGGAGGGAATATTCCATGAGATCATGCACTCACTGTTAGATTGAAAGTAACTGCAATGCTAGGCCCTATTGACCATGTGAACAAGCAACCAAGGAAAATGATAAACCACCATGCCAGGTCACTAACTGTTAAGAGATAGACTGCTAGGAACAGGAGACTACGCGACCACTGCAATCACATATTTGCTGAAAGAAAATGCTAACCACTAGAGGACTTGGAGAATAGGCAACTGATCAGGAAAGATAAAAGGTGCACATGATTTTAAAAGACTTAAGAAGCCCAAAAAAGTAACAATCAAATAGAATTCAGCTAGGGTAAACTAGGGTTTTTTCACTTAACAGCTAGAAATTTGAAAATTGAACCAGGGTTTCAAGCCAGGGACATGGAAAATATTGCAGAGACTAGGGAAAAATAAATGCAGCCATGAAATATTTTTCAGAGATAGACTATTTTCTAAGGATTCTTTTTCTATTATAGGAAAGTGGACAAAACCCATGAGAACTTATGCCAACCATAGATCTTTTGCAAATGTCAGGACCCTCAAGGACACATCGACAACTATGTCCCACTAACACTTGCCAAATCATCAGCACCTCGACCAATAAAAAGCCACCAACTCAGGATGACTGGGCAAACAAGGACCCACTGTGCACATGCCACAACATGTTGGAAGATCGAGCGGTTGTTGCATGATCTCATGGGGAAGGAATATTCCATGAGATCATGCAACCACCATTAGATTGAAAGTAACTACGATGTTGGGCCCCACTAACTACGTGAACATGCGACCAAAGAAAATGATAAACCGCCACACTAGGTCGCTAATTGTTAAGAGATAAACCACTGGGAATAGGAGACTATGTGACCACTGTAGTCATGTATTCACTGAAAGAAAATGCTAACCACCAGAGGACTTTGAGAATAAGTGACTAACTGGGAAAGATAACAGGTGCACATTCTTTTAAAAGACTTAAGTGGACCAAAAAAGTAATAATGAAATAGAACTTGGCAAGGGTAAACTAGGGTTTTTTCACTTAACAGCTAGAAATTTGAAAATTAAACCAGGGTTTCAAGACAGGGACATGAAAAATATTATAGAGACTAGGGAAAAATAAATGCAGCCATGAAATATTTTTTAGAGATAGACTATTTTCTAAGGATTCTTTTTCTATTACAGGAAAGTGGGCTAACAGTGGCTCTATCTAGCGATGATGGGCAACCTGTGCCTATACAAGAATTCAAAATTACTAGGTGAAGCAGACCACCAATTGGACAAAAAATCTCAACAACAGAGAGCCTAGGACAAAACCCTACAAGCTAAAGCAAGACCAGACATAAAGAAACATACAAGTATATACAAAATATACAACATATACAAAAGGCTCAAAGCCCAAAAATTTTGATCACCTTTTGCCTGTATCAAACAAGTAATTTTCATCTCCATAGAGAAAATCCAAACTAAAGATATGTCCCTCATCCAACCTATCAAAAATATTGTGATCCACCTTATGCACATCATACAAAAAATGATCACCATACTCACCATCATTTAGCAAGATATGATCATCAGGCTGCCATAAATATTGATCACTTTGTGACATCAAAATGTCACACTCTTCACTTTCACTATCATGCTAAAATAGGAAATACTCCAACTGAACCCCATGGATAGAAACATTAGCATACTAATCATTATTTTGCAAAAAAGAATAAACCCTTTCTATCTCCCTACTTTGCAAACTAATATAAAAATTCTCAAGACACAAATCTGACTACATGAAATTTTAAACACCTTGCTGATCATAGATCACCTCTGCATCTTCTAAAAAGGAACAAGCATTGCTAGTTAATGACTCATTAGTCATTTACAAATCTGAGAAAACCCCTTCAGATTTACCACATTCTCTATCATCAAAATGTAAACAAGAACCACAGCCATTAGGCTCTTGAAAAACTAAATCCACACTAGTTCACACATCATCATACTCATCAAATATGACATTATCAAATTCATTACAATGATGTGTACTATCCACTTGCATATCAAAAATGGGAGAAAGGACATCAAAAAATGTTTCACACATCATGCCATCACTTGTAACATCTTCATGAAAACTAATATCTAGTAGGCATGGGATTTTGGAAACATACTTGGGAGTGCATCTCTGAAATTTTGCATCTAAGAGCTCTGAAATTTGCTCACTACTTAGTAAGCATTGAACTTCACATCCCATCTCATTGGTCTCACTACTAATACTACAAATATCCTCCTCATCTAAGATAGGAGTTGAAAACTCTTGTGTCACAATATCTTGTCCAAAGTCATCACAACGGGAACTTACATCAAATGTAGATTGATCTTCTATCTCTTGATAATCATAAGTTCCATTATCAACATCAGCATCACAAGATTCAACATCCACAAATAAAGCCATCCATTCCTTAACATTTTCCAATGCTTCATTTCTAAAAGAGGTAGTCCAAATGACTGATTCATGCATACCAAATTCTAAAAACATTTCAGCATATTGGGAATCTTGAAGCTCAATACCCACAAGAAGTTCATCACAAGCTACAAGAAATTTCTTATAGTAAGAATGGGATGACTGATCTTTTCTTTTTCCAATTGTGCATCTTAAAAATTTTATGCAAGTCTGCTGGATTTTTTGACTTATCAAATAAATATTTCTTTCTCTATTAACACTTGTAAAATCTAACTAAGAACTTTCAGACCTAGAAACATCATCTTGACTCATCAAGGCTGGAAACTCCATTTTAGTATATTGACAAAATAATACAACTTGTTCTCATGCAACCATTTGACTTCATTAAACCTTTAAATTGATTTCCCTCTTCAATAGTGACTTGCTTACTTAATTAGGGACTATTTTTGCTTTATAAAACAGGATTACCTAGAGATGTTGTGAATGCAACAAAATATTGATCTGAAGTCTCCTCCAAACTACCTTTCAAACTTTGCTAGATTCCACCTCTTTGCAAAGGACAAATCTGAATCAATTGAAAGCCTTTCCCAACTCTGAACCCTCTTCAAAACCCATACCCACAACACAATCTCATAGGACATCTACTTGTCAGGACTGCAAATATATCACACTTTGTTACAAAACACTTATCAAACAGAGACTCAAAGTTGCCACTCAACACTTAGTGAGAAGATTTAGAAAATGCTTATTTGTTTATTTGACTCTATGATCTTTCAACGAAGACTCTCAGATAATCCAACCAAGCAAGGAAGCTTGCTATCATTTACATCTTCCCCAGTAGAGTCACCTTTTTATTGGAGCTTTTCCTTGCAGGGCCAAACTTGAATAAATATGTGGGCTTGACTCTTAGATTATGCACTCAAGTTTGACAAGAAATAGTCCATTTGATGAGGATTGAAAGGAATCCTCCTTCTTGTTTGAGCTCCACATCACTCAGGGGGGTATTGCCTTATCTGCACACTCAAGACAATTCATGACAAACAATAGGCCTACAGATATATTATTATGGAAGAGCTTTCAGACCCTTATGGGTATCCAATACCCCAATGAAACCAAATCTTATGCAACAACCCTATTTTCATAGAATGAGTCTAAAAACTAGAAAGGATCTCCTAACAATATGAAAGGGAAAGATGGTGCTTTACTTGAATGATTTTTATTTTTGGGTTGAATGGACCCCTAAAACACCCTAAGTCTCTCATAGACCAGTGCCTTATCCAATGGGTAGTAGAGTCAAATACCTCATTACAACAAAGCTATGAAACAAGAAGATAATACATCTACCCCAAATCAGATCATACATTACGAAACCACCTGTGTATCCAAATGTGTTATTACTCATTCAAAGGATTTTAACCCTCCCCTTATAAGAGACCTTTAAACAAGTAATACATTAATCAGCATCCACTGAAAGACAAGCATGAAATACCCTTGATACCCTAGCTCATACACATCTGAAAACTAGTCCTAGACCTAATTGCTTTTGTGAAAACATCTCTATTGTAGACACATAGGAAATGCAAATAGAAAGGCTGAAACACCCTTGATGCTTCAATCAATAAGTCTCAAACTCAAATGGGAACAATCTGATAGCAGTACAAATATATTGCAAACTCATACATAAGACATCTGTTACAACATGTATTCTATTCCCATAGCCAGAAAGGAAAGAGGGAACCCTATATGTAGAGAAGAAGGAAATATTTACAAGGCAGAAAATTCATGGAACTAGCTCTGGAACTAGAAACTTAGGACCAAAAATTGTGAACTAGAACAAAGTCAAGATTATGACCATATATACCACTAGTCATCTTGGGATCCCAAAATAGGATGCAAAAAGCTATAGATGATTAGGGTTAGGGTTTTACCCACCAAACCAACTAAGATCAATCAACATTTATTCCATTTGGGGGAAAACCAAGTAGCCTCAAGAAAGCAGATCCCAAAAAGATCCTCATAAATGAAGAATTTTTGAATTGTGTACCGAAGATCATAATTTTTCCATGCTCATCAGTCTGATTAGACACTTGCAACATGCCTTCGAGAAAAAAATTAATTGTATAAACCCCTGCAATTAATCATCAACCTCCCTGGACCACATTGTAGCAACAGGCACCAACAGTTCCACCAAATTCGGCCACTAAAACAATTAATTTTAGTCCTTCCTATCACAGAAAACCCATCTAAAAATTCAAATTTGAAATGCAATGGTCGGTTGAAAAGGTTTAAAACATGACCATCAATTCCTATGTTTTCCTGGTAGATCGGGTGGCCTAGATTCATCATTTACAACAGCCACAAGGCCCATTGAAAATTCTATAGCCATGTCAGTAGTCCGTAACCAATAGAAAACAAGCAACTCAACAATGCGTGGCAGCCAAGGACCCACTGTAAAGTATTCTCTCTATAGATGAGATCAACAGTCATCATTACACCACACACTTAACCATCGTGCATCTTACCCTAGCAGTATAATGACAACTGCAAGATCTCATAGTGCTTTAACCCCTTTGGAGAAATCGGCCCCACTAACAACTGCCAATTCATAAACCTGTCAACCAATCAAAGCAATACAAATCAGCAAACTTGGCAACATGGTCCCACTACATCTTCACCTCTTTTGCCAATGAAAAATGTGCATGTCAGCTCTAACTATCAAAGGACCCACCCCTCCCTTTGCCGCCTGAGAAAAAGGTAAAATCGACGACTGGCGTAAGATCTCGTAGCTGTGACAAAACCCATGAGAACTTATGCCAACTGTAGATCTTCTAGGGATATCAGGACCCTCAAGGACATGCTAGCAACTAGGTCCCACTGACACTTGCCAAATCATCAGTGCCTCAACCAATGAAAAGCTGCCAAGTTAGGATGACTAGGCAAACATGAACCCACTATGCACAGGCCACAACATGTTGGAAGATCGAGCAGTTATCACATGATCTCATGGGGAAGGAATATTCCATGAGATCATGTGCCCACCATTAGATTGAAAGTAACTATGATGCAGGGCTTGACTGACCACATGAACAGGTGACCAAAGAAAATGATAAACCACCATGCCAGGTCACTAACTATTAAGAGATAAACCGTCGGGAACAGGAGACTACGCAACCACTACAGTTGCGTATTCACTGAAAGAAAATGCTAACCGCCAGAGGACTTGGAGAATAAGTGACTAAGCAGGAAAGATAAAAGGTGCACATTCTTTTAAAAGACTTAAGTGGCCTAAAAAAGTAACAATGAAATAGAACTTGACTAGGGTAAACTAGGGTTTTTTCACTTAATGGCTAGAAATTTGAAAATTGAACTAGGGTTTCAAGCCAGGGACATGGAAAATATTGCAGAGACTAGGGAAAAATAAATGCAGCCATGAAAGATTTTTTAGAGATAGACCATTTTCTAAGGATTCTTTTTCGATTACAGAAAATTGGGCTAACAGTATGTTCTTTATAATAATTAAATAAGGAGAATTAAATAAAGTGTATAAATAAATAAAGAGCGAAAAATGATATTAATAATAGTAATAATAAAAATAAATGCTTTTTTTGTTAAAACTAGCTATCTAGGAGGGAGTTGAACTCAAGACCTCCTAGAAGTTAGGCTAGTTGGTTTCCATGTGTGCTATGTGTTTTCCTTGAGAGTTATTTGTTTGACTTTCTTGTTATAGTTTTATTTTAAAGCTATTTTAATTAAATTTATTAAAACTTTGTTAAGGCATTTACGGGAATGATTTGGTTGTTCTTCCAACCAACTATGTAAGTTGGAGAAGTTGCTTCCCATAAAGAAACTCCTCCAACAAAATAGTTGAAGGATAAATATTTTCACTTTGGGGATTGAGAGGAAGTTGGAGTTTTTGGAAGGTTTTTGAAGTTTTCTACATTGATATTTTTTTGTGGAAGTTATTTGTAATTTTCTGTGAGATTGAGAGTGTTGTAGTTTGGAGGGAAATTGTGTGGATTTCTTGGATTTTGATTCCAGAGGAAGCTTTCCATGAGGCTACCATCTCACTCAAGGTTTGGAGGACTTGCAGAGGTGTGCTCCAGTCATTGTGAAGTTTCTCCGTAGGACTCCAGGTAGGATCTAGAACTAGGAAGAATTGCCTTCTTGCCTGTGTGTATCTATGAATATGTCTATGTTTATTCTAGAAATTAATATTGTGTTCTTATGATATGTCAATATTCTCTATTTATATATATTTATGATTTAAATATTATTGAAAACACATACTGTGTGTAGGAAGTTTAATGACATAGTTTATTAGTTTTATTTGTCAAGACTCTTCCTGGAAGTCTATGTTTGATTATATGATTGTAATTTGGTATATCTATCTATGAATATGTGTGTTTTTTCTTAAATAATTATATTATTCATATGATTTGATTTGTAATTAGGATGATAATAAAAAATATGTTAATTGGAAATAGACAAAGTGTTCTGGTTTATTTTTCTACACCCGTACTATGTTGTACATAAGTTTTTAACCAAATCTTATTTTGAAAATATCTCTAGTAATAATTTGTGAAATTAGGTTTTATCCAACATATGTGAAAATCAAGAAGATCCAACTGTTCCAAAAAAAGTTATGCTTACCGCACCGAGACTGTATTTTTATGACAGTCATATAAATGTTTCTAGAAATAGTCATGCATAGATCCCTACAAGTTCATTAGTTTATAGTACAATCTTTTCCCCATCAATATTTATTGATTTATAATTTATATTACTTTTATTTTCTATTTGGACCTATTGTGGAAACTTTAGAGTCATGGATTTTAGTGTTGGATAACTGTTTGGCTTGGGGTTTGGTTTGTATCTTCCAACCTTGATCTTGGTCTTTGTCTACATCTTTTTACCTCTTTGAATGATTCATTTTATTTCTTTAAATTAATCATAATTTTTTACTTAAAGTTTATTGAGTATGTTACATCCTTGTACTATTCTTATGTTGTGTATGGTTAAGGTTATGGCTCGTCCTGGTGGTTTGAGTACATAGGAGAGTTTCCTAAACCTTTGAAATAAATCATTTTCATTATGGAAATTATTTTGTCATGTTTTGGGTAGGGGACTAGGTACCCTAGGTGAATGGCTCACCATACGTGCCAGGACCCAAAGTGGTTTCCAAAAGAACCTATGGGTGAGTTTTTAATCAAGTGATAACCTCAAAATTAACTTGGGAGGGGGGAAACAAAAGATAATGAAAACAAATATATTAATGGCCACATAGTCTTGTTGGAGTACCGGGACCATGGGTAACTGCCAGGATGGACCCCTATTTTGAAAGGGGGGACCAAGGTTACATGGTTGCTAGGAAGGATCCCAAAATCTAGGATATGTGATGACAGTCACCTAGAGGGTATGCTAGAAACCTAACGCTTGTGATTCGTAATGCGATATCTTGTAATGTTTTGTATTTGTTTTCAAGTTAGGATTTGTGAAACCTTAGAATGATTAGGGCCTTGTGAGTATCTTGGTTCTATATCCTAGCATGGGGGGTGGAACTTCATCAGTTTCACATGGTTGGGTGGCAAAAATCTTTTGAGGTCATGTTCATGGTTTGTGACTTGGATTTGTTCAATTTTATGCATTGATGAAGATATTTTTATCTTGTATTATGTATTAGTGAAAAGGAAGATGAAAATATATGTTGTAATGCCTTTGGTCCATTCATGTACTTGTTATTGTAATGAAATTTATTATCAAAAAAATTTAATAGAAAAGAAAAGCAATGTAATGGGGAGGGATAGTTCTAGGGTTTGTTTCAAGGGTTGTTATTTGAAAGATCAAAGTTGGAAATATATAATGTAATGTTGAATTATCTTCTATATCTCTCCTATGTTGCAATGAAATGAAATGTTTATTAAGCTAAGGCTAAATTTTAATTTGTAAAGAATATTTATTCAATGTGTAGGAAAGAGAAATGAAATTGGTTTATGAAGTAAAAAATATAATTGTAAATGAAATGTTATTTTCTTACCCCTCTATCTTAAGCTCTGAAATGTGAAACTAAACAAAAGAAATAAAATTCAATTTGGATAAGTAATATGTTAGTAAATGAATTCATTAAGGGAACCTTAAGGAATATTAATGTAAATTTATTAATGATGTGATGTTAGGAAAAAATTTGTTAGTTGCAATTTTTGGTCATAAGACCTGATTCCTTATGGGTTCCCTGGTAGGGACTTTACATTTGGTATCAGAGCCCTAGTTACTACATTGGGAGCTCAGGGTCTATTTATGTTTGAAACTCAACACTTTTCAACACATTGAATATTCCTTTAAAGCTAGAACCTAAAACTTTTTTTGCACCACTCTTCCAGGATGCCTCTCATTACTCGTGGAAGAGCTAAGGATAGATTTCAAGTCATCTTCCTCAAGATCTCACCTAGAGAGTTCCCATGGAGAATATGAGGGAGAATACAATCAAGACAATCATAGAAATGTGAGTTAGAATAATGACTCAGAAGGAGTTTAATTTAGACAACTTATAAAACAACTTTTGCATAGACTCGACAACCTTGAAAATAGAGTAAATGTTGAAGAAGGAAACCAAGCTCAACACCAAGATAGGGAAAGAGATAGGAGACCTAGCAGAAGTCAAGTAATGCAAGAATATGAAGA
The DNA here is from genome assembly GCA_027943335.1 of Chamaecyparis obtusa. Taxonomy (NCBI): domain Eukaryota; kingdom Viridiplantae; phylum Streptophyta; class Pinopsida; order Cupressales; family Cupressaceae; genus Chamaecyparis; species Chamaecyparis obtusa. Next base: position 207,650 of record BSBK01000218.1, read on the forward strand.
TAGGAATACCACTCACATGAGGAACTTGCTCAAAGTCAAGGTACCCCTTTTTTATGGTAATGAAGGGGCATCTACAATGGAAACCTGGTTGTTGACCTTGAGAGGTGCTTCTCTATGCACCCTTTTAGTAGCAATGTCAAGACTACATGTGCTATTATGAATTTGAGGAAGTTTGCATCTACATGGTGGTGTATGGAAGAGGATAAACTTCAAGTCACCATCAACACTATTTCATGGGAATTGTTCCTAGAAATATTTAAGGATCGGTTCATGTATGATTAGTGGAGGTAGGGAAGGACAAAAGAATTTCACCACCTCAAGCAAGCCAACATGTTGGTGGAAGAGTATGAAATAAAGTTCTATGAACTTAAGCCTTTCTCAAGTTTTAAAGATGATGAACCCATTCTTGTCCAGCACTTCATCAGAGGTCTGAATGACCAAATATCAAAAGATGTAGCAATATTAGAACCCAATAATCTCAAGGATGTCATCACTAAGGCATACCTAGTTGAAAGAAAGGTCAAAGGAAAAGGTGGCTATTTTCATGGCCAAAATTTCAACATGGGATCAAGTTCTAACGGAAATTTTGATCAAGGAAATTCCAACTCCAAGAACCAACAATCCTCTTTCAAAGGTGGACAAAAATTTCCTAAGAAGAAATTTTAGAATAATAACCAAGGTGATGGAAGGTTTCAACAACCTCAGAACCATAATAGTTTTCGAGCACAACAAATATTTCCTCACCCACATTCCCATAATTCTCATAGTTTCAACAAAGGAGGTTATCAACAATCCAGCACACCTCCTACAAAGAACTTAGGAAGGAATACTAGGTGTTATTCTTGTGGACAAAAAGGACATATTATGGTTCAGTGCCCTTAGCGCACAAATCCCCCCAATTAGAAGCAAGTAATTTAAAAACTAATAGTAGGAGATGCTAGTTGGTCCCACCAGGTGTTTTCCATAGTGGAACATAGACAAGATGACCACCAGAACACTGTCATAGAAACTTCAGGTTTGTTAAAGGGTAAAACTATTTCTATTCTCTTTGACTCAGGAGCAACTTACTCATTCATATCTTCCTCTTTGATAGAAAAGTATGGGCTACCAGTAGTAGGGAAAGAAGTTAAGTGGCAAGTAGAGATAGCTAAAATAACCACAAATTTGTGTGTTCAAGGTTGCAACTTGGGATTAGGACCTTTCTCTACCAATGTTGATCTTCAAGTTATTCCTCTTGGATCATATGGAGTTGTCCTAGGAATGGATTAGTTAGCAGCTCATGAAGCCAGGATAGATTGTAGAAATAAGCTCATTCATTGTGTGGATGATTTGGGGAAGCCCAACACTATTGTATGAATCCAATGACCTATATCACTTTGGATGATATCAGCTATGCAACTTAAGAAATGCATGAGAAAGGGATGCCAACTTTTTGCAGTATCAGTTGATGACTTGGCTGACAAGGAAGATAGAGAAATTATACTTGAGCACCCTTTAATTCAAGAGTTTTCAAATGTATATCCAACTGAGATTCTAGGAATGCCACCCAAAAGGGACATTAATTTCCACATAGAATTGGTGCCAAGAGCCAAACCTATCTTCAAAGCTCCTTATCGCATGACCACTCCAGAGTTGAGTGAATTAAAAGTTCAACTAGAAGAACTATTGGAAAAAGGTTTCATCTGACCAAGTGTGTCACCTTGGGGAACTTTGGTTATCTTTGTTAAGAAGAAGGATGGCTCACATAGGTTGTGCATTGACTATCACCAACTCAACAAAGTAACCATCAAGAATTGATACCCTTTGCCAAGAATTGATGATCTGTTTGATTAGATGAAAGGAGCCAAGGTATTTTCCAAGATTGATCTAAAGTTAGGCTATCACCAATTAAAGATTCATGAGGCTGACATTCACTGAATAGCTTTTCATACTCAGTATGGACATTATGAATTTATCGTGGTACCTTTTGGTCTTACTAATGCACCTTCAATATTCATGAGTCTTATGAATGGGGTATTCAAGACCTTCCTAGACAAATTTGTCATAATTTTCCTACATGATATTTTGGTGTATTCTAAGTCATTTGAAGAACATGAACAACATCTTCATCAAGTATTGCAATACCTTCGTGAGAATCAGTTGTTTGCAAACTTGGAGAAGTGTGAATTCTTTTAGATTGAATTTAAGTATGTTGGTCATGTTATCTGAGGAGAAGGTATAACAATTGATCCTACCAAGATACAATCTATAGTTGAATGGCAAACCCCCACCAATATCTCAGAGGTTCATATTTTAATGGGTTTAGCCAGATACTATAGAAACTTTGTCCAAGGATTCTCTAGAATAGATCATCCCATAACTTCCTTGCAAAGGAAAGGGAAGAAGTTCATTTGGACTGAGAAATGTTTGAAAGCCTTTCAGATCCTTAAGGATAGATTGACTAGTGCCCCGATTTTGGTGGTACCTAATCCCATTGAAAATTTTTTAGTTTGCACTAATGCCTCCCTGGAAGGCACAGGGGCAATGTTAATGCAAGAAGGAAGAGTTATCGCTTATGAATCTACAAAGTTTAAGGACCATGAGATTAACTATCACATGCATGATTTGGAGTTAGTAGTTGTAGTTCATGCCTTGAATCATTGGAGACATTTCTTATTGGGGCATCAGTTTGAGCTACACACCGATCACTGAAGCCTTCAATAGATATTTAATCAACCTAATCTCAATGCGAGGTAGTGTTGATGGATGGAGTTCCTTTGCAAATATGATTTTAAGGTCAGATATATCCAAGGTAAAGAGAATGTGGTAGTAGATGCTTTGAGAAGGAGACATGAGTTATCCATGCTCTCCCTTTCAATTGATTTGATAAGTCAGATCTTGTAGTCACTTCCTTCAAATACTTTGTATCAAGAAGTTAAGGCTGAAATTGAGTTAGGAAGGGCCTTAGAAGGAAGGTTCTCAAGTTATTCCTTAGAGTCAGATGGATTGTTGAGGCAGAAAGGCCAAATCTATGTATCGCTTTCAGGTGATCATCAAAAAATTATCATGGTGGAAGCACATCGCGCTCCCTATTCAACTCATTTGGGGGTTAAGAAGATGTATTTAGATCTACGACAATTATACTTTTGGTCAGGTATGAAGAGGGATATAGAAGATTTTGTGGCTAGGTGTCTAGAATGTTAGAGGCTTAAGGCTGAGCATCATCACCTAGCAGGCCTCCTTCAACCACATTTGATTCCTAAATGGAAATGGGATATGATATCTATGGATTTCATTGTGGGACTACTAGTCACATATCAGAGACATGATGCTATCATGGTCATAGTGGATAAGTTAACCAAGGTAGCACATTTCTCTCCTATGTAGTCATCCTATACTACTACCTCAGTAGCTAGAATCTTCCTAAAGGATATAGTCAGGTTGCATGGTGTTCCTAGAAAGGTTATCTCTAATAGGGATCCAGTGTTCACTTCAAAATTTTGGACCTCTTTGCAACATGCCTTAGGGACTATGTTGAATTTCAGTTTGGCATATCACCTAGAAACTGATGGTTAGATAGAGCGAGTTAACCAAGTGCTTGAGGATATGCTTACAATGTATGTGATGGATAGATAGACCCACTAGGAAGATTATCTATACTTAGTGGAGTTTGCATACAACAATGGCTATCATAGTTTGATAGGAATGTCACCATTTTAGGCTCTTTATGGTCATCCTTTTCATACCCCTATGAGTTAGGATCACTTAGAGGATAGAGTACTACTTGGTCCCAAGATGTTACAGGATATGGAGCAGTAGGTTCAGAGGATCAGAGAGCATCTTGTGATAGCTCAAGATAGGCAAAATAAGTATGTTGTTTCTCACAAGATTGATAGATAGTTCTCTATTGGAGATAAGGTGTTTTTGAGAGTCTGCCCATGTAAGAGTCATATCCGTTATTGGAAAGGTTCTAAGTTAGCATCGATATTTGTAGGTCCATTTGAGATCTTTGAGAGGATAGGACCAGTTTCTTACCGACTCACCCTACTACCCAGGCTTGCATGTGTGCATGATGTGTTTCACGTATCCATTCTTAGAGAGTATATTCTTGATTTGAATCATGTTTTGGATTGGAACACTTTGCAGGTAGAGGATGGGAAGTTGGCTTTGGTTCCAGTGTGTATACTACAGCAATAGACTTTGACCCTCAGGGGTCACAACATAGAGAAGGTAAGGGTCCAATGGGACCCTAGTGATGAGACTCCACTACTTGGGAGGATGCTAGAAGATTTAGATCTTCATATCTGTACTTGTTTGTAGGCTTCTAGGAGTAAGCCTAATCCTAGGGGGAGAGGATGTAATCCCCATCCTATTATCTACATATTTTGGATGGACAAGATTATTACTTTGATACTTTGGATTATATGTTTGGACTATTTAATTTTATGATGGGACATTTGAGTTCATATTTGTTTAGGTTAATAGAGTTTATTATGAGATATTAAATAATTGGAAATAAAATGATGAATGATTAGAAATAAACTATCTGTAAAATGTTTTACATTTGATTTATATTATGATGGATCTAACCCTGCTAACCTCATTATGTTATGATGATTACACTATTTGATGTGAGTGTAGGATGAGGAGAGGTAGTCTTAGTTACTCCTATAGGAGGTCCACATGATGTCGCACTCTCCCTCCTTGTTTTCCATTGTCTATATATATATATATATATATATATATATATATATATATATATATATATATATATATATATATATATATATATATATATATATATATATATATATATATATATATATATATATATATATATATATATGCATGTCAATTGGTGATGTAGGATTTAGGTACCAGGCATTGTCTCCACCTGGCTACATAGGTCTGAGTGTGCCTTCAAAATCCTCAAACTATTGTTGAGATTTAACCAAGCTACTCTCAAGGTTACCCATGGACTTAGATCTCTGCTAGGCAGATACCCTAGTTGGGAAATTAGAATGTAGTTTACATTGTGGTCTTGTGTTTTGATTTTGGTCCAAGTTTATATTATGAGTTAGAATTAACTTTGTTTATATGTGTAATAATTATTCTATAATTATGTTATAATTGTTTGTATATGTTATATAGATATGTGTATATGTGGGTGCACATGCATATACCCATGCTTATATAAATAATAATATTTGTATGTTTTTATTGATTGAGTAAATGGTGTGCTCTTTATAATAATTAAATAAGGAGAATTAAAGAAAGTGTATAAATAAATAAAGAGTGAAAATGATATTAATAATAGTAATAATAAAAGTAATTTTTTTTTGTAGTAAAACTAGCTATCTAGGAGGGAGTTGAACTTGAGACCTCCTAGAAGTTAGGCTAGTTGGTTTCCATGTGTGCTATGTGTTTTCCTTGAGAGTTATTTGTTTGACTTTCTTGTTATAGTTTTATTTTAAAGCTATTTTAATTAAATTTATTAAAACTTTGTTAAGTCATTTACGGGAATGATTTGTTTGTTCTTCCAACCAACTATGTAAGTTGGAGAAGTTGCTTTCTATAAAGCAACTCCTCCAACCAAATAGTTGAAGGATAAATATTTTCATTTTGGGGATTGAGAGGGAGTTGGAGTTTTTGGAAGGTTTTTGAAGTTTTCTACATTGATATTTTTTTTTGGAAGTTATTTGTAATTTTCTGTGAGATTGAGAGTGTTTTAGTTTGGAGGGAAAGTGTGTGGATTTTTTGGATTTTGATTTCTATAGGAAGCTTTCCATGAGGCTACCATCTCACTCAAGGTTTGGAGGACTTGCAGAGGTGTGCTCCAATCATTGTGAAGTTTCTTCATAGGAATCTAGGTAGGCTCTGGAACCAGCAAGAATTACCTTCTTGTCTGTGTGTATTTGTGAATATGTGTGTGTGTATTCTATAAATTAATAGTATGTTCTTATGATATGTCAATATTCTCTGGTTATATATGTTTATGAATTAAATATTATTGAAAACACATACTATGTGTAGGAAGTTTAATGACATAGTTTATTATTTTTCTTTGTCAAAACTCTTCCTAGAAGTCTATGTTTGATTATATGATTGTAATTTGGTATATCTATCTATGAATGTGTGTGTGTGTTCTTAAATAATTATATTATTCATATGATCTGATTTGTAATTAGGATGATAATAAAAAATATGTTAATTGGAAATAGACAAAGTGTTCTGGTTTAATTTTCCACACCTGTACTATGTTGTACATAACTTTTGAACCAAACCTTATTCTAGAAATATCTCCATTGAAAATGTGTGAAATTAGGTTTTATCCAACATATGTGAAAATTAGGAAGATCCAACAATTCCAAACAAAGCTATTCTTACCGCACTGAGACTATATTTTTATGACAGTCATATAAATGTTTCTAGAAATAGTCATGAATAGATCCTCACAGGTTCATTAGTTTATAGTACAATCTTTTCCCCATAAATATGTATTGATTTATAATTTATATTACTTTTATTTTCTATGTGGACCTATTGTGGAAACTTTAGAGTCATGGATTTCATTGTTGGATAACTATTTGGCTTGGGGTTTGGTTTGTATCTTCCAACCTTGATTCTAGTCTTTGTCTACATCTTTTTACCTCTTTGAATGATTCATTTTATTTCTTTAAATTGATCATTATGTTTTACTTAAGGTTTCTTGAGTATGTGACATCCTTGTACTATTCTTATGCTATTTATGGTTAAGGTTAGCGCTCATCTTGGTGGTTTGAGTACACAAGAGAGTTTCCTAAACCTTTGAAATAAAGCATTTTCATTATGGTAATTATTTTGTCATGTTTTGCGTAGGGGACTAGGTACCCTAGGTGAGTGGCTCACCATAGGTCCTGAGACCCAAAGTGGTTTCCAAGAGAACCTATGGGTGAGTTTTTAATCAAGTGATAACCTCAAAATTAACTTGGGAGGGGGGAAACAAAAGATAATGAAAGAAAACATATTAATGGCCACATAGTTCTATTGGAGTACCAAGACCATGGGTAACTGCCAGGATGGATCCCTATTCAAAAAGTGGGGACCGAGGGTACATGGTTGCCAGGAAGGATTCCAAAATCTAGGATATGTGATGACACTCACCTAGAGGGTATGATAGAAACATAACCCTTGTGATACGTAATGTGATATCTTGTAATGTTTTGTATTTGTTTTCAAGTTAGGGTTTGTGAAACTTTAGAATGCTTAGGGCCTTGTGAGTATCTTGGTTCTATCTCCTAGCATGGGGGGTGGAACTTAGTCAGTTTGACATGGTTAGGTGGCAAAAAATCTTTCAAGGTCCTGTTCATGGTTCGTGACTTGGATGCATTCAATTTTATGCATTGATAAAGATATTTTTATCTTGTATTATGTATTATTGAAAATGAAGATGAAAATATATGTTGTAATGCCTTTGGGCCATTCATGTACTTGTTATTTTACTAAATTTTATTATCATAAAAATGTAATTGAAAAGCAAAGAAATGTAATGGGGAGGGATAGTTCTAGGGTTTGTTTCAAGGGTTTTTATTTGAAAGATCAAAGTTGAAAATATATAATGTAATGTTGAATTATCTTCTGTATCTCTCCTATGTTGCAATGAAATGAAATTTTTATTAAGCTAAGTCTAAAAGGTAATTTGTAAAGAATATTTATTCAATGTGTAGGAAAGAGAAATGAAATTGGTTTATGAAGTAAGAAATATAATTTTAAATGAAATGTTATTTTCTTACCCTATCTCTTAAGCTCTGAAATGTGAAAGTAAAGAAAAGAAATAAAATTCAATTTTGATAAGTAATATATTAGTAAATGAATTCATTAAGGGAACATTAAGGAATGTAAATTTAAATGTATTAATGATGTGATGTTACTAAAAAATTGTTAGTTGCAATTTTTGGTCATAAGACCCCATTCCTTATGGGTTCCCTAGCGGGGACATTACAACACTCACTGCTGAGAATCAATGAAACATGTTGGCTAACTCTCACACTAGAGGGTACTCCCATTCCACCATATCTCCAACCTCACATCCCCATCAACAACATCTAAATCCTAGCAAAAGCATTCACCCCCATCATCTAACAAATCCTTGATCCACTTTTTCACATATCACATGTAGCTTCGCCCATCCCTCCTCTCTTGTAAAGTTGTTTCACAAGCCCTACAACACAAGAAACATAATCCAATCCATTTCCTCTCATAGGTACACCATCATCTTCCATAGCATCTCAATCCATCATCCCTACCTAAAGCTTTTCACAAAACCAAACACCACCTCCCACACTAACCTTTACACAAGTGGTTCCACCACCTTCCATGGGCCAAGAAATGTCATTTTTCCTTGGGGCAACACAATCATCCTTCCCCATTCACTCCACAATATTCTAAACCCATGAAATCATTTCTGGGAACAACACAATCATTTTCCTCCTTCTCCTAGCAAGCTTCCACATCAGCACTACCCTTTTCATGGGGAACGGAAGCATATCCATTCATGCCACAACAAAGATTTACCCAAGCACAAGCCCAAAAAACTGCATTCAAAATAGGTATGTCTTACATGGGGTTTTCAAATCCACCATTCATGTCCCAAACTCCCATCACATCTACCTTCCTAGCATCCTCCACATCACAGTTCCCACCATGAACTAGTTCCCATTGGGGCCTTACTCGAGAAGAGATGCTAGCTTTTAGAATACCAACTCACTTATCTACATTCATACCAACAAACCAATAAGCCACCTTCACACAAGAAGTGCAAAAACAACCATCTCAACCTCCACTAGCTTCATCCTTTCTCCCATTTGCAAACCATCTATTCACACCACCTAATACTTCTTAGAAAATTCTACCACCTCAGTAGCAAAGTTCTTCCCATCTTGCAAGCTACCTTGCCCAACCACCTCCTAATTTTGGCTTCCCTACATCAGTTCCACCCTTAAGAAATGTGGGAATGCATCCATTCTACATCAACCAAGCGCAAAGCCAATTACAACAAGGGCCATCTTACCAGTAAGATGCATCATTTCACTAGCCTCCTCCACAACAACAATACATCCAATCACAATAAAAAATCTCTATCATTCCCCAACAGCAACAAGCTTCCTCCTACCAATCACCACAACAACATCCCATCATCCCCCAAAAACACTAAACAATTCCATATCCTCCACCGTAATACGCCCCTGCACTACATTAGCAATATCCTCCCCAGCAGTCATCACTCCAAGATCCATCCCAATATGCCTATCTTGTTGGGAAATCTCCATAGCCCACTCCACAATATCTAACTCAAAATCACCCTTATTCACCAGCACCACTAGAGCCTTTTCAAATTGTAGTACCCACTCCAACACCAATCAATTGTGAGTGGGAAGAAATGAAGAATGCTCTTAAGGAGCTCCAAACTAGTACAAAGAATAAAACATTCAAGTTTGAAGAGGTGTGTCTCTATCCATTTGATCGATCAATCACAACTATTCCTTTTCCTAAGAAAATTGAGACACCTAAATTTGATAAATATTGAGGGAAAGGAGACCTTGAAATCACATCAAAGAGTTCTATATGGCATGCCAAGAAGTGGCTTACAATGAAAATTATATTTTACTCCTATTCTCCAAAAGCTTGGGAGGAACTGTTATTGAGTGGTTTTACAAGATACCATGTGGGACCATCACAACTTTTTCCAAGCTCTCTAAGAAGTTTCTAGCTCAATATGCCCACAATGTCAAGAATGAGTTGACTTTGCTAGATCTTTGCAACTCCGAATAGAAAGAAGGAGAAGGCCTAATAGACTACTTGCAACAATAGTAGAACCTCACTACCAGGTTATCATACCAACCGCCTAGGAAGAATCTAACCAAGATCTTCATCATTAACCTACATCCCAAACTATCCCACTTTATGAGGATGAACTATATCCAAACGTATCAGGATATCAAAAGAAAAGGGATAGATATTGAAAGAGGTCTCCTAGACAAAGGTGCAATTTGGCATTACAAAAATGATTCCCAAAGTAAAACCAGCAATGATAAACTCCATTACTGGAATCATAACAAAACTATAGTCACTGATGGAGCTACGGACACCAAGCTTGTCCAAATCATTATGGTTGGTCCTACACCTATTCCTGCATATCAACAACAACCTCAAAATAATTAGTAGAACTATCAGCGACAAGCACATCAAGACCATCAAGGCAATCCAAATAATCAAGCTAATGCCATCACTACTCCCAATCAGAACAAACCTAGAGACCTGACTTACCAAAAGAGAACCTTCACACAACTTGGTGAACCTCTGGATGTTATCTTTCACTGAATGGCCAAGGCCAACCTAATTACATACCCACCAATCCAACAGTTTGATGATGCCACTCCTAAGCCCAACTAGTACAAAGATCATGAGTATTGTGATTATCATCATGTCAAAGGACACACTACCCTAAGGTGTATGAAATTCAAGCATTACATCCAAGATGTCATTGACCAAAAGGAGATCCAAGTAGATACACCTATGCAAGCCTCACCTAATGCCAATTTGTAGATCTATCAAAATGTGTTCCCTCAACATAATGCTGGGAAAAACCAAGCTAATGCTAACCCTCCTAATCATAACCAAGGCAAAGGCAAACAAGGAGACCATGTTGACCACAAAGACTACAATACTGCTTATATAAATTACAACAAGTTTTTTGGATGTATAACCCAAGTCGAACCCATAGTCAATGTCATCCACGTCAAAGGAGAAGATATTCTATGTGTTGTTACCACTTGTAGAGGCTGGATAACTCTCACCAGTGCACATCCAAGACCAGCACATAATGCACAATACAACCTTATAGAAAATATTGGGAACACACCTGCCCAAATCTCCATCCTTGACCTTCTCCACACTTCACCCCTCCATCAAGAAATTCTCAACTGAGCCCTCCACAAAGCACAAGTCCCCACAGATATAAACACCATATAGTTTGAAAACCTTGTTGGATGTCTATCTACACCATGTGCTCTTTCCTTCAAGCCATCTAACATACCAGCTATTGAGCCTGACCATAATCTCCCTCTCTACATCGCCATTATGGTCAGAGATTTTTCCATAAAAAGGGTCATGATAGATAATGGCTCAGCCTTAAACTTGTGTACTCTAAAATTCATTCAACAAATAGGGTTCACAGAGGCTAACATATCACATGAAGTCATCACCATCAAGGCATATGACAACTTGGAGCATACCTCTGAAGGTACCATTCTTTTTCCTATCCAGCTAGGCCCAGCAATGCAAGACACCATTTGCCATGTTGTTGATCTTGATTTACTATTCAACATCTTCCTCGACTAACCATGGATCCATTCCATCAAGGATGTACCATCTACTTACCATCAGTATGTCAAATTTCCACATCAAGGAGCCAAGGTTACCATCCATGCAAACCCCCAACCCTTTTCATATTTCTTTGCGATGGAAGTATCATTCCCTCATTCCACCCATTGTTCTAGAACTGACATTGGCACTTCTATCACCAGTTCTTCACAATCCCATTGTGATTGAGAGACTATCCTCACCTCCACTCTCTCCTTCATCAAGATAAATAACCAAGGCTATGGTGAATACAACCTAGCTAATGCATTTGTAGTATTGGACCTCCCACTTGATCCACATATGCAAGGGTGCCTAAGTCACCAAAGCAAGTCTACTCAGGAAAATCATGAAATCAAGAAAATGGGACCTATGAATTTTATCTCCTATGGAAACATAAATAGACAAGAAATGGATCTTGACATCAATAGGTGGTTGTACATAGACCCCCCACCACCCAACACCCAACTTCTTGGTTACTTCAAAGACAAGTATCCCCAATCACACAAATACACCACTGAATAATGGAAATATCAAAGCGGTGGTCTAGGACCATAAGAAGATAGAAGAAAAGACCCTATCACAACTTCAAAGAATCCACAACATCAAGGTCTTGGCTTTAATACTCATCTCCTGTGTATATAAGAGCCCAATAGTGCAACTAGGGGCACTACATGACCAATGTTCTCTTCTTGAATAGCCAGGATGACCTCGTAGAGATTAAAGACATCCCCAAAGAGGAAGAAAAGAAATCATACGATGACATATTCAATAAGGATACCCTCCTGGGCACTTATGTCTTCCAACAACTCACTATTAACCTCATAGAACTTCCCATCATCCACCTCAAACTCACAGACTGGGATCAACCAAGCGTCACACATATCGATGAGTTCCAAAGCACATAATCACTCCTAGAGTTTATGGGGGCATCAGGCCCACAATCAGATCAAGATTCAAAGTTAATTCACATCTATAAGCTTGACCCCAAAGGATATTTTGGGGAAGAGGCAAGCTTTAGCCACAAAAGTGAAAGGGAAAAAGGAAAAAATGAGTCCTTATGTGAAAACCCCTCTGGGGCACATTCTAATTCCAAAAAAGTAAAAATAAAGGGTGTATCTTCTGGTGAAAACACCTCTAAGGAACTAGAAGATGGAGACTTGCCTCTTCCTCCTATCTAAGATTATAGACCTGAGAAGTCACCTATCATCATAGAGGAAACTAAGCCAGTCAACTTGGGCATAGAATAATGTCCAAGAATCACCTACATTGTAGCATCTCTAATAGAGGGTGAAGAAACAACTCTCATTATACTTCTCTAAGAATCCATTATAAACTTTGCATGGTCATATCTACATATGCCTGGGCTTGATCTAAATCTCATAGTGCATAATCTTGTAGTAGATCCCAATGTCAAGCCAGTAAATAAGAAGCTAAGAAAAATGCATCCAAAAGTGGCCTTGTTAGTAAAAGAAGAGCTTGAAAAAATCCTCCAAGCAAAGATCATCATAGCCATTAATTACTTAGATTGGATCTCCAACATGGTCCCAGTCACAAAGCCTTTAGGTGATATCAAAATCTACATAGATTTTAGGGACCTAAACAAAGCATGTCCTCAGGATGATTTCCCACTATCCAACATAGGCATGATCATAGATCTTACAACAGGCCATGAGATGTTGTCACTCATGGATGGCTTCTTAGGATACAATCAAATCCAGATAGCAGAAGAAGATCAACATAAAACAACATTCACAACTCCATGAGGTACCTTTTGTTACAACATGATGCCATTTGGTTTGAAGAACACAGGAGCCACATATCAACGAGCAATGATAGCCATCTTCCATGATATGATCCACAAGATCCTGGAAGACTATGTAGATGACATTCTTGCAAAATCAAAAATATGAGGTGAACACCTAAATGTTCTTGAGAGTGTGTTTGATTGCTTTTAGTATTATGGATTGAAGCTAAAACAAAAGAAATATGTCTTTGGTGTAACATTTGGAAAGCTTCTAGGCGTTATAGTATCAAGATGTGGCATAGAGATTGACCCCAAGAAGGTCAAAGCTATAACAGAAATGCTTCCACTAAGAACACTCAAGCAGCTTAGGAGCCTACAAGGAAAGCTCCAATCAGTGCGTCAATTTATCTGTCAACTAGAAGACAAGTGCCAACCTTTCACACATCTGCTCCACAAAGACATAAGCTTCAAATGGGATCACATTTGTCAGAGAAGCTTTGACAAGCTCAAGGAATATCTAGCTAACTCTCCCATCCCTATACCACTAGTTTTAGAATGCCCTCTCATACTCTACATCTTGGCAACCACTACTACACTGGGGGCATTCTTAGCTTAGCATGATGATGACAACAAAGAGAGAACCATCTACTATATCAGCCAAACTCTTCTTGACTATGACCTTAACTATTCACCCATGGAAAAAGTGTGCCTTGCAGTGGTCTTCGCCACCCAAAAGCTCAGACATTACATGTTTAGCGACATAATCAAGCTCATCTCAAAGGTGGATGCACTCAAGTATCTGTTGTCAAGGACAACTCTCACAAGTTGTGTGGAAAAATGGGTCATACTACTCAGTAAGTTTGACATCCAGTACATAGATCAGAAAGTTATCAAAGGGAAAATCATTTCCAACTAGCTAGCAGAAGCACCAATGGTGGATGCCTATCCACTAATCATGGAATTCCCTAATGAACACCTATATATGATTGAAGAACAACCTATATGGAAGCTATAATTTGATGGCTCCTACACATCACATTGATTAGGGGGAGGAATCCTATTCATCACACCTCAAGGTGACTATATTCCAAAGTCATTCAAATTGGGACTCCCATATACTAATAACATTGCAAAATATGAGGCACTCATCTTAGGACTCAAAATAGTTATCCAATGGAACATAATAGAACTACAAGTGTTTGGAGACTAACAACTAATTATCAAACAAGTCATCGATGAATTCCAGACAAAGGATGACAAACTGCTCCCTTACAAAGAACTGGTTAACAGACTAAAAGAGCATTTCCTAAATCTAAAGTTCACTCAAATACCAAGGCTTCAAAACAAAATAGCCGACACAATGGCAACCATTGAATCCTTATTGGAGGTCCCTTGCGATTCAACTCAATACAAATTTTTAGTCGAGCAGCTATAGACGCCTACTTATGCGAACGTCGATGCCAAAATGGTGTGTGTCTTGGTTGGTCCTCAGTCCCCATAGTACCACAACATCCATGCATATTTAAATAATGGTATCATATCTCCCCATCTCACTAATAACCAATGCCAAAACTTGATTCACTGAGCTTCCTTCTACACTCTTGTAGCCAACACCCTTTATCATTGAGGATATCACAATATCCTTTCTAGGTGTTTAGATTCAAACGAGGTTGTCCTGGCTTTACAAGAGGTCCATGCTAGAATTTTTGGTGCCCACATGAGTGGCATGGTTATAGAAAAGTATTTTCTTTGAGTTGGGTATTATTGGCCAACCATGGAACATGACGCTTTTGAATTCATCAGGAAATGTCTACCATGTCAGCAACATGCAAATCTGATTCATGCACTAGCACAAGATTTGCATCCCATTGTGCCACCTTGGCCATTTTCATGTTGGGGCTTTAACCTCATGGGATTAATCACTCCCCTCTCTTCTGATGGACATAAGTATATAATAACTACCACAAAGTACTTCACAAAATGGGTTGAAGTGATTCTACTCACCCTTACTGCTAACATCCAAATATCCAATTTCATCCTTTACCATATCATTTTCCACTTCGGCATACCATATACCATCTTCATAGACTATGGCACACCTTTTGAAAACCAACATGTGGATGATCTATGTGCTAGACTCCACATCCATCACCATTTCTCCAATCCATATTTCCCTCAAGGAAATGGCCAAGATGAGGCAACCCACAAAACAATCCTCAAAATCCTCAAGAAGGTTGTGAATGATTCTAGTCGCGATTGACACCTCCAAATAAATCCCACCCTCTAGGCCTATCACACTTCTTATCACACTCCAAAAAGAACCACCCCATATTCCATTGTATATGGTGTCGAAGCCATTCTACCAATTGAGGTTGAGCTCCCATCATTGTGAGTCTCCATGAAGAACTACACCACTGATGAAGACTACCATGTGGCACGTCTCACATAGCTAGATCTGCTAGATGAAAAGAGACAACAAGCATATGATCACCTGGTTGCATACTAGAATTAACTAAAAAGGAGTTATAACAAAAAGGTTCATCCTAGACAGTTCTAGGTCGATGACATGGTCCTAAAGGAAAATTAAAAGGTCCAAGAACACAAAGAAAATGAAGGCAAGTTTGAGCCTACTTGGTTGGGCCCCTATGTTGTCACAATATGCTTCGGGTCTGAAGCCTATTAGCTATCTACACTAGAAGGTGAGCCTTTGAATGATCCAATCAACATCATACATCTGAAGAGGTTTTATGTCTAAACCTGATCCTATATATTTAGAAAATTAATAAAAATGAGAAAAAGCATAAAAATACAAAAAAAAATCAAAAAAGAAAAATAATTGTCCAATGTTGAAAACTTGGCAATACAAGTGCCTTGGACAAATATGTTGGTGAAAACCTAGAAAATAGGTGCCATACATAGTGGACCGAGTCATTATCTATCAAACTCCCATCCTCCACATCCACCCAATCTTTTTCTACCATCCCCATCCCCACCACCATCCCCCAGCATTCCTCTAATTTAATCCTTAAGAAAATCCACCATCCCGCCTATCCATATCTTGTATCATATCTTCTACCATATCTTGTATAGTGCAATCCTTCCTATATCTATATTGTATAGCATGATCTTCCTATCCCAATCCTAAGCTTCTATACATATCCATTGTAAATCTTTCCCTGTCTGTTGTACATATCATCCCATCTTGTTGTACATATCCTTGTTAGTCCTGCAGTAGTATTTGATCAGAAATCTTGTACCACTCAGCCTTGTACTTCAACAACATCAATTGTTGACTATTATTAATCCCAACGTTATGCTTGACTCATCATTTTCCAGCAAACAACAACACTCATTCTCTCATCAATCAGTGGGTCCTTGAGGATGTATCCTTCCTCCTATCAGACCTAATCTTCCACCAATCACACCAAGTCCATGTTGATGTATCCTTCCACACGTTTAGACCAATATTCCCACCATCAATCAATCAAATCCTCACATCAAATCTCTCTCCTTGGAAAAGGATGTCTTTTGGAGTTATCATTTTGGTCTTTGATTTTGTCCTTTGGATCTTGTTAATCTTTTATGGATTCTTATTTTTCCTCTCCTCAAAGTCACCACGATCCTTTATATCATGGTGTGCTGTGAATGTGGGCAATCTGGGGCAAGGTCTTTTGATTTCTTACTTTTTCCTATGAGTCAGTTAGACATAACCCTTGCACATTCCACTTGTGATCTTCTTGATTCCATGGTGCACTTGGGAAATGTCATTTGTTTGTGGTTTCTCCAGCATCATTTCTACCACGCTTCCTCTTCAATTCATGTGTGATGCTAGGGAAACCTTGCATGTCTTTTTCATGTTAGTCCTATGCAACACTGGTGATAAGGCCTTGTGATCCTAGTATCCTTGGCAGGTCTCTACTGTTTCTATATCAAACTAGGTTGTGCTCTCCACATTTACACTTGGAGCTCCCCAAAATCCTTGGCATCCTACATCATCTAGATTAATTTTGTATCTTCATATAGCTACATTCTGCATTCCATCTCATCTTGCATCCCTCCATCTTTTCTCTTGGAAGCTTGGTTATTTACCCTCCCTTGTTCCTTCATTCCTTCCCCTTCCTTTCTATTTCCTTTTGAGAAAATTTCACAATGTTTCCTCTTTGCATTATTTTCTCGGGGGGACACAACCCCTTATTCCTCTAAATTCTAGCCTGGGGCATCATATTTTCTTATCTTTGATGCCATGCCACTTGTGACATCACATCAAAGAGGGGAAAAATGTAGACACCTAAAAATCCTTTAGGAAATAAAAGTATTTTTATTTTTCAAAAACCTCTGATGACATCATCATTTGTTAATTAATTATTTAATTAATTAATTAATTAATTAATTATTATGTCATTAAATCCTTTTATCTTAATTAAAAATGTTTAATTAAGAAAACCCCTTCCAAAATGTTCAAATCTCATTTAAACATTATTTCCCCCAAAATTTATTAATTATTTGATAAATTGACCAAAATCCTTTTAATAAATGAAATATTTATTAAAAACCCCTCAAAACCCTAGAATCTTCTAGACTTTCCTAGACTTTCCTAATCTTTCCTAAACTTCCCTAAACCTTTTCTAAACCTATCTAGAAGGTGTTTCCTAACCTTCTTAGCCTAATCCAAGTCTCTTTGACTTTGGGTCAAACCCCTTCCATTAATGAGCCTTACACACTCATTAATGTCTCTTACATCCTCATTAAGGCTTCTTACAAGCCATTAATGAGAACCGTGTCTCTTCTTCCACTCTTGTTCCCCTTGCACACTTCCCTGGTGTTGCTCACACATGTGTAAGCAACCTTGACCTAAGGTAAACCTTACCATACCCCAAACTCTACCTCAAACCTTACCTTTGACTGTAACTCATCCTCCTAACCCAAGTCCTTCTGAAATCCTATAAATACCCTCACTTCCTAAGATAAAATAAGCAATTCATCTTTCATTTCATAGTAAAGTTATAATGCTAGAATAGCTCTAGATCCTTAAGCTTTAGCATAAATTGTTAGAATTAACTCTATTTTGTGCTTTCATAACTCATCATAGCTTAGAAATAATGGATTAACTTAGTTTGATTCATTTTTTAGCATTAATTTTCATATCATAACATCTAATTTGGTATAAAATCTACCTTAGATTACTCATTTCTAGCTTAATCTACATTTTTGCATCATTATGTTCCTTAAGGCCCTAGGGACAAATCAGGTGATCTACGCCTAATTGTGTGCCAATATGGGGTTCTTGTGGACTCTAATCTATCCTAATCTCCCCTAATCATCATTAGGGACATGCTCCAAGTGTTTAGAGAGCACACCCACATCCCTAAAGAAAGAGAAAATTGAATGGTGACAAGGTGCTCCCGTTGAGCTCTATCCGAGGTGTCTTAGAAAATTATTTTTACTATACGTTAGGGATATGATGTTTAACTAATGTTTGAATATCTAATCATGTTCCTAATAGGTTAGGTTTTCTCTAATCATAGCAATAAAGAAAGCATTGTGGAAGTCAACACTTTAGCTATAATCTTGTAGACAACATTGCAAAGACTAATAGGTCAGAACGCTTCGACCGTATTAGCCCCTGCCTTTTTAGGGATCAAAACCATGAAGATAGCATTCAATTCCCTAAGAAGAGTTTTAGAGCCAAAAAACTCTTTGACTGTTTCCTCCACATCTTTACTAATAATTTACCATAACTGATGGAAGAAGAAGAGGGGGAAGCCATCAAGCCCCAGAGATTTATCCCCTTTGAAAGAGAACATGACATCTTTGGTTTCCTTTTCATTGGGGATGGCCTTAATCCTATCATTTTTACTTTGATAAATCAGATTTAGGATAGAAAAGAGGATCTCATTTTGACATTGCAAATCAAGGTTTTCCTCTTTGGACAATAACGATGGGAAGAAAAGGAGCATTTCCTTTCTAATATCATCTTCCTTTTTCAATTTTTTAGCATTTGAAGCTACGGAAGAGATCTTGTTAATAGCTTTGTGTTTTATAGCAGTCGTATGAAAGAATCTCATATTTTTATCCCCATCTTTTAGCCAGAGGGGCTCTTGATATCTGCCTCCAAAAAGATTCTTCTTTCAAGATGATATTGTGAAAATCAACCACCAGTAATTTTTTATTATTCTTAAGCTCCTTTGAAAGACCCTCTTTTTGAATTTTCTCCTAAACAACCTTTAATTCTTCATGTTTTCTATTTTTAGCCATAAATATGTCACTAAAAATTTCCTTGTTCCAAACTCTAACTTTCCTTTTAATAGTACTCAACTTTTTAGCAATTCTATACATGGTGCCACCATCCTAGTTATAATTCCACCATTTAGCAATACAACCCTTCAAGCTAGGGTGGGCTAACCACATATTTTCAAAATAGAAGGGGATATTATTTTTCCCATTTGGAGTGTTGGCCTTAAAAACTATGGGAAAATGATCAAACCCAATTCTCAGAGAATAAGATAAAATGCAGGAAAACTTAGAAATCCAATCAAAAGATAAAAGAGTTATGTCTAACTTAAGTACATGAATGAGATCTACTCCAGTTCTTCTATTAGACCAAGTATAGGTGATTCCTTCTAGCTCCATGTCCATAAAATATTAGTCATTGATATACTCCATGAGTTCCATTCTATTATCAATTTGAGAGGGGACCCCTCCCATTTTGTCAACAGCTTGGAGAGGCGGGTTAAAATCACCCATAACCATCCAACTGGTCTCTTGGTAATTGCTTCTGATTTCTTTTAGTCTTTTCCAGATTTTGTATAATCCATTTTTAGTGTTGGGAGCATAGATGTTCATCAAGTTCCACAAAAAATCATCTTTAAGATGTTTGACTTTAACAAGGATGATGTTTATCTCCACCAGCAAGACTATGTAGTTAACAGAGATATTGTTCCAAAAAATAACAACACCACCAGAGGTTCCATTAGAGTCACTTCCTATACTACTACCATTCTTAAAGGGATGAATTTTTTCCACTTTACTACTTAAAATCTTCTAAGTATCTAAAATGTAATGTCTAAGAACACAAAGCTAAGCTAGCATTCAACAAAACAAAGAAGATAAACTTATGATTAGACCTACAAAATGAAGACCAAGCAACAAATGGAATGCAAACTTCAAACCAAAGAATCTTCAAGTTGTAGAAGCTTTTTCCAATGATGGAATGTGTGCTCAAATGCTATGCTCAAGCTTCAATGGATATTTTAGCATTATAATGGTAGCTTGGTAGTTTTTAGGCTCTCAAACTAGCATGATAACTTTGCATAAAAGATGGATGATAATGAAGGAGGAGAGCTTCTCTTTTATAGAAAGATGGGTGAAATGGACAGTCAAGATTAAGGGGAAAAAGAGGAGTAAGCAATGGTGGAGATGCATCTTAGGGAGAGCACATGGATTGTGCTTTCTCAAATGCATAGCATTGTGACAAGTGTCACAATGGGGGAGGATGAGAGGAGAGGCATCTTTGGAAGGTGTGAGAGGGGACAAGTGTGTAAGAGGTGATTAGCATTTCTTAATCTTGGATTATGGTTGTGCACATGCTTAAGGGGTGATTTAGGCTTGGATTAGAGGGTAAGTGGAGGATTAGGGAGATGTGATGGGAGGAGAGAGAATGAGTGGAGGATTAAATTAGCTAAGCATGGATTATAGCTAATAGGGGAGAATTAGAATTAAATATTTTATTTAATTCCAAGTGGGAGGAAAAGGGGATTTATGAATTAATTTATTTAGATAAATGTATCCATTAAAATTAATAGAGGAATTGGGATTTAATTAATTATCAGACTATAGGTTTTTCATTTTGATAATTAATTGGGCTATAGTTAATTAATTAAATTAATTAACTAGGGGATGACATAAATTAATTAAATAAATAATATTTAATTAACAAGATGTCCTACGAAAAGAAAAAATATGATTACTAAATTATGTAATCAAATTTAGGTGTCTACACATCTTAGTTTCTTGGATAAGAAAAATATTGAGTTTTCTATCTCTAACAATATTTCTCAAAACATCTTGCTTATGGGGACTATTCAGTCCTCTTATATTCCAAGAAAGAAACTTCATTCAAAGAATTGGGGAGCAGATCTCTAGGATGGTAGACTGTTTACCATCCACAATATTATTTTTTGCTTCTTGTTCCCTTATTTCTTTGAGGGTAGTTCTACCTTTTCCCCCTAATGGTGAACCAACATCTGCTTTCTTCCTTCTTGTTTGAAATCCTCCCTAGGGAGTACTTTCTAATTTCTTGCCTGAATCTGATATCCTTTGACTCCCCCCACCTTTTTTAGAGAGTTTTTTAAGCTTATTTTTATCTATAATATTTGACCAGGGGGTCTCTTGGATCTCCATAGAGGGGAAATCTTTAGCTAAGTTCTCTTTTTGGTTATCTTCCTCACTTACTTCAAACCAGCTCCTACTACTACTAGCTATAACAAGTGAGTTTTCTGGCCCATTAATCTAAAATATGACTAAATCAGAGTTTCCTATCATAGTTCCTCCAGAACTAATAGGAGCATGGGTATTACCATTGGTTTCTTTCCCTTCTTCATTATGATTTAGAGAATTCTGCTGAATATAGTCATATGATTTGTCATTTTTTGACTATTCTCCATCTATTTCTTTCTCTCCATTATCTTCAACTATATCCTCAATATTCTTTGATTGGATAGGATCTTCCTTGGCTTGTTCATTCTTATCTCCACCATTTTTTAAGACTTCATTGTTCTACTCTTCCTCATTAGGAATGTTAGGTTTAGTTTGGGTCTTTACTGCTTCATTCTTTTCTCTCTATCTAGTTCTTATCTCTTTCTTTTTACCTTTCTCCTTTTTTTTCATCAGACATTGTTTAGCCCAATGCCCAAATTTTTGCCATGTAAAAGAAGAAAAGGGATGAGAATCAAATTCCACCATAGGGATATGTTTTCCCAGCTTTGAGTTAATAGTTATTACCTTTGGTAGGTCTTCCTTTTGATTAATGTTGACACAAATTTTGGTGTAGACAAGTCTTGATCTTGCTATTGTCATCAGGTCTAAAGACAAAAGCTCCCCAAAGGAACTAACCAAACCCACAAAAATATCTTCATGCTAGTATTCTAGAGGTAGACCTTGAAAATGAACCCACAATGGGGCCACTTCAAACATATCTGCATTCAAGTCAAGTCTAGTACCCCATTTTTTAAGATCCAAATATGATTTTTCAAACATCCAAGGGCTGCCACAAAGAACATCAAAAAGGTCTTCAATGCTTGAGAAAAAAAATGTGAAGAATCCCTTTGGCAAAGCTGCTATATCTACTTGACCCTTTAGTTTCCATTTTCTAGAAGTAAATAGCCTTACTGCATCTATATTAGGTCTAGGACCAATGAATTTTTCCACCAACATATTTTTCATTATAGACACAGTGTGCTCGACCAATGAATCAGGAAGAGAAATGCTAAAAAATCCACTTTTAGGATTTGAAGTATTATCAACAGAGGGGAAAGAGGATTTTCCAATTGGTTTGACCCCAAACAAGGATGACCAACTACCTTTGTTCAAGATCTTAGAGAAAGAATGAACAACATCCCTAGGAAATGGAGACTTACTGACAACAGACCCTAGTTTTGAGCCTCCATCTTGGGAAAGCTTTCTATCTTGATCTTTGTCCCCTTTGTAGTTCTTGGTGGATCCCTCATCAGATTGACCTCTAGCATTATGTTGTTCTTCTCCCAAAGAGATTCCTTGAATGCACCCATGTGTAGAGTTCCCACCCAAAGAAAGATTTGAAATGATGTGTTTTCCACCTTCTTGGGAATGATTACTATTTTGGTCTTTTTCCCCTTTAGAGTCCTTCTCTCCCCTAATCTTTTGTTGTTCGCCTGCCACTATTGATGCCTGAAACCTGCCAGTTGCAGGTTTCCCACCCAGTGATATTTTTGAATTTCCTCCCTCCATTCATCTCCTTCCTTCTTTGCTACCTTCTCTACTCACCATATTTGTAATTTTTATTACTTTCTTATAGCTATGTGTAGAAAGTTATGCCTTCTACAAGTAGGCATAAATTTCAAAATAGTTTATGAAGCTTTGGTTTTTTATTTTTTATTTTGTAATAAACATTATGGACTATTCATTTCATTTTGAAGGGGATTTTGGTGACCCTTCATATCCTTCATACTTTTTATAAATTTGAGGTTGTGAATGAAACATAACTACTTTTTTGGCTTGCAATTGTATTGTTAATCTTCTCAATTTTTATGTTGAATTTAACAATACTACATGTATCACACCAAGTATTGTAATTTGATTTCATAATTTAGATCAACATTCTTAGAGCATTCTCTTGCATTCTTAGAGAATTATAGCTTACTTTCATTCTTATCTTAGGATTTCCTTATCGCATTTAGCTTAAATCACATAGCTTAACTAGGAGGTATTTTAATCTTATTAGATTATCTTTTCTTTCTTGTTCTTTCATTTGCATTTATATCTTGGTTCTTGCATCTCATCTAGGTCATCTCTCATCTCACCTCTTCATTTTAATCTTCCATTCTATGGTGTACTTTATAAGGGTTTCTTATTGAGGTTCATTTGAGAGCCACTATGCATAATACTTAGATTCTTTCACATTGTAGATAGGAAGCTATAAGATGCTTCTTAACATTTCCTTCTTTATAGATTCTCTCAAGTGAAATAGTTCATAGAAGTGTGTCACACTTTGATCACACAGTACCTATCCTTGCCTTGTGTCAGGTGGAATCAGAGTGGAGATTAGATCTAGAGGTTCCTTCTTGTAAGCCCTAGTTGGTGATATTATTGTGGGGTAGAAAATTGTGACCTAACTTGTAATTGTAGAGGGTTTCAAGATGGTTTGAGGGAGGTGAGATGAAGATCCAGGCTTAGTTGATATGCTAAGTCAAATTACTACTAGATTAGAAGCTGTCAAGACAACCCAATGTTGCAAAAGACATTTGTTGAAAGGACTTTGTGATAGCCTCACCAATAATGAGATAGTTGTCACTAAGTACTGGGTACCTAGTGACAACTATCTCACAGTTGATGAGGTCATCACAAAGTCACGTCAATAGAAACTAGCACTAGAAGGAGGGCATGAGCTCACATTTTTAGGAAAATTTTGAAACCACACCTCTAGAGGGTTACCCAAGTAGTTCTAAGAGACAAGCCTTTCGACATTTAGGGCTATTTTCTCCCTTACATTTCAAAAGAATCCTTTGATCAATCTGAGATCCTAGAGAGTTTACCGAACTTGGACCTCTTGTTTGAGGAAAAAGAACACATCAGTAATAATAAATCTTGGCCCCCATGCCTAGATTTACAACCTCTCAGAGTACCCTAGTTCCCCAACCTATCATAGGAGCCAACATAGTTCCCATCAATGTAATAGTCCAAATGGAAGCCTACTTTAACAACATCAATTCCCCTGTGGGATAGATTCCTAATGTGATACATGATCTTCCTCCCCACCTAGAGAATATGTGTTTGAAATATGAGCATTTAGGTCCCCGAACCATCGAGGAACATTTGCAAGCCTACAAGGATGTCATGAACAAGTATCAGATCCAACATGAAGATGTGCTCTATCAAATGTTCCTATTATCCCTAGGGGAAAATGAACTAAATTGATACTTAAACCTTCTTGATAATTCCATCAATAGTTGGTAGGATATGGAAGACTCTTTTGTAGTAGCATTTTAGATTCATGTGGACCAATCTTGGTCTCATAGCTAGTTCATCTCCATAAAAAAGGAACCCAATGAATCATTGTCTACTTTCAATCACCGGTTCCAAAGGGCATTGAAATGATACATGGGTATTTTTTCCCCTTCTATAGAGGTGGAAACTCAGACATACCTTAACACCCTAGACCTATTTATTGCAACCCTTTTATGGAAAACCACTACTACAAATGATAGGGATACTCTGGCCAAAGTTCATAACCTTTCTCTTGAATTATCTAAAAACCTTAACCAGGCTCCTGGTGGAATCAAGAAAAGCATGCCCTACAACATGTAGCCCAAAGGAAGTGCCTAACCAGGTGGGTATAATCCTGACATAGTAGTGGGTGCACCAATGATGAACCCTTTACCCCTCTATGTTTACCCTACCCCTGTTCACACCCCTTTGGATCTTGGGTATATACCCTGGGCCCAGTCACATCAACTAATGTCTCAAATAACTGATACTCCTTTATTTCAAATGGCATCTATGGCTGGAACATCAATGAAAGGAACCCCTTTCTTTCATATGGTTGTGCCCAATGGGAAAACTACCACAACTCCCACCGCATCGACAAATCTGTCATCCTAGTCATCACAATGCAACTCAACCACCCAATTATCCATTGAGGTTCAATCCCTTCGGTGACTTGTGTCCTCACTTACCATAGACATGGGAAAATTGAAGATGGGGCCTTCAACATCCCAAAATCCTAGTCCCTCTCAACAGGGAAATGTCTTCTTGAGACAATAGGGTCCCAACAACTTTGGGCCACCAAATTAAAACAAAAATAACTTCCACCCCAATAATTGACAATAGAACAACACACCAAACAATAGAGGCATCACCTCAAACCAATCCAATTCTCAAGGGAGTGCAGGCACTAGCCACTTTGCAAATCTCACTGAATTTCACCCCTTGACCATGTGGTGTCAGTTACATGACACTAACTCACATTATGAAGTAAATTTCACCACCTTGGAGAAGATCATTCAAGCTTCTTAATCAGATCATGACCATATGCTAATCTGAGTTCTCCCAAGCCTCTGACAGAACCTCACTCTTTCACCTTCATGTGTGAAACTATCTTTTTGGTAACTAAGAGAGAAGGTGACGAGGAACCTGATCTATGGGAATTTTTTGACAACTCCATCCTGGCCTTCAAGGCTAATGCCTTCACCAACTTATGGCCCCCTTACAACATAAGGAGTCAATCTAGCAAGGGGCCATTCATGATGTTGGTTCCCCCCAAAAATGTCAAAGTCCCTTTGAACCCTCACATGAATGTCAACCCAACTTCCCCAAAAGGACCCATTTTCCATGCTACTTGCAAGTCCATGATAAAAGGTCTTGGGATCCCAAAGGGAATATTTGACATTACCAAAGTGATGGAAAACACCACCACCACTATAACCTCTATAGAAGTATTACTCAATTGTCCTAAGCTGAAGAAGGTCCTTTTACAACACTTAGAGAACTTGAAACCCTGCAACAACCCTCCAAAGTCCCATCAATAGAAATTGGCACTAGAAGGAGGGATGTTGGATGTGGCTCAACATCATTTGAATATAGCATGGTTGCACACACCCCACTAGTATTATAGGAAAATGAAGATGGATATTCCCTACATGGATTTCAAGGAGCTGATCCAAGATGGATCATCTACTTATGAAGGATTTTTGGGGAACCTCATGCTTGATAATTCTCTCTATGGATGTATTCATTCTTGTATGGCATGACCACCAACAAGAAATGCTTTGACTAGGCTTCTATTATCTCCAACCACCTAGATGCACAAATTAGGAGGGTGGAAGGAGATAATAAATTTAATATGACTTCCTTTATCTTGTAAACATTGGCCCGATAGTTCAGAGGAGTCCATGGATTGAGTAGAGTTGGTATCCTTGGGACACAAACATGGAATTCTCCCCTATGGTATCATTTTCCTTAGATCTAGTGGGATGAATGTTTCTAAAATTTTTGTAGAGTTAATGATGCCTTTGTATATTATGGGATGAAGGCACTCATTGGGGATGTAGGTTTCAGATTGTCCTAAGAGGTGATAGACATGATTACCCCATGGGGATGTTATTTCATTCAATTTTCATAGTTCACCTACATCTGGGTTACCAGGTTCTCTGGAGAACCAATTTTTTTCCAAATCATTATGGAGATAAGGTTTCTTTTCTTGAATTTTGTCAGCAAGTCTTACAGGTGCACACCCTATTGGTGACCAATAATATTGCTTCCATCTC
The DNA here is from genome assembly GCA_027943335.1 of Chamaecyparis obtusa. Taxonomy (NCBI): domain Eukaryota; kingdom Viridiplantae; phylum Streptophyta; class Pinopsida; order Cupressales; family Cupressaceae; genus Chamaecyparis; species Chamaecyparis obtusa. The sequence continues at coordinate 234,791 of BSBK01000218.1, forward strand.
ATTCATTGTCACCTACAAAAGATATACTTGCTCTCTCACTACTACTAGAGAAGTGGAGAATGAGCTGAGCAGCCTGAATCTGGGCAAATTTTCACTTAAGCACCAAAATTATTATCCACATGGCTACCTCAAGAAAGCAATGCTCTGAGGATCCCAACCCCATGAGCCACATATAAAATATTTTTGGGAGGACTGCCAAGATGATTTTGAGGTCTGAAATAGAAAGTACATGAGGATGTCAATGAGTATGATGGAATACCTAGGTCTTTGGACATTCCCTCTAAAATATTTACATGTAGGTCCATTAGATGATGTTGAGTTTAAAGAAGATGGAATTGATAAGTCAAACCTTCCTCTGGTAGATTGGGATACCCCAAAGGTTTTGAGTATTGTGGCTATGACCAAAGTAGTAATTGAGTGAATTCACACTCATTTCGACAAAGTGTGCCCAAGAAGCATCCGCTTGGACATACATCCTTAAGTAGTTGGTGTCTCCAAACCCCAGATAAGGGGGTAGTCTCAAGGTTGTGGAAAGAAAAGATTGGTGATTCCTCTTAGCCATCTGGCCTAGTACCTAAAGTTTTGATGAAGAAATTGGATGAAGAAGTGGAAAAATCCTAGAAACTTAAGGAGGCATCAAATTTCACTGTGACCTTTGTCCTTGGGGCTATACCACTAGATTCCCAAATTCTAGGAGTTGCTACATTGTCAACGACTACCCCATTTGGCATGCGAATTATGGAAGAAGCAACAAAAATAGTCATTTCTAGGCCACCCCTCATGACATAGAGAAGGAAGGATGAGGGGCCAAAGGTGAACCCAAATCACCAACCTCCTTGAAGAAACAACACATAGAACCAATAACACAATAGGGAGAGAGAGAATGCAAAGATATTAATATATTTTTTTAGAAAAATTCATACATGTTAGGTTGTAAGGCCTTCCTAGTTAGGGCCAAATAAAATCAAGATCCAATTACATAAGTCCTCATATATGTGAGGATTCAACTTTAAGATCCAATCTCCTATCCAAAAATGGTCTTTTTAAAAATCCCTACAACTACAAGATACTACTTTATTTATACAAGAGGCTACCAAAACAAGTTGGCTTTTAGATCCATCATTGGAGAAGGAAATGACTAGATCTAGGTCCACATGCTTCCCAACAATTAATGTAACCATTAACTCCATGACTAAAATTAAATGCACAAGTCATCCTCAATAGAAATCCAAATAAACCACTTAGTGAGCCAGATTACCGAGCGATGGGAAATTAACTCAGTGAACCAACTAAGCCAAATCTGTGAATGAAGGAACCAAGCCCTATCGGTGGAAATAGGAAAATATCACTGAGAGTGCAAAAGCATCTACTGAGCACAACTAACAACTCTAACTTATTTTTATTCACTAGTAAATTTTAGCTTGATTTTCAACAAGGATTAGTTGATTTTTCGATGCAAATTGGTCGACCAAACAACCATTATTGTTGTTGAACTTTCTACGTCAATTCTTCAACACATTATATTGTGGTCAAATATTCATCCACTATAGTTTTCTAACTATAGACTAATCCAATGTCAATATAATCACTTCAATCATGAAGAATATCTGACATGTCTTTCATCACTTTCAACCAATGTTGGTTGAAATAATTGTATAGTTGGTGTACATAGCCAACACATCTTTTTGCATTTTTGACCAAGTATGGTAAAAAAATCACTGGATGAAATATGTCAACTATGTAGCATTGGAGTTGAAGTTAAGGTAGTGTCTTTGAAATATCGATGGTCAATTACGTCGAGAGTATAGAATTCTCGTCAAATGTATAGTCTTTGTTGGTCGAAAAATTGACAACATATTCAGTTTTAAAAAATATATTATAGTGTATTTATGGGTGTCCAAAATGTCTCTTTCATTGCAAAAATGGATTGAAATGAATGTTATTATGATTTTCATTCATCCCTACATTAATTTAAATTGCTTTTGTGAAGATTTATAATGGTTATTCCATGTTTTGTAATGACTATTCCTATACAAGGACATTGGCAACAGTCAATTCTACTTGATGCAATAATGGATTTGAGAGGTCCTACACTATCATGGATGGTACAGGATGTAGGAAGGGTTATTTTTATTTATTGAATGCTTTCAATGATTGAAAAGTAGCAAAAAAACCCCTAATCTAGTGGGACACTTTCTAGCCCCCTACTTTAGCCACTAGATCCCATCCACTTCCTCAAAATTTGCAAATTGTTTCCTTAATGCTAAATATTGTACTAGGTAAACCTCAATTTTTTGAATTGAAAAATAGTCCCAATATCTGAGTCTTTTCCAAAAATATTTCTCAAGTTTAAATTGGAGAATACATACCTCAAACATTATAATCCATGGGATGGCCCCCATACCAATAGAGAAGGAGATAATGAAAGCATGTGTCAAAGAGAAACAATCATTCAAATTGATCACTAGGCATTGACTATAATGGAAGTGTAATCATTTTCTTTCAAATCAAAAAACCTAAGAGGTAACTTGACCCCCAATCTTACCAGTAAACCAATTAAAGCCAAAATAATGAAAAGATAAGAAGCTCCCATCACATGATTCTGTAAGAATGAAGCATGAGATCAAACTTAAAAGTGATTAATTACTTAAGTTTTATAATTTAGGTCATTAAAATAAATAAATTTTAGGAATGGGAACACTGAGAGGGGGGGTGAATCAATGTTCTATATATTATTACTTTTTTTGATATCTTGAAACTTAACTTAATTGTTTAAGTACTAAAATTAATATCAATGCAAGTGAGATAAACAACCATAACACATAACACTAGATATGATTACGGGGAAACCAAAATAGGCAAAAACCCCAGTGGGAATTGACACCCACTAAGAACTACACTTGAGTATTATGATCCCTATTAGAGGATCTTACAACCCTGTTAGGAGTTGAACTTTATAATGTAATAAGTATAGTGACCTGTTCAAGGGTTGGACCCTGTTAGGAGTCTTTTAAAATAACCCTGTTAGGGGTGGTGACTCACTCCCAGAGCTCACTTCTCAATGAGAAGGTTACAACCTCCTAGATATCAGATACACACTATATCTTCCAATGGTGAACTGTTGCTTTGACACTTCTTGTCTGATCAGTTCCTTTTATGTGTTGATGCTTTAGCCTCATATAAAGCTCTACAACATTCTAACTTCTCTTCACATAATTTTTCTCTACTTCTATCAAATATATATCTCATACCATGCTTAATTACAAAGGTACATGTCTTATTTATATGCGCTAACAAAACCATTCACTAGGTCATCCTTCAACCTATTACATACAATAGTTCTAAATGAATTGACTCAAGCATGTTTAAATACAATGATATTAACATGTCTATAACCTAAATACAATAGGCACATATCCTTTACAAAACAATATTATACACGCTAACCAAAATACCAACAGTTAGCTCCATGCTCTGTTCTATTCTGCCACTCATTGTCTGTGTCACTTCATTTGGTTGTAACTTCTTCATTATAACTCAGATGATCATGTGCTCTTAGACTTAGCATGATTACATACTTAGAAGATTATCCTCAAGGGTTCATTTCATAACTTAGTCATACACATGTGCGCTAGTGCTCTATTCATCTGGTGCTTTGCTGACTGTCTGGTGTTCATACTTAACCAAATTCTGATCTTATGAGTAAGTGCCCTGACTCCAAAACTCCATATGAATTTGTTGCCATAATGAAAACACTTAATTATAGTCATATACAATAGTACACTCAACTTTCCAACAATCTCCCCCCTTTTCATTAATGGAAACAAAGGAATATGGAAAAATTACTAGCTATATCTTAATACAAAACTTTCTAACATATACTCTATCATATATCTCCCTTATACTATATATTATGTTGGCAATTTGGCTATGTTAGATATCTAGATGTTGTCATTATGGAAACATATGATCTATGTAAAGACCACATATGATAAAGAGCAGTTATGATAGAGCATAGAACAAAATTGTCTAAGTGTAAGCACCATTTTCCCAGTCTAACCAGAGATAGTTTTGATTGGCGATGTTGATAGAAGTAAGTTTAGTGCTTGCACACTTGAAGATGGATACTATGATGTATAATGAAGACTCACTTGAGAGTGCAAGTCTGTACGACATGTATGGAAGAAGTTATCACAGTATTAAAGGAACAAAGTTGAAGCCGACAGGATAAAGAAAGAAGACATAATTAGGAAATAGTTAAGGGATTATTTTGTTTATCAAAATAATAACTTAATCATATAAAGGGATGACATCCTAGATGTTAACCATTGGGAAAAACAAGTTAATATGTATTTTTGTAAAGTGCTTTATGTTTTGTAAAGCCGACTGTAAAAGTTATTATTCTTACTAACTTGTATAAATGTAAGACACATGTAATGCAAAGAAAGAGAGAACATATGTATGCAAAAGATATTGATGCGAAGTTGTAAAGTGTGAAAGTCAAGAATTAAGATTTTGTATGTACAAGAGAAGTAGTATAGGCTATATACCTTACCCTTTTTGTAATCATAAATCATTGGACACTACATGTTTGGACAATGGGTTCATCTTGTAAGCATTTCTATTTGTACTACCAACTCTTAGTAGGGTTGAGGCTTCTAACAAGGCCTAGACTCCCTTAATCAGGACTGAGACACTATATGTATGTAACATGCTCCTAACAGGGTTAACATCCTTAACATGATACTTTTGATTAGTGGATCATTGTGGGTATCATCCCCACCAGGGCTTTCCCTTGGCCAGGGTTTCCTCAAGAACAAATACTGTGTTATGAGTTCATTTGCTTTATTGCTATGCATGTTATTTAGTTTACTCTATTTTGCAAGTATCAAGTTAATCTTTTATATCCATAATTAGGAAAAAGTAAAAGTTTGTAGAATACTAATTCAGCCCCCCCTCTTAGTATTCCCTATTTCTAAAAATTGGTATCAAAGCTTAGTTACTCATAAAAGAGTCATTCAGAAAAAGCCTAGCAACTTGAGTAAGATCTCTATGGATATGGATCAACTATAGAAGAATCTTGAAGAATCTCTTCAACGGATTGATATAATTACTAAAGAAAGAGATACTCTAAAAGGAAAATATGATGATGCAAAGAACCTCATTGAGAAGCTAAAAAAGAAGCTGGAAGAACTGAAATTAGAAAAAGAATCTACCATTCAAATTGAAGATTGTGATGAAAATCTAGAAAATTAAAATGAGATCCTTAAACATGAATTAAAGATAGTAAATCTGAAGTTGAGTTTGAAAGATGGAAACACCAAGAATGAAGCAAATCTAAAATCTAAGAATGAAGATCTGAAATCAAAACTTGGTAAAGTGACATTTGAACTTGAGAAAAAAAAATTACAGTATGCTGAACTTGAAAAGTAAAATACAATTGTGAAAGGTGAATTGACTCAGTCTAAGAAACAACTTGAGAGACTATATTCCACTAGTGAGAAGATTGATGAACAAATATCTTATCAAAAGCCATTCTATGATAAAAATGGTCTTAGATTTAACTCATCTAAGGTAAGTGAAGAAAGCAAGGAATCAGATCTGAAAGTTTTTGAAAACATAGATGAAAAGAAGTCCAACAAAGATAACAAATCTAAGGACATACCTAAAGAAGAAGAATCACCTAAATAAGAAGAATCACCTAAAGGTACGTAGAGAGAATTTAAAGGTAGATGTTTTGCATGTAATACTTTTGGTCATATGAAGAAAGATTGCACAGGTAAGAAATTTAACCCTCTTAATGGTTATTTTTATAATTGTCATGGATTTGAACATAGAGCTATTGAATGTAAGAAGCCTAGATCTAATGATAATAATAATAGTAGAATGTTTAGAGATACTAACCATGCAGATAAGAGACCTACTAAAGATATGCATAGAAGAAATGTAGTATGTTATAGATGCAACAAGGTTGGACACATTGCCAGGAATTGTAGATCACAAATCAACCAACTAGACCAAGATATGGAAAAAATGGAATATTTTGTTAGATATGCAATAAATTTGGTTATACAACAAGGTTTTGCAGAATGAATAACATCAGAAACCCTAATCCTAGAAGTTATACAAGGAGAAATGAGAATGCAAGCAACAATCAGAAAGGATGTTGTAGTAATTCAGAAGAAGTAAAGTTTTTTAAAGCCGCAGATCAAGGAGACACATTTAGCACAGAAGGTAATATGAAAGGTGAAGTATCTAATGGTAAGAGTGAATCTCTTCCTAACCCATCTTAAAGTACTTAATTCATAAAGAATACATTAGAAAAGGAACTTAGGATAGTGTAGAAGTTAGTATAGGATGAATTGATTCTTGCGTAGTTAATGTAAGGTAGTATATGATTTAATGATGCTATGGTTAAGAGCGCATGAACTAATATGAAGTTATGCAAGTTCGCAAGAAGTTTAAAGTTTTGCAGGAAAGTAGGAACAACTTTTTGGAAAGAAGCAACAAAAGAATTGAATGCAATGTCAGAATCTTGAAGTTAAAAGCTTATGATCGATATTATTTAATCATTCAAGAGACTACAAGTGTTAAGAAGATCAAAGTAGTAGTGATTGTAGGTAGTTTGAAGGATTTGGTGAAAGAACTTTGTGTCAGATCTATGCAAAGCCCTAAATCATGAAATTAAGGTATTTTACTGAGAAAATCTATCAATCAGTTAGAGAATTTATAGAAGATATGGATGTTTTGTTCACATCATAAGAGATACAATTAGACCTAAGATCAAAAGGGAACCAGTAGAACCTGTTACCCAAAATTTACTGATTCCACACAATTTTGGCCATAGGTTGAGCTTTATCCGACAATTTTCATTAAATCCTATCGAGAGCCTTGAGAAATTTTTGTTGGTCTTGTGACTTTTCCTCTAGTCTCTACAATTATTTAACTCTCTGGTCTGATAGCCTTTTAATTTGAAAATATGACTGTTGGAGGTAGAAAACCCTATGGCCTATTCTTTTTTGTCATTACCTTTTTCGGCCACTTAAGTCTTCTATTCCATGTGCTCTTTTCTATCATTGGCTAGTTGCAAGGTCCCTATATCCCAGTAGAATATTCCTTTCAACCTCCCAATCTCATGACTCCCTTTATCTCTTTGTCTCCTAATAAGAAAGCATATTCTATTTTCATTTGGCAACTTGGCGATGGTCCCTTCAGTCGGGTGATCTCATAATGTAACCTTGAGTTAGTAATTTTTTGGGAGCTCCCACAACAAGTTTATTTTCCCTAACTATAGTTATAACTCATTTCAGCATTAGGTTAAGAGTTTCTCTTCAGTCAAGAGGTCTTGTGATCAAACCCAGGGTTAGCAAAAGTTCACGAGACTTTGAGTTTCTTCAATCAGGCAGTCGCTAGATATTACCATGGTCAAGGGATGGTCAGCTCAAAGTAAAGACAAAGACAAATGATAGTATGCCATGTGCCTTCAGTGGGCCCAACTTTATAAACTTAGTCTCTTAGTCATGAGACCCATGAAAAAATATTCTTTTCTATCAAGCGACAGTGAGACTTACACAGTTGGGTGACCTCGTAACACAAAGGGAATATTCCAAAGGTTCATGTGACTTGGAGGTTAAGGTATAGTCACTTAATCTCTAAATTTAAATACATGATAAAAGCTCAGTTAGATTTCCTTCAGTCAAGGAGTCTAATGACCAAACCTAGGGTTAGCAAAAGTTCACAAGACTTGAAATTTTATACAATCACCCAATCTTTAGATCTCCTACGGTTAAGATAAGGTGGGCCAATTTCAAAGCAATTAGCGGTTGCTAGAGTTGATGAAGCAATCAAAAGAAAATGAAAGAGTGACACATGGGAAGGTGAGCCCAAGGTTTGATATCTCAGTCACGTGATCTCGTAATGTAGAGTGAATATTCTATATAGTTGCGAGATCATGAGACTTACATAGTTAGGAAGTCTCAATGAGAAATGGCATATTCTTTCCTAGATAAGAGACTCGGTGACTACCATCAGATTACAATAAGATCAATGCTTGTCAAGTGATCACTCAATAAAGGGAGAATATTCTTTTCTATTTTGTGACTATGAGGTTTTCTTCAGTCGGGCAACCTCCTAATGAGAAGGAATATTTTGAAGACTTCGGGTGACTCAATGACTATCAATAGGATCAATGCTTTTCACATGATTGCTAGACTATGCCAGGGTTAATAAAAGGTTAGGAGATCTAGCGACTAAAGGGAAAAGAGAACCTGAGGTGAATGCAGACTTAAGTTTAAATCCAAGGTGGTGCCTGGGTAAATTGAAAGGATCTACGACCCTATTTTAAAGAGATATTGAAGTTTAAATACTAGTCATTGATAAAGAAAATCTTGACACTACCTATGACTGTTTATATTTAAAAATTCAAATATCTGTGAGATATCTAATTTCAATAGTTATGGAAAACCCAACTTGTAGGAAGGTAGATGGATCGACTGACCTTCTTAGAGGTAGTTATGGTGATGGAATTATGTGCAGAGCCAGATATTTAGTCGATCAAGATATTTCAAGGATGCATTTATGATAAAAAATGATAGAATTAGGGTTTCCATTATTCAATATGAAATCTATGTAACCCTAATTAGATTTTTTGCTCCTACCTATGTGCATTAAAGGAGGTTTATATATTAGTTTTAGAGCTCTTAGAGCTTAGAGTTTACAATTGTAAAAGAGAGGTTTTCTTTCTTAGGAGTTATCCAAGGCATTCTTTCTACCCTCTGGCTTCTACAGTTTGTAACCTTTCATTGGGGCTTAGATATTGCAAAGGTATTTTGTGACATTCTTTCTATCCCTATGTTTTCTTGTCTAAATTTTCTCTTAATGGATTAAGTATATGTATGTTTTCAGTAATATCTTAGGGTTCCTGGTCCCTCTTTCTTTTTGCAATTCATGTGTATTCCTATGGATGATTTGATTTGAATGATCTTGTAGGTATACTTTAACCCCCTGACAATCTATCTCATTCCTATACCTAGTTGCAAAGGTGAATGTTTTTTTGCAAGTTATAGATTGTGTCTAAATTCTTAGGAATGCTATTTTTTGTGAAATTCTCTCTTTCCCTAAATAGCCTCTTTCTATTGTAGACCCTTCTATGAAATATTGATGCAAACCTATTCAGTGAGTTGTGATCTCCTAGACCTAAGTTTGTGCACTGATTTCATCCTCTATATTGTAATTCATATCATCTTTTTGATGTATCACCTAATAGGATAGTTTTCTTTCAGCCATTTCCCTTTCATGCATCTCTCCTATCCCTTTTTCCTTAAGATTTTACTTTCATGTCAAGAAGATAAAATTAAGGTGATTATCCAAGAGGAACTAGCCTAGAATCTGGAGGTCTCATCTTAGTTAGCATAGGTCCCACAACCTGGAGATGATTCCCATGTTATACTAGGTTATCAAGACCAAGAGAGCTTGAACCAAGGGTGCAAACTTAGTGTATAACATTTCTGGCATGCCTGATGGGACATCAAAGAGAAGTTCAACTTTGAAAGATTATGTTATCTCTGATATATTGATTGCATAATACAGACCATTCAAAGGTTGATATTCAAGTATATCTGGTGACTCCTCTTATTTCATAGATTCAGGCTAACCTTGTTCAAAGTTTATGAGAAAGATTGAGACTAGGAGCTCAAAGCCCACTGAATTTTTAGAGTTTCCCTCAAAAAGAAGCTACAAAGGTAGATCAACCTAGAAAACAAACCCTGCAAGGAGAGTACAGTCTACACAACCTAATACTTCAGAAAGGAGACCTTTTCCCTTTCATCTCAGAAGAAGAGGAAGATCTCTAACTAGAGATCTAAAATAAGATTCAAATCCAACATCAAATACAACTTACACAGTTTCTACTCAATAAATTTCAGCTCCTACAATGGCTAGGAAGTTTTCTTTTGCACCTTTCAACCAAGGAAGTCCATTGATTATTTCTCAACATCATGATATGCCCTTGGTGGCACTAAAGAGTCTACCTAATTTCACAGGTGAAGGACAAACTACAACTTTTGAACACATTAGAGATGTGACCACTATTTGCAGCATACATAATATAACTCAAGAAGATGTGGCCACTAAGTTATTAGCAGCCTCCCTCAAAGGTAAGGCTCTTGAATAGTTTAGAACTTTAGCTATTGGTTCCATTAATTCTTGGGATGGATTAGGAGATGTGTTGAGTAGACACTTTGAGGATAAATCAGACAACTTATCTTTGGTTGAGCAATTGACAACCATTAAAAGAGACCCTCAAGAGAAAATGATAGACTATAATAGTAGATTTCTCAAAACATGGAATATAATTCCAATCTTGGTGAGGCCATCAGCTGATCGTGCTTTCTTATACTTCTTGCAAATTTTGAATAGTCAGATCTCTGTCATGATCCAATCTATGGGTGGTACCTCTCTACCCCAAGCTTTTCACATAGCTATTAGGGCTAAAAATTGTTTAATCCAGGCATGCATGATAGCAAGAAGGCCACCCATAACCATCTTTCCTAGCCTTCAGCCCATTTCACCTCTACAAATACCTCCTTTTACCCCTATTCCCACCATGTCAGCACCTCAAGCTAGTGCAAGCAGTTAGCAGCTAAAGGTAAGTTTCTCTCAAGGATTACAAGAGATGAAGAATAGTCAGTAAAGTAGTTAGCAAGAAATGACAAATTTATTGTAGACTTTAACTAAAGAGGTTACAAACCTAAAGAAGCAAGGGAAAGGAATCAAAGCCCCCTTTTAGCCACAAGGCCAAGATCCTAATCAACAATATCAGAATCAAGGACATCCTTATCAGCAAAATAGGCCACCATACCAAGGAGAATATCAAGGACAAAGGAAAAATTTTAATCAAAGACCTTTCCAGTCATACAACCCTACACCTCTTAATTCTAAAAATCTAGTTAGGGACATGGTTCCTAGTCAAAATAATATGGCCTTGGACAATGAATGGTGTTTCCCTTGTAATCAACCTCACAATCAGGCTACATGTTCAAATGGATGGATGAATCAAGCACTAATGGCTCAAAATGCCTCATATACTCAATCAGAGGCCTCTTGTAGTGGATCAATTCCTAAACAAGAATCATAAGTTGATGAGACTAATCTTTTCAATTGGGAGTAGAAGGAATTTGATGGAGTCAATGGTGAATTTTCCATTGCTGCCAACACAAGATCAAAGAGAAGAGCTCAAGGCATGGAGCAAGCAGATTCTGGGACTAAAGCTACTACATCTATAGAACCACTACAGCAAGCTACTCCCACCATATTGAAGAAGGTTCCTGTCATTACAAGAAAAGAAGGCTAGAATCTCAAAGAAGTGGAGCCCATCATAGTAAAAACACATAAAAAATTACATACTATGACACCTTTTTGTAGACAACATGAAGAAGGTGAATGTTACCATGTCTATGTGGGACTCTTTGGCTATTCTAGGACAACCTGAGATTTTGAAGAAATCCATGACTGAAGTAATAGCTCCTCAGTTTGCAAAAGAGACTACAAAGCTAGTGTTGGTCAACACTGATCAAGAAAAGGAGGCTCCAAGTTCCAACTCCAAAGCCAATACCATTCAAGGTTGGAACTCAAAACCCCCTCCCTTTTATGTATATTTAATTATTGGAAAATCCTTAGTACATAATTGTATGGTAGATAGTGGAGCTACTAGTACTGTAATGCCCAAAAAGGTGGCTAACCAACTAGGACTTAAATATGAACCCTTCCAAAAAAGGGTTACACAACTTGATGGATCCTTCGTCAATACAGTGGGTGTAACCAAAGATACCAGTCTAATCCTTCATGCAAGTCCTAATTTCTCCATCCTACTTGATATATATATATATATATATATATATATATATATATATATATATATATATATATATATATATATATATATATATATATATATATATATATATATATATATATATCATAGATCTCCCTACTTTATTTGCCATATGTTTTTCAAGGGAGTTTACAGCCAAGATAGGAGGCTACCTTTCTTCTGACTAGTCTCACATGCTCTTCCACACAAGATATGGTACCAAGGTCACCATCAAATTTGAATCATTGGTAGCTCACCATATAGAACCATACATGTCTAATGCCATCAATAAAAACTACCTTGCACTTGATAGCAATGACTTCCCAATTATTAGAAGAAAACACTAAGATAGAAAATATCCTTGATATTTTACTTAATGAACTAGAATTAGAAAAGGCTTTAGAGGCCCAAGAAAATGTTATTTGGGATACTAGTTTCAGAAGCTATTTGATACAAGAAAGTGGATCCATAGAGCCAAACCTTCTCAAAGAGGACACTGATTCAGAGGATCAGAGCAACCAGGTTTGTGAATTATTGTTTGATGGAGCTAGAAGCAAACATGGCTCTAGTGGTGGTGCTATTCTAGTGTCCCCAGAAGGAGAAAGATATTATACAGCTTTTAGATTTAGTTTCTCCTACACTAGAAACACTACTGAGTATGAAAGTCTAGTGAATGGACTGGAGTGGGATAGAAAAAGAGGTCTCAAAGCCCTAAAATTTTATGGTGATAGTGAGTTAGTAGTCACCCAAGTGAGAGGGATAAGTGAAACCAAGAATGACACCATGAAAGCATACAAACATAGAGTTTGGGATGTAATTACATATTTCCATGCTTTTAATATTGTTGCTATCCCTAGGAAGCTAAATCAAAATGTAGACAGATTAGTTGTTGTTGGATCTCAGTATGATATTCCTAATAGTGTTTCTATAGAAAGGGACCAACAACATATCAAAGTGATTTTCAAACCTTCTATCCCTGATAACAATGTCAATTGGCAAGTGTTTGACAATGATGAGCATATTCTGTAATTCTTGTTTGAAGAAGATGTTTTCTCAAAACATAATCAAGATAGATTATTACAGAACTATGGTGACCAAGTAATACAATTTAAGTCTAATAAGATGCCTAGAGGTCTTGTCACCTTAGAAATTGTCTTCAAAAAGGATGATCAAGTTAAGAAGAACAAAGATGGCTTGGTAGTTCAACAAGAACATTGTGTTGAATTAGAGTTGGAACTGGGTAAAAGCTTACAATTTGGAAAAGTAAATACTAATTTGGAAAAGTAGGATTATACCCAATTATTCAAAGAGTTTGGTGATGTATTTTCATGGAAATATGAAGACTTTAAAAGTTTTAATCTAGCCCTTGCTTAGCATACTATTGAACTACAACCTAATGCCAAGCTAGTAAGGCAAAAAAAAAGGCCTGTTAATCCCAAGATTGAGCCACTTATGCATAGAGAAGTGCTCAAATTGATAAAAAGTGGTATCATCTACCCCATCAAGCATACTAGTTGGGTTTCCAAACTTGTTCCTGTAAGGAAGAAGAATGGGGAGTTGAGATTATGTGTTGACTTCAAGGATCTCAATAGAGCCTCTTTAAAAGACTGCCATCCATTACCCTATATGGAACAAATCTTACAATGTGTCTCTGGGTCTGAGAGATTTTCATTATTGGATGGCTATTAAGGATATAATTAGATCCTAGTTAATGAAAGGGACCAATACAAGACTGCATTTACAACCAGTGGGGAACCATGGCTTATCAAAGGATGCCCTTTGATTTGTCAAATGTAGGTGCTACTTTTCAAAAGGTAATGGATATGGCCTTTAAAAGCCTCATGTACAAGTTTGTATTGGTCTACTTAGATGACATAACTATTTATTCCAAACATGCAACAAATCATATCAAACATCTGAGGAAGATCTTTGAAAGGTGTAGAGAGTTTGGTATACCTCTTAATCCCAAGAAACATGTGTTTGCAGTTCATGAGGGGAAATTGTTAGGATACATAGTGTCCAAGGAAGGAATCATAGTAGACCCTAAAAGGATTGCAGCCATCCTAGAGCTACCCTTGCCACATCATAAGAAAATCCTTCAATCTTTCATAGGAAGGATTAAATTTGTTAGGTGTTTCTTGCCTAATATTGCAAATTTACCGAAGCCTTTAACAACCATGTTAAAGAAGATTTCAATCTTCAACTAGACTAAAGAAGGGAAAGCCAACTTCTAGGCTATCAAAGAGGCCTTGACAAAAGCTCCTACTTTATTAAACCCAAATTTCAATAAGGATTTTATCCTTTATGCTTATGGAGGTCATGGTGCTATATCTGCAATGCTGACTTAGGAAAATTTAGAAGGGTTGGAGCAGCCTATTGCTTTCTTTAGCAAAGGTTTAGAAGAGTATGAACAAAGATACTCTTTTGTGGAAAAACATGTACTTGCTATGGTAAAAAGTCTTAAAAAGTTTAGATATCTACTAACCCATAGCAAGGTACACTTGAAGGTTACTCATCCAAGTGTCAAAGAATTTTTACTTTCCAAGGACCTAAATGAGAAAAGAGCTAGTTGGATTACCAAAGTGATGGAATATGACATTGATATCCAAACCACCAAGCTGGTTAAAGGAAGAGGTCTTTGTGAGCATTTGGTAGAGGATGAAAGTTTAAATAAATTAGAGCAAATAGATGCATCTCTGGTCATGCATTCTACAGAAGAACATGCCAAGGCAATAGGTTGGTTGCCTAACATGATTCATTACTTGAAGACAGGACAATGTCCTACAAACCTAGATTCAACAAAAAGAAGATATTATAGATTACAATCTATTCCCTTTGTGTTGATAGATGAAGTTCTTTTCAGAAAGGATCACAATGGTGTCCTTTTGAGATGTATTGATTTAGAAGAGATAGCTATTTTCCTATTTGAATTTCATGATGGACCTTCTAGAGGTCATTTTTCTCCTAGGACTACTACTTTTAAAATCATGAGGGCCAGATACTATTGGCCATCTATCTTCAAGGATAGTCATGATTATGTGAGAAAATGCATCAAATGTGCCATGTTTGTAGGCAAAGAAAGGCTTGCAGCTCTGCCCCTTCAGCCAATCAGAACATAACAACCTTTCATGAGATGGGGCATAGACTTTATTGGCATGATTAATCCTCCATCTAGTACAGGCCACAAGTGGATAATCACTGCAATAGATTATTTCACTAGATGGATAGAAGCATTTGCATTGAAAGAATCAAATGAGAGTTTTGTCTTAAGTTTTAATGATGATATAATTCATAGATTTGGCACTCTAGACTCCATAATATCAGATAATGCATTGGCATTCATAGGCCTTAAAGTCTCAGAATGGGCAATCATAAATGGCATTTATCTGAATACAAGTTCAAATTACTACCCTCAAGGTAATGGTTTGGTAGAATCAACTAACAAGAACTTGATTAGGATAATCAAGAAGACTCTACAAGATAACCAAAGAGATTGGCATACTAAATTGAAATCTGCCTTATGGTTAGATAGGATAACCCCAAAGAAGATCATTGGGAATTCTCCTTATATGTTAGTATATGGAAGAGAGGCTAAGCTATCCATTTCAACTAAATTTCTAGCTTTGGACTTAGCCCCTCAATACATCCTATTTGAAGAAGGAGATCCCTTACAAATCAGGTATGCCCAACTGATGGAGTTAGAAGAACTTAGAGATAAATCCATGAAAGATATGGAGTTCCATTAGGTACAAATAAGGAAAAGTTTTGATAAAAGAGCCAAGGCTAGAAGCTTCAAAGTTGGAGATGTAGTCCTCAAGTGGGATGAGTTCAGATCAAAGCCTGGCAAACATACAAAGTTTGATTCCTTCTGGGGTGGACCATTTATTATTACAGAATGCAAGGGGCCTAATGCTTTTCAGCTATCAACTCTTGAAGGAGATGCCTTGCCTATATCAGTTAATGGATTCTATTTGAAGCCTTGTTTTGAGGTCAATACTTCCTTGTAAATACCTATAATTATGTTTCCTTTCTTTCTATCCCTATTTTCTAGGTTAGTTTCCCTGTTTTCCAAGAAGTGCTCGAGCACAGTTTTTTTTCCTCCGTCAGTCTATCTCTTTGTCAATAAATTTTTATGCTCAAGAGATGACTCCATGCCCAATGAATTGTTTAAAGGCCACTAATCTAATGTCTAGCAGGCTAACATCCAGCAAAAATCACCAAAATGTTACCCAAAATTTCCTGATTCCACACAATTTTGGCCATAGGTTGAGCTTTATCTAACAATTTCCATCAAATCCTATCGCAAGCCTTGAGAAATTTTTATAGTCTTTTGTCTTTTCCTCTGGTCTCTGCAATTATTTAACTCTTTGGTCTGATAGCCTTTTAATTTTAAAATATGACTGTTGGAGGTAGAAAACCCTAAAAACCCTACGGCCTGTTCTTTTTTGCTGTTACCTTTTTTGGCCACTTAATTCTTCTATTTTCCATGTGCTCTTTCCCATCATTGGCTGGTTGATGAAGGGTGCTCCCCTTAATACCACAAACACATAACAGAAATAGAGAAACAACAATAGTAATATGCAAGAACAAAAAATTGGCTTCTTATTATCTCCACAAATGTAGAATTACAAACTTTTAGAATTACAATATGCAAAGCCACATGGGCATTCCCTTACAATATTCTGTAGGACAAAGCCTCGAATCAATACCTAGATCTACTACCCAGAACTATTCTGAACTGCCTAAGACAATAATACAGCCTTCCTTATATAGGCAACTTTCCACCGCCTAGGAAGGTTCCAGAATTTTAGCCAATAAGG
Organism: Chamaecyparis obtusa; assembly: GCA_027943335.1. Classification (NCBI taxonomy): domain Eukaryota; kingdom Viridiplantae; phylum Streptophyta; class Pinopsida; order Cupressales; family Cupressaceae; genus Chamaecyparis; species Chamaecyparis obtusa. Next base: position 251,480 of record BSBK01000218.1, read on the forward strand.
CTGACCAAACTTAGAATTATTTTATTTTACATTTTATTACATCATAGTCGGCTCAAGATAACCTTTGAAACTTGAATAGAAATTTTGAAGAAAATTATTTTTCGCCATTTCAGGTGACCCAACTTCCGAAGACCATAAGTCATCACTAGTTGACCCGATCGGCTATTATAACCCCATTTCGGAAATGCCACGAAGCGCTCTACACGCTTGACCGATGCAAGCACCTGCCACCCAAATTTTTGACATCATTCGGAGCCTCTAAAGCCTTGAAAACTGAGTTCAAAGTTTCTGTACCCTACTGCCAATACCAAAAATCTTCAATATCTTCCAATATACACTTGATCTGGCAATGAAACTTTACTGGTAGACTTATATGACCAACATGAACCTCCAAGAAAGAAATCAGATCATTCTGAGCACATACAAAAATTACCAAAAATAGTAACTTCCCATAAATAGCAGCTCTGCACAAAATAGCCCTTATTGAAAATAAAAATAGAAATATTTTTGGGTGATGCAAGATTGCTCTTACACCCAGGATGCTCCTGCATCAGACACCCAGGGTAATTTGAGAAGTGACCTTGTCACGACTCAGGTGTGCAAAGGAAGACCAAGATGATTAACCTCCACCTTTGTTAGCCATGATGAATCTTCAACATGTCATCCTTTCCACTTGACCAGATATTCTTCATATGTCATGTTCCTTGTGCTTCTGCCAACAGGACTGTCCAGTATATCCTCGATCTCCTTAGTGTCTGAACTAGTTGCTGGAATACTCCACTGTGCTGCTGTGATCTCATCTTCAACACCTCCTTCATGATACTCTGTCAGATCTAAAATGTTAAACACTGGTGAAATATTTAGCTCGGTAGGCAATTCTACCTCATATGCATTTCCTGAATCATGTTTCTTCAGTATCTTACATGGTCCAAACTTCTTCATTTTTAGCTTGTTATATGTACCAACTGGAAATCGCTCCTTCCGCAAATGAACCATGACTTCATCACCAACCTGAAATTCCTTATACCTCCTTTTCTCATCTGCCTTAGCCTTATACTATGCGTTCATCTTGGTAATATGCTTCCTCACCTCCCCATGGATGTTCTTCAAGTGTTCTGCAAAATCCTCAGCTTCAGCACTACTTATTTCTCCTTTATCTATCTTCCTCAATTCAGATGCATTTCTTGGACTACTTCCATATACAATCTGGAATGGTGATTTACCAGTGCTCCTATTAATAGAATTATTGTATTCAAATTCCGCCTGTGGTAAAATCAAATCCCATCCTATTGGCTTATCTCCAACCAAACATCTCAGCAAATTTCTCAAACTTCTATTCACCACCTCTGTCTGTCCATCAATTTTTGGATGATGTGATGAACTGAACTTCAAATCTGTCTTCAACTTCTTCCACAATGTACGCCAGAAATATCCAACAAACTTAGTATCTCGATCTGAAACTATGGTCTTTGGCAAACCATGTAGTCTCACCACTTCTCTAAAAAACAATCCTGCTACATGAACAACATCATTAGTCTTCTTGCAGGGAATGAAATGTGCCATCTTTGAAAATATGTCAACCACCACAAAAATTGAATCATGTCCCCACTGAGTCATCGGTAAACCAAGAACAAAGTCCATACTGATATCCTTCCAAGGTTTCTCTGGTATAGGTAATGGCTGATACAACCCTGTATTTTGCTTCACTCCTTTCACCATCTGACATACTCTGCAACTCTGTACAAACTTCTTCACATCTTGCTGCAATTGTGGCCAATAATAATTCTCACCAACCAAAGCAAGGGTTTTATCACGACCAAAATGTCCAACCAATCCTCCACTATGCTTCTCCTTGATGAGATTCTCCCTCATAGAACTTCGTGGAATGCACAACTGACTCCCTCTGAATAGCATATCATCCTGGATGATGAAATCCAACCATTTCATCCTGTCTAGAGTAACAGGTTCTGTACAAGCTTTCCAAGCTTCACCAAAATCAGGATCCTCTAGATACAAATTCTTGAGTTCCTTGAACCCAACCACTTCAATCTGCATTTCTGTCAGCAATAGTTGCCTTCTGCTAAGAGCATCTGCAACCCTATTAGACTTTCCACTCATGTGTTTCAAAACAAATGTATAACTTTGCAAAAACTCAACCCATTTCAAATGCCTTTGATTCAATTTTCCTTGACTATTCAAATATTGCAAAGCTTGATGATCAGTATACAAAACAAACTCCTTAGGAAGCAGATAATGTCTCCACTTCTTGAATGCCTGAACTATAGCATAAAATTCCTGATCATAAACAGAATATTTTCTCTTGGCATCATTTAACTTCTCACTGAAATAAGCAACAGGTTTACCTTCTTGGCTCATAATAGCTCCTATTGCAGTACCACTAGCATCACAATCTACTTGAAACACCTTATTAAAATCTGGAAGTGCTAAAATAGGTTGTTCTGTAACTTTTTGTTTCAATAATTGAAAACTCTTTTCTACTCCTTTAGTCCACTTAAACTCTTTCCTATCCCCTCTCATTGTTTCAGTCAAGGGTCCACAAATACTGTTAAAATTTTTGATAAACTTTCTGTAAAAGCTAGCTAGACCATGAAAAGATCTTACCTCAGTAGCACTCCTTGGAGTAGGCCATTCAAGGATAGCCTGTACCTTCTCTGGGTCCATTTTTAGACCTTCTGCTGAAACTACAAATCCCAAATACACTAACTCTTTCTTCACAAAACTGCACTTCTTCAAATTAATCAACAATTTCTCTTCTCTCAACTTCTCAAATACCATACAAATATGCATCATATGCTCATCCAATGTCTTACTAAATATCAAAATATCATCTAGGTAAACAATGACAAACTTACCCAGAAATTCTTTTAGAACCTCGTTCATGAGCCGCATGAAAGTGCTCGGTGCATTGGTTAGCCCAAAAGGCATGACTAACCACTCATACAGTCCTTCCTTTGTCTTGAAGGCAGTCTTCCATTCATCTCCTTCTCTGATCCGAATTTGATGATATCCACTCTTCAGATTTATCTTTGAGAAATACACAGCTCCACTCAAACAGTCCATAATATCATCCATTCGTGGCAATGGAAACCTGTACTTGATTGTGATCTTGTTTATTGCTCTAGAATCTGTACACATCCTCCACTCTCCATTCTTCTTTGGTGCTAATACCGTAGGGACAACACAGGGAATCAGACTCTCTCGAATCAATCCTTTCTGTAACAACTCATGTACTTGTCTGTTCAACTCCTCACTTTCTACAGGTGTCATTCTGTGTGCTGCCTTATTCGGTAAACTCGCTCTTGGGATCAAGTCCATCTGATGACTGATCTTCCTGACTGGTGGTAATCCATCAGGCACATTATTGGATATAATATCCTGAAACTCATTCAACAAATTTGCAACTTCTACAGGAACATCTTCTACTTCCTCTTTACCAACTTTTGGAATTAAAGCAAACATACATGCTCATGCCTCATACCATCTAGAAAATTTCTTCCATCAAAAAAAGTTATCCTTGCATTACCACATACCTTTTCTTCAGTCTCTTTCAATGGTTTTAGCTTATGTCGCACTCCATCCTTTGTCAGGGAATAGGTATTCACACGACCATCATGTACAGCACATCTGTCAAACTGCCATGGTCTATCTAACAACATATGACATGCATCCATAGAGATGATATGACATAGTACCTCATCTTGGTACCCGCTGATCTTGAACTTTACCAGGCACTGTTCACTGACCATGACCTTGTGGTCATCCTACACCCAGGCAATCTGATATGGATGTGGGTATTTCTGTCTCTTGAGCTTCAACTTTGTCACCATCTCTTCTGACACCAAATTGTCAGTGCTTCCACTATCGATAATCACATCACAACATTTACCCTCACACTTGCATCTAGTGTGAAACAAGCTCCTCCTTTGCTCAGGTTCATTCTCACCACTCAACAAGACTCTTCTGTTAATCAACGTTTCTCCTCTTTCAGCATCTTCAGAATTTGATGATCTGGCATCTTCATCTATATGTGCAACTCTGGCCTAGCCTTCATTTCTCCTATCTATTCTGCCTTGGTGCTGAGGACATTCAAATACCCTATGAACTTCTTCTCCATAGTGAAAACATGTTCCACGGAAGCCACCTCTTCCAGATCCTTGTCCTCTTCCTCTTCCTCTATGATCTCTATTATTCTGATCCTGGAAGCGATTGGAATTATTTCTGTGCTGATTCTGACTGCTACTGGCCTCATCCTTCTTTTTCAGATCTTCATTTCAGCCACCATATGACCATCCACCAGATCGTCCACCGTGACCTCTTCCATTTTGTCTGCTCTCAAACTTCTTGTTTAGCTTTTCCTCTACTTTTAGGGCAAACTGGTATGCCTCTTCAATACTGTTCATTCGAACCAGGTTCAGCTCCTCCTGAATGCTTGGCCTTAACCCATTAAGATATCGGGCAACTTTCTCTTTATCAGCTTCTGCATGGCTTGTTCTGATGAGAAGTCGATAGAACTCCTCTGTATACTCCTGAACAGATCTTCTTGCTTGCTTCAAACTTTGCATTTTCTTCAGTAGGTCAAGCTCATAATCAACATGAATGAACTGTCACTTCAATTTATCCACCATCCGATCCCATCTCGTGATTTTCTCCTTTCCCCTTCTATTTCACTCCAAGTAAATCTCTTGCCACCATATCTTCGCATGACCTTTCAGTTTGGCCTTCGCAAATTTGACCCTATCAGGATCCTCAACATCTTCATACTCAAAATATTCTTCAAATTCATTGATCCAGTCAATCAATTCCTCTGGGTTAAGATTTCCAGAAAATGTAGGAACCTCAATCTTAGGTCTTTTTCCAATCTTGAAAATCGCCCGAAAAAGTCTTTCTTCCTCCTGGTTCACAATTTCAACTTCTCCTTCTTGATATTCTTCTTCGGCTTCATCCTTGCTTTCATCTCTGACATCAAGATTCATTCATCTATGAATCTCTTCTTGCAATGCTCGCACTTGTCTCTTCAGCTCTCTAACCTCAGGTGTCACAGCACTAGCTCTTCCACCATGTTCTCTTCGTGGAGGCATTTTTGTGATGCGCGCTGAAACCCTAACCATGGTCCTGGTGCAAACTACCTCATAGTCGGTGATCTGTTTACACACTCAAGAAAATCTTCTCTGATACCACTTGATGAAGGGTGCTCCTCTTAATACCAAAAACACATAACAGAAATAGAGAAACAACAACAGTAATATGCAAGAACAGAAAATTGGCTTCTTATTATCTCCACAAATGTGGAATTACAAACTTTTAGAATTACAATATGCAAAGCCACATGGGCATTCCCTTACAATATTCTGTAGGACAAAGCCTCGAATCAATACCCAGATCTACTACCCAGAACTATTCCGAACTACCTAAGACAATAATACAGCCTTCCTTATATAGGCAACTTTCCACCACCTGGGAAGGTTCCAGAATTTTAGCCAATAAGGCCAACCAAACTTAGAATTATTTTATTTTACATTTTATTACATCATAGTCGGCTCAAGATAACCTTTGAAACCTAAACAAAAATTTTGAAGAAAATTATTTTTCGCCATTTCAGGTGACCCAACTTCCGAAGACCATAAGTCATCACTAGTTGACCCGATCGGCTATTATAACCCCATTTTGGAAATGCCACGAAGCGCTCTACAGGATTGACTAGCGCAAGCACCTATCACCTAAATTTTTGACCTCATCCGGGGCCTCTAAAGCTTTCAAAACTAAGTTCAAAGTTTCTGTACCCTGCTGCCAATACCGAAAATCTTCAATATCTTCCAATATACACTTGATCTGGCAATGAAACTTTACTGGCAGACTTATATGACCAACATGAACCTCCAAGAAAGAAATCAGATCATTCTGAGCACATACAAAAATTACCAAAAATAGTAACTTCCCATAAATAGCAGCTCTGCACAAAATAGCCCTTATTGAAAATAAAAATAGAAATATTTTTGGGTGATGCAAGATTGCTCTTACACCCAGGATGCTCCTGCATCACTAGTCATGAGGTCTCTAAAGCTCAATAGAATATTCCTTTCAATCTCCCAATCCCATGACTCCCTTTATCTCTTTGTCTCCTAATCAGAAAGCATATTCTATTTTCATCTGGTGACTTGGCGATGGTCCCTTCAGTCGGGTGATCTCATAATGTAACCTTGAGTTAGTAATTCTTCAAGAGATCCCGTGACTAGTCTATTTTCCCTAACTACAGTTATAACTCATGTCACCACCAGGTTAAGAGTTTCTCTTTAGTCAAGAGGTCATGTGATCAAACCCAGGGTTAGAAAAAGTTCATGAGACTTTGAGTTTCTTCAGTTGGGCAGTCGCTAGATATTACCATGGTCAAGGGATGGTCAGCTCAAAGTAAAGACAATAAAAAATTATAGTATGCCATGTGCCTTCAGTGGGCTTGGCTCTATAAACTTAGTCTCTCAATCATGAGACCCATGATAGAATATTCTTTTCTATCAAGCGACAATGAGACCTACACAGTCGAGTGATCTCGTAACACATAGGGAATATTCCAAAGGTTCATGCGACTTGGAGGTTAAGGTGCAATCTTTTAATCTCTGAATTTAAATACATGATAAAAGCTGGGTTAGATTTCCTTTAGTTGGGGAGTCTCATGATCAAAACCAAGGTTATAAAAAGTTCATGAGACTTGAAATTTTATACAGTTGCCCAATCTCCAGATCTCCTGTGGTTAAGATAAGGTGGGCCAATTTTAGAGTAGCCAGCGGTTGTCAGAGTTGATGAAGTAGTCGAAAGAAAATGAAAGAGTGACACATGGTGAGGTGGGCCCAAGGTTTGATAGCTCGGTCACATGATCTCGTAATGCAGAGCGAATATTCTATATAGTTGCGAGATCACAAGACTTACATAGTTGGGAAGTCTCAGTGAGAAATGGCATATTCTTTCCCATATAAGAGACTCAGTGATCGTCATTAGATTACAATAAGATCAATTCTTATCGAGTGATCACTCAATAAAGGGAGAATATTCTTTTCTATTCTGTGACTATGAGGTTCTCTTCAGTCAGGCAACCTCCTAATGAGAAGGAATATTCCTAAGACTTTGGGAGACTCAGCGACTATCAATAGGATCAACGCTTGTCGCATGATCGCTAGAGTAGGCCAGGGTTAATAAAAGGTTATGAGATCCAGTGACTAAAGGGAAAAGAGAACCTAAGGTGAATGCAGAGTTAAGGTTAAATCCAAGGTGGTGCCCAGGTAAATTGAAAGGATATATGACCCTGTTTTAAAGAGAGATCGACATTTAAATACCAATCGTTGATAAAGAAAAACTTGACACTGCCTGTGACCATTTATATTTAAAAATTCAAATATCTATGGGATATCTGATTTCAATAGTTATGGTGAACCCAACTTTTAGGAAGGTAGATGGATCGGTCGACCTTCTCAAAGGTAGCTATGGTGATGGAATTATGTGTAGAGATAGATATCTGATCGATCAAGATATTTCAAGGATGCATTTATGATCAGAAATGATAGAATTAGAGTTTCCATTATTCAACATGAAATCTATGTAACCCTAATTAGATTTTTTGCTCCTACCTATGTGCATTAAAGGAGCTGTATATATTAGTTTTAGAGCTCTTAGAGCTTAGAGTTTACGATTTTAAAAGAGAGGTTTTCTTTCTTAGGAGTTATCCGATGCATTCTTTCTTCCCTCTGGCTTCTACAATTTGTAACCTTTCATTGGGGTTTAGATATTGCAAAGGTATTTTGTGACATTCTTTTTGTCCCTATGCTTTCTTGTCTAAATTTTCTCTTAATGGATTAAGTATATGTATGTTTTCAGAAATATCTTAGGGTTCCTGATCCCTCTTTCTTTCTGAAATTCATGTGTATTCCTGTGGATGATTTTATTTGAATGATCTTGTGGGTATACTTCAACCCCCTGACAATCTATCTCATTCCTATACCTAGTTACAAAGGTGAATGTTTGTTTGCAGGTTATAGATTGTGTCTAAATTCTTAGGAATGCTATTGTTTGTGAAATTCTCTCTTTTCCTGAATATCCTCTTTCTATTGCAAACCCTTCTATGAAATATTAATGCAAACATATATCAGTGAGTTGTGATCTCCTAGACCTAAGTTTGTGCACTAATTTCATCCTCTATACTATAATTCATATCATCTTTTTGGTGTATCACCTAGTAGGATAGTTTTCTTTCATTCATTTCCCTTTCATACATCCCTCCTATCCCTTTTCCCTCAAGAGTTTACTTTCATGTCAAGAAGAGTAAATTAAGGTGATTATCCAAGAGGAGCCAGCCTAGAATCTGGAGGTCCCAGAACCTAGAGATGATTCCCATGTTATACTAGGTTATCAAGACCAAAAGAGCTTGAACCAAGGGTGCAAACTTAGTGTATAATAGAACCCTTGGAAGAAGACCCTAAACTAGCATTATTGTCCGTACTAGATAGAGTTCTACATTTAGAGAATGGTAGAAGCTATTTGGGATGTAAACTTGAAACCCTTAGTGAAAGTGATTTTACTAAAGAGTATGAGAAACTATACAATTAGGATATGTCATTGAAAGTAGGATTTGAACATTTGAATGAAAATGAGATTGTAAGGTATTCACTACAACATGAATTTGATGATGATGAATGCACCAAAATCATTTTGAGTAGAATTCATAATGGAAAGTTTTGGTTAGATGATAGAGTGATTGATATAACAATAGACCTAATTCATGAAGTAACTGGTTTATCAAAATCATGAGTTATACCATTTAATGAGAAAAATGTGAAGAAAATAGTACTGGATAATACTAAGTCATCCTACAATGATAGAGGAATAGTAATCAACAAGATACACCATGATGATGTTAGATATTTATGGAAGATCTTAACATCTAAGTGTGTGTGTGAAAATTGTACCTGATCTGTAAACACAACACTTCAATAAAAGATTAGAGGTTAGCTATAATCAAAATTGTGGAAAATTGAAAACTATCTAACCAAGCGATTTACTGCCTTCTAGTAGGTGCGAGATTAATGTTCTCAGATTGTTATCGAGATCAGTGACCTAGATGACACCTAAATGAAGGATTTGAATGCAATTGATCTAGATATGAAATATGAATGCAATTAATCTATATTTTTTAGATTTTCTATGCAATAAGAATGATAAAAATTGATATGAATCTATGCTAATATGGAAATTGATATGCTAAAATGATCTAACAATGATATGAAAAAGAATCTAAATGAATGTAAAAAAAAAAACAAATTGATCTCACAATAGCCTTGATTCGCAATAAGCTTTGATTCTCCAAATTCTAATTCTTCAAAATAGTTGTGCAATTCATAGATGACTTTGGCAAAGTAAGCTTGCAAAATTATGAGATGAATTATGAAGAGCTAAAGCCTTGTTTTTATAGAAATCCAAGGCTTTGGAGGTGCATGAGAAAAAGTCATAAATCACTCAAATAACTCAGGTTGATTTTTGAGTTATTTTTAAATAAAGATAATTAAGTCACAAAAATCATGCAAAAGCACAGTTCAACTCGAATTAGAAGTTTAGATCAATTTTAAAACTCAAAAAGATGTTGAGTTTCAAAAAGCTAACAACTTGCATTGATTTTCCAATTTGAGTTTAACTGGTCCTTGAATGTGCACATGGATAATTATGATTTAATAAATAAATAAAGTGATTTATTCTCAACTTAACTGCTTTTTGAAATAAAATAATTAATTTATGGGTTAATTAACTATTTTATCAAACTTTTATTAAAAACTATATTATTAAATAATGACAACTTGCTTTAATTAATTAAATAAAAATTTAATCAATTATTCATAGGATATTGGATTTATTATCAAAATTAAATAATACAATTAATAATAGATAGAATTAAATTTAATTACACAATTAAGTGGCAAGATATTAAATCTAATTAATTAAATATGAAAATATTCAATTAATCAAACTTAGGATAAATGTGATTTATTGCCAAATAATCATTAAATTAAAGATAATTAAAATAATTAGGAATATTGCTAGGAATATTCCCAGATGCAGAATTTAAGATAATTAATTAGGATTCGATGATGTTTAAATGTGCCTTAGATTAGGACTTTGATGTTGATTTTGTTCGATTTGTAGATATATAAGATTAATGAACTTATAGCCCATTTTTGGGGTATTACATTTTGCCCCTCTTTGAATTACTATGTGAAGCGCAATGGTTCAAAGATAGTATGTGTTTGATAAAGATATGAAACTGATTGATATTGATAATTGATATGAGACAGAAGCTGATTGATATTGATTTGATATGAAGATAGTAGGTCCTGAATGACCAAAGATAATGTTCACTATAATAGCAAATGAACCTATGATTGCGAAAAAGTGTCAAAATGCCTGATTCCAAACCTTATGATTTCAAAGAAGTGAGTGACCCGTTCTAGACTCGATTGTCTTAGTAGAACTAGCAGGTATCACATCTGAATCCTTCAGTTGTCGAAGAACCAAGGAAAGAACACTATGATCTGATGGTTGCAAAAACTGATACATTTTACAAGATTAGGAGAATACCAGATTGATATGGATCTTGATGAATCTAATATGCCCCAAGTGATGATAGATTTTCCCCAAGCGATGAGGACTTTTGATGAATTAATAACTAGACGTGGTTGTTGTCTTGATTACTGAGGAAGATATGATTGAATTTTATTTAAAGACTTTGAATGATGTGCAATACCATGCCCCCTTCAGGATTAAAATTGAAATCTGACAAGAGAAGTCAGCGTTAAATGGTTTAGAAGCATGTAAATTTATTTGAGAAGTAGTTATACACGTTCAAGAACGCATTCTACATCGTTGGACGGTCCCAAAAGACCAAGTTTGACTAGGTTTGACCATGAGTTGACCATGGTTGACCAAGTTGAAATTTTGATAGTTTGATGTAAGAGAATTAGTTAAGTTGATTACTAGATTTCTACTATGATTGAAGGTTGATTATGCAAGTAGTAGACCGTCCTAGGCCCAAAAAATTTTAAATCATGATTTTGACATATTAAATGATCTCAGATTTGAATTTTGATCCCGAAAAAGGATTCTACTTGTTGTTTTGTTGGAGGAACCTTCGTGTGGGATTCAACTCTTGTTAGATTTGAAGATGTGAGTGGAGAATTGTTTAAGCATTGAAGTTCGTTTAGCCATTGTGAGATCATGCAAACATGTAAAATGCAAAGAGACATGCAAATGAAATGCAACCTAAGACCTAGGACCTAGTCACTGATCATATGTTGATTTGTTATCATCATTGAACTTTTAGGTAACCGGATAAATCAATACAATGCCCACTAGCTATGAAACCATAGACATATGAATATCGATTTGTATGTGCAAGAATCAATACAACACCCACTGGCTAGGAAACCATGGACATATGAATATTGATTTTGTTTTTGGAATGTCAGATTAGATATAGGCACCAAGGTAGAAATGCCAAGATGACCTAAATATCATGTCCATTTTGATATAGCAATTTGTATAAGCATCAAAACATAAATGTTGTGATGACTTGAATACGCCTTGCATTACAAACACATCAAAAAGCTAAGAGGTTATTCTAAATCCAATGTGAATTACCCGTAGTGACCCTTTATCATTCACATCCTTAGGTAAGATCATGTTTCACAGTAGGAGAAAGAACTCACTCAAAAAAACAATAGTTAGATCAAACTTCCTTGAATTTTTTGGGTATCAATGGTCGAGGTACGCATAGCCATCCAATTCAAGATAGAGGCTCTTACATTCGGACACCATTTCAATCCAGAATTTCCAAAGATGTTAGATTTTCACATACAAGCAGAAGACAAAGAAAAGATTATGCCCCTAGTCATCACTCTCTAAATCCTATAAAGGACATCATCGAAGAGCTCAAAGGGACACAATATGCAAAAATCTCAATGCGAATCAGTAAGCATACAAGGAGATAAAAGCATGAAAAGCACAGATTGTTTTTAGTTTGTGTTTAATTGTGTTGTTGTAGATGCAAAATCCTTTCTGGAGACAAGACAGACTTGACTGACTCAAATGAAGCTTCAAAGGACTCTGACTGTATATGAGATGTCTAAGATATACTGGAGGCCATAGGATATGACATTGATTGCCTCCAAGTTTTAAGCATTGATAGGATATAGACGCTTGAGCTTATTGGTGTATAGATCGACTTATTGAAAACTAGAAATGCAGAAACAAACCGGGAGATATGTAAAAACTAAAGCAAGACTGAAAGCTGGGAAAGACCAAGATTGCACTGATAGATGGAGCATTTGGAACAAGTGGCACCTATTTTCTGGGTTTTCACCATCTTGGCAGAGATTCTATTTTTGCTACCAAGGTGCCTATTTCCAAGTTTTCACCAAGGCACTTTTTCTTTTTCTTTTTCTTTTTTTTTTGTATTTTTCTTTTTTTTTCAATTTTTTTGAATTTTTGATATTTTTTGATTTTTTTTATTTTTTTATATTTTTTAAATTTTTTTGTGAATCATCAAGGTGCCTATTGCTAGGTTTTCACCAAGATGTTCATTTTTTTAGGACTTTTTCTAATTTTTAGGATTTTTCAGGATATTTAACCATAGACTGAATGCCTTAAGCGTAGAATTTCTTCAGATGGAGAACGTTGATTGGTTCTCAGAGCTATTCTCCTTCAGTCGTTGAGAGTTGATAGGCACCAGAGCCAAAAGTAGTAGTGATGACAAAGGGACCCAGCCAATTGGGTTCGAACTTCCCCTTGCATTCTCGATGGGATTGATTTTTCAAATTTTCTCTCAAGACTAGATCGCCAACCTGAAATTCTCTGTGTCTGACTTTCTTGTTGTAGCCTCTAGACATTCTCTTCTAATATACTCTGAGATGATCATATGTTTCTTGTCTACACTCATCTAGTAGTTCAAGTTCTTACAACCTAGACACTCTGCAGTCATTGTCAGTTACTAGACCATGCATTCTAATTCTAAGTGATGGGATTTCAACCTCAATAGGCAGTACTACTTCAGACCCATAAAATAAAGCGAAAGGTGTAGCCCTAGTAGGTGTTCTGATACTTGTTTTGTAGGCCCATAGAGCTGGATTAGTCATGAGATGCCAGTCTCTGCCAATTTTGTTTACTATTCTGTGCAAGATCTTTACTAGATTTTTGTTAGAAGCCTCAGCTTGGCCATTCCCTTGTGGATAGTAGATAGAAGACCAATGTTGGGTGATCTTGAATTTGGCACATAGATCATCGAGGTCTTTATTCCTAAATTGCCCACCATTATCTATGATTATGGAATGAGGGATCCCATATCTACATATGATATAGTTCAATATGAACATAGATATTTGTTTCCCTATTGCTTGTGTCAGAGGGACCGCTTCTACCCATTTTGTAAAATAATCTATAGCAGTGATTATATGGGTATGTCCATTAGAAAGAGTGAGGATGAATCATCTCGATAAGATCAAATGCCCGTTGATGGAAAGGCCATTGTGTTGTAAAGGGGATTAGATCCCTCCCTGGAGCATGAATTAAGTTGCCATGCACTTGGCACTTTTGACAATTCTTAGCAAATTTGATAGCCTCTTTCTCCATTTTAGGCCAATAGTACCCAGCCCTAATAAGTTTTTAAGCTAGTGTTAAACCATTCGAGTGTGACCGAAAAATACCATCATGGACTTCCTCTAATGCACGTTGAGACTCTTCATATTCTAAACATCTAAGTAGTGTACCATCTAGACCTCATTTGTATAGATCATTACCAATGATGACATATCGGGAGGCATTATGGATAAGGTATCTCTTTTCATGATGGTTGAAGGTATTGGGAATGATTTGGTCTTGGAGATAGGAAAATAGGTTTTTATATCGGGATGAATCATGACCTACAACAGTGCAGATCATGCGGATTTTAGGGGAGTCATATGCAAGATAAGAGAGTGCTTCCACTAGGAACTTGTAGCGTAGCTCATGTTCAGGCTACTATAATAAAGTAGATAGTGTTTCCATTGCATCAAAAGCCTTGTTCTCCATTCTAGGAATTTGCTCAAATGTGATAGATATGAAATATTTCTTAAGATCATCAACCATTCTCTTGTAAGGAATGAGCTTTTCATCTTTAGTTTGGTACACATCATTGACTTGATGAATAACAAATTGAGAGTCTCCATGAATGTGTAGCTCTGTTACTCTCCATTCAATTGCTATTTTCATACCATTCAAAAGGGCTTCATATTTCACAATATTGTTCATGTAAGGAAACTTTAATTGGAATGCTTTGGGGATTTAGTATCCCTGGCGAGTTAGGAACAATATGCCTGCTCTAGATCCATTCTGTGTATAGGAGCCATCAAAGAACAATTGCCATTCTCTAGAAGATAGGTGCATAATAGATGAGTTTGGAAATTCCATTTGCATTGGTGTGTCATCAAACATGGGTGCATCTGCTAGTTGATCAGCAATAACTTGACCTTTTATAGCTTTTCTTTCAACATATTCAATGTCAAATTCGCTTAGAAGCATGACCCATTTAGCCAGTCTACCTGTGAGGGAAGCCTTGCTTAGTAAGTATTTTAGTGGATCAATTTTTGCTACTAGATGCATGGTATGAGCTAACATATAGTGTCTCAATTTCTGTGATGCAAAGATCACAGTGAGACAAGCTTTCTCAATCATAGAATAGTTCTTTTCATATGCCACCAATGTTCTGCTTATATAATAAATGGCTCTTTCCTTTTTGTCTTCATCATGTTGTGCTAGCAATGCCCCCAGTGATGTGGTTGTTGCGGAGACATACAAGATCAATGGCTTCCCATGAATAGGAGGCATCAAGATAGGCAGATTTGATAGATACTTCTTGATATGGTTAAAGTTGTTCTCACATTCTTCATTCCATGCAAAGGTCACACCTTTATGTAATGTTTTTGTAAAAGGTTGTGATATGTCTGCTAGCTGTGATATGAATCTTCTGATAGATTGAACTCTGCCTTGCAACAGCCTCATTTGACTGATATTTGTGGGAGGTTGCATCTCTATTATAGCCTTGACTTTAGCCAGATCAACTTCAATGCCTTTCTTTGAAACTATTTATCCTAAGAGCTTTCCAGAAGTGACACCAAAAGCACACTTCTTAGGATTTAGTCAGAGACTAAACTGTTCCATTCTGTCTAGGATCATGTTCAAGTCCTTTAGATGTTCAGTTCTGATCATAGATTTTGCTAATGTGTCATCAACATAATCTTCCATGGTGTGATGCATCATGTCATGGAAAATAGATGTCATTGCTCTTTGATATGTAGCTCCAGCATTTTTGAGTCTGAATGGCATAACATTCCAATAGAAGGTTCCCCACACACATGTGAAAGCAATTTTCTCTTGGTCCTCTAGAGCAATTTTTATTTGGTTATATCCAGAGAAACCATCCATTAAGGAATACATCTCGAAACCCACAGTCATGTCCACTATCATATCAATGTTAGGTAGTGGAAAATCATCCTTAGGGCACGCTCTATTCACATCTCTAAAGTCTATGCATACTCTGATTGAGCCATCTAGTTTAGAAATAGGTACAATGTTGGAGATCCATTCAGCATAGTCTATGACATGGATGAATCCAACTTTTAGGAGTTTCTCTAATTCAGCTTTGACTAAAAGTGTAACATGAGGATGCATCTTTCTCAATTTTTGCTTGACCGATTTTATTCCAGGAGCAATGGATAGATGGTGCATGATAAGATTTGGATCCAACCCTGGCATATCTAAATACTTCCACGCAAAGTTGATCTTTTTTTCTATCAAGAATGTAGTAAATTTTTGTTTCTCTTCTTCTGATAAGGATTGTGCTACATGTACTAATTGTGGTTCCTCTATTGTACCCAAATTGATGGATTGGGTGGGCTCAATTAGAACTGGAGATCTGTCCTATAAATGACTTGGAAGGACATCAAATATCTCATCCTTAGGTGCCTCAGAGAGGTTTTCAACTTTTTGATACATCTTTTATTTTTACTTTTGTTGGTTCTGAGACTGCCAAAAAGTGGTTTTCACCCTCAGAACTCTTTTTCTTTTTCTTTTTACTCTTGTTTTTCTGACTAAGATATTTGATGTCTGACTTGGTCATGCTAATGCTTGGTTCACTGATGGAAGTACTCATAGGCTCAACTGCATTGAGGTAGCAGGCAAGGGCATAGTCATTCGGGAAGGTATAAATACCATGGTTTGAGTTTGTGGAAGTTTGGTCAATAAGATCAGGGCGTTGGATAGTCAAAGTGGGAAAGGCTTGGGATATGGTGTTTATGGATATTGATCTATCATCATTGGTCCTAACCTGACACTTGAGTTCAAAGGTGATACTACAACTTAAGACATTCAATTCATGAATAGGCTCAATGTCATCGTGGGAGTCTAATTCAGCCATAGGTGGATCAGACTCGATACGTTCATCATTTCTCTCTAGACTTACATTGGTTTGAGGTGCATATTGGTTAATAACATCAACATGTTTCTCTGTGATAAGCTCATCTAGTTCTGGAATGGCTCCCCATTCATAGTCATTTGATTTAGCTTCTGATTCAAGATCTCTAGGAAATCTTAGAACATAAGTAAAGTTAGGGTGAATACCCCAAGAAGGGTTACCCTCAGATTCTGATTTGAATTCATACTCATGAGAAGCTGTCCCAAAATCACTACCACTTCCCTCTTCTTGATTTTTTTTGAGATTAGCTAGTTCTTGTGTTGCAACTATCTCTTGATTGATAGTAGGTTCTTGTGTTTCTACTACATTAATTCTTTTGATAGGATCATCTTTATCATCAAGGTCTTTGATCTCTTTAGGAAATTTTTCATAGGGGATGAGTTCTGAACTATCTGAATCACTATCTAAAGGTTATGTTTCTTCTTTCTTAAGAAGAGGTTCCCCTAGTGTGATCTGCTCTATGACATGCGAGCAATTACCTTTGAGGTGATAGGGTTTCTTCTTAAATCCTAAACCAATTTTATTTTTCTTTTCTCTACTAGTATGTGGGAGAGGTGCCTCAAGACCTTTTCCTCTGATTCGTAGAGGTCCTTGACCCGAGTATCCCATCTTAGCTATTAATTTACCTCCTGGACCATATGACTTGGAAGGGAGTTTGGGTATTGCATAGTTACCAGTTTGAACAACTTGAGAGTCAGGTTCATCTTTGTATAGCCATGATAGCACAGCTTCATCCTCTTCAAATTCTTGCTTGGATACTTGTTCTGCTACAAAATTCCTTTTATATGCCTCAAGAGGTTCCTGAGGTTTGGGCTTGGATTGTTTCAAAGATTACCCATAAGACTTAGGTGAGATAGGGAGAGATGTCAAAGATAAGACTGGCTCGATAGTGTATTCTCCCATACTATTTTCTTTGATATTAACCTCTTTGGCAAGATCTTCCATTTTAGATGTGGATGCTTCTTTAGTTGGCTCTATGGGAGATTCTCTATTATTAAGTACAAGCTTATCTTCACTTTCCTTCAAGGTGTTGCAAGTTGTATTCAGATCCACTGGGATAGTAACCTCGACTCCTTCATAAGGAAACTTCAAACATTGATGGTATGTAGGAGGAATGGCTTGCATTTCATGTATCCATGGTCTCCCTAGAAGGACTTTGTAGGCCAAAGGTAGATCAAGCACTTGACAAATGGTATCTTTGATAACTGGACCCACTCTGATAGGTAAGATAATGGTGCCTTTAGAAGATCTTTCTTGTTCATCATAGGCCTTGATAGTTATTTTCTTTCTAGGATCAATAGCCAATTCTAAAAATCCCGATTGTGTGATCAAGTCGTAAGAACAAATGTTTAGGCCAGTGCCCCCATCTATCAACACACGTTTGACTCTACGTTTCTAGATCAAGACTTCTATATGCAAAAGTTGATTATGTGGGTGACTCAAGGAGTTGTCATCTTCCTCTAAAAAGGAGATATATTGTGGAGATGTAAGATGTCCAACCATAGTCTGGAACCTATCTAAATCAAGGTCATCAGGAACATTGGAACCGAGCAAAGCTTTATCGAGAATGGCTCTATGAGCTGGAGATATTCAAAGAAACTCAAACATGGAGATTTTGGCATTAGTGTGCTGGAGTTGTTGAACAATGCTATAAGACATAGGCCTTGTATCCTTTGGATTGGAAGATTTGGAAGCAACCTTTTGTTTAGAAGTAGATGAAAGATTGAAGGGTACTTTAGGGACATTTGATGAATCTAGGATTTTTCCTTTCAGATGCATTTGAGCTTGTGATCGAGTAACTGTGTTAGCTGAGGAATGATCTCTATCTCTTCGTATGATTGTGATGACATTGCAACTTTCAGAGAGACATGGTTCAACCATATTGATGACAGTGTTATTTCCAGGGTAGGCATAGTTGACTTTTGCCCCCATATTAGGCTGAGAAGTTGAAACCTTTTGACCATGTTTTGGAAATGGTTCTATGAATGTTGTATGATCATTATTGCTTGTGGGATTGTCAATTATGATGTCTCCACTATCAATCAAATCTTGAATGGTATGCTTCAAGTGGTAGCAACTACTAGTTTTGTGACCTTTACTCCGATGGAAATCACAGAATTCATTATCCTTCCACCATATTGGTTTGGGGTCCTGAGCATTCAGTCAGATTTGTGGTAAAGAGATGATGTTATCAGCCAGTAGATTTTTCATAGCTGATTCTAAAGACTCTCCTAGAGGAGTAAATTTTTGATGTTTATCCCATTTTTAAAATTTTGGCTTCTTTTGAGATGGTTGAGAAGACTTTTGTTTGGAAGCTTTAATGGCTTGAGTGCCAAGAGTGAGATTGTAGGCTGGTGCCTTTGATGGGGCACGAACAGTGTCTACAATGCCATCTATGACGATGCCTTTGTTCTTGTTCCAATTTTTGTTCTTGTCTTTGGAACTAGATCCAGATTCGTACTTGTCTTTTTGGAGTGTGATTTCCCCTTTTTTTACAAGCACTTTTTCAATTTTCATAGCATTATCCACCATCTTGTCAAAAGATGTATGATCTTGCATTTGCAGAGGATAATTGAGCTTTGGAACAAGGTTATTGATAAAGATTTCAAGTGTCTCCATTTCAGGAATTGGTCTAGCATATAGAGAGAACTTCTTTCGCCACCTCTTGAGGAAAGTTAGGAATGATTCTCTTGGATATTGCTTGAGATTACAAATATCAATCATGGTGACTGGATGCTAAATATTGTAGGAATATTGTTGATAAAATAATTTAATCAATTCCTCAAACATTTTGATCATAGGAGGCAATCTTGAAAACCACTAAATGGATGCTCCGCCTAGAGATCTAGGAAAAAGATGCATCAGATAGGTCGGTTCATGCATGAATTCCATGGATTGCATATAGAACTCTCTGACATGATCTTGGGGATCAGAGTGTCCATCATACTTATCATACTTCAACATCTCCACTCTTTTTGAAAATGGCGGCATGTAGAAGTCCTTTTTAAATGGAAAAGGACATAGAGCCTCCATGGAGAACTCTTTGGGTTCCTTCTCTTTCTTGAGATTGTTAAGTTCAACTTGTATAGCATGCATTTTTTTCATCATAGCTATGAGTGGATTCTCTTCCTCATGTGTAATGATGTCTTCAACATTAAATTTGGGAGGAAGTTTAGCTCCTTGATGAGCTAGTTGTAAAAAGTATGCTTCTCTATTTTCTTTCAAGAAATGTCTCATCATCTTGTTAAATTCATCGTCATTTGGGTAGCGAGCAATTTCTTTAGGTGTGGGTTCCTGATTTGCACCATGTTGAGATTGAGCTCTTTGAGAGCCAAAATTTGTCCCTACTTGAGACATGGTAGGAGTTTGTGGACTCACTGGACTAGAATGATGAGGGGTATGTTGAGTACCTCCATGAGTTGATGGAGGGGGTACGTAACCAGATTTCAATCGATAGTTTCCAAGACCATCATCCTCATAAAGACCAGAATTGATGAGTTGCTCAAAAGTTGGATTTTGGATAGTGGTAATAGATTTCTTGTGAGAGGAAGCTCTAGTCTCCACCATCAACTTTGAGTGAAACAAAAGAATAAGATTCAGATAACTAAAGAATGAATTGAATCAAGATGATCAGATGACGCAACCTTGTCAAGGTTTGATTGATTTGAAGATTTGATTAGATGTGGATGAAGGATACTATGCCCTGGATGTATGGGTAGGTTCCCAAAAGATAGCAGACAAGATATCACAACACTTAGTCATTTTGATGATTGATTGATTGAAGATTGATAGTTATGAAAAGGTTTTGACATGAGATGATAAAGACTCAAATCGATTAGACAAAAGGATAAATCAGATTCAAAAGGCCACTTTAAGAAAATGATTGGACTCTTAATAGCTATTGCTCTATTCCTGACACAATGATCCATTCGATAGATTCTGAAACTAGGCTGAAAGAGCTAAATATCTGGCAATCCTGACAATTTTCTGACAAATTTCAAAAATTTCTCAAATGACACTATGAAAAACTCGTATGGCAATGGGTAGGCTATGAAATGATAGTTGCACAACTCGTACGATAGTTGCAAAGCTTGTACGATAGTGGGTATGCAATGAAACAATAGTTGAAAATCTCACACGACAGTTGTAAGCAGGATTTGATTTCTTGAAATATGCTGGCATGAAAACTCGTATGACACTGGGTACTCAATCATACGACAGTTGGGTAGCAATGAAATGACAATTGACAATATCATACGATAGTTGCAAGATTTTGACTTTGAAGATTTGCTGGCATGAAAACTCGTACGACACTAGGTTTGCTATCATACGACAGATGGGTTGCAATGAAATGACACTTGATGGAAACTCATATGACTTTCTGACCTCTTGAGATGACTTTTGACTCCAGAAAAGAATTTGACTTCAGATTTTGCAAATTTTGAGTTTTCAGATTTGAATTGTTTCCAAATTTCAATGTCTAGATTTGAAGATTGTAACAGATTTGTCCATTTTCAATAACCAGATAGATAAACAAGCACACAAAATAGCAAGCAAGTGATTTCAAGCATGTATGAAAACAATGAACAAGGGCAAAAGCAACCTTGTGCATGAACAATCAAGTGACTTATTCATTCTAATCCTCAGAAGCGCTAATTATGTATGTTCCAAAAATGTTTTGCAATAATGCACATATACCCTATAAAATGAAAATTTGGCCTCGCTAGGGTTTTTAGTAATGGTTTGACTCTGCAACTTTTATGATCCAAAGGGGTGAACACCAATCTCGATGCACCAGGGTTTTGACACAGTTTGAGAACTTAATCTTCAAGAGCTACTAGGGAGATCTGACAACCCAACAATGAACCATACCTGTGGAGATTTCTTCGACAAGGATATTTATATAGCAGCTGTCACTACCACGACGAAAATGGCTATGACCGCTTGAGGTTTCATCAACGCAGTTTTCCCTATGAAGGGATTGTCCGCTATGGTTAACCCTCTCTAAAGATGACTCACAATAGTATACCACAAGGGGACTTGGCTCCAAATCTAAGGTTTTTGACACCTTTCACTTTTAACCCAAACAAATCAAGCAGATTAATCTGACACGCTAAGACAAAGTTTTGCTTCACCAAGGTCTATGATGCCAAATCCACGTAATCTATCAACCTCTCCAGGGAGAGAATGTATCAATTAATAAGAGAAGGTGCACTAACCAATTTTGATTCACCAAAGCTCATGATGTCAACCCCACGTGATCTATCAACCTCTCCTGGGAGAGAATGTATCAATCAATAAGAGAAGACACACTAACCAAGTTTAATGTGAAATGCACTAAGTATCCTCCCTACCTACAAGGATTCTATCATCAAGAAAGATTTCTCTAGGAATCCAATCTCTCAAGAATCATGAATAGTGTTCATAGGGCCTAATTACTATGTGAGCACAGATATATTCCCGAAAGCAAATCTACCAAAAGTACCCAAAAAGTAGAAAGAGGAACACTTAATGCTTAAAGAGAATATGAGATGAGACCACAAGGTGGAACACTTAACACCTCACACAAGTTGAAAATGAGTCCCCAACTTAGAAAACAAGTGAGTTCCTAAAAGCACAAAAAGGTTGCCAAGTGGAACACTTAACGCTTCTGTCCTGTTGACCCCTCCCCTTTATGGCGCTGAGATTGCAACCACAGGGAAGAAATAAGGGGCTGATGGATTAGCGAGTCCAATAACCCAAGATAGCAATCAAGATCAATCACAAGTATCTAAGACTACTTAATAAATCCTTAAGGGGTCACAACCTAGTATCAATTATGCAAGTGTGTAAAACAAAAGCATGAAAAGAATCATCCAAGCTAGACACACGAGAGATTTATTTTAAGTCCCAAATTGAAATGTTATTAGATGAAGGAGAATACCTAGGATCCTTGCAACATGCTTAGTATATTTTACCTAATTTTTAGCAATTTTTGTTGAGCTTTACTATGCAAGCCAGCTACGAACTCTCCAACAAGCCAACAAGCAAACAAGATATGCAAGGTATATTCAACTTATGAAAACCCTAGGGTTAGATCTAAAAATCAATTTTTAGGAGCAATAATAACTAGAAATTAATCCAAATGACAACTCATATCATGCATTGAATCATATGAAAAATAAGTGCATACCCATCACAAAATTTTAATTTTTTTGCACTGCATTTGACCTAGTCAACAAGATCTAATTTTTTTGATATGATTTTGGCCACAAAAATAGAAATTCAGAATAGAGACCCCTACTAAAAAATAGAGAGCTTTCTAAAAATGCAAAAATTTTAGAAAAATCTCTTCATTTGTGCCCTAGAGATATGTTTTATCAAAATAGACCAGTTTTTGTAAATTGACTATTTGAGCTATTATATCATATCCAAATTTAAAATAAAAAGAATGTACCCCCTACAGAATTTAAAGAGATTTCTGAAAATATAAAAATTTCCAAAAAATATGCTGATTTGCGTCAGATATTAATTTTTTCTGGAAGTTCAAGAAAAAATTATTAAAAATTCAAAACATTTTAGAAAATTCTAAATTTTTTACCGTAGCTTCCTTGATATGTCACCAACTTGCCAAAAAAATTTCAAACCAAAACTATAAGATTTTTGGGAGATAAAATTAAATCTTTGAAACTTTGGAGTTTTAGCTCCCAAAAAAAATCAAAACCAGCATGCAAAGGTGGGTTGCCCCACGGTGGGTGCTAGAAATGTGTGTGTGAAAATTGTACCTAATCTATAAACACAACACTTCAGTAAAAGATTAGAGGTTAGCTATAATCGAAATCGTGCAAAATTGAAAACTATCTAACCAAGCGATTTACTGCCTTCTAGTAGGTGCGAGATTAATGTTCTTAGATTGTTATCGAGATCAGTGACCTAGATGACACCTAAATGAAGGATTTAAATGCAATTGATCTAGATATGAAATATGAATGCAATTAATCTATATTTTTTAGATTTTCTATGCAATAAGAATGATAAAAATTGATATGAATCTATGCTAATATGGAAATTGATATGCTAAAATGATCTAACAATGATATGAAAAAGAATCTAAATGAATGTAAAAAAAAAAAACAAATTGATCTCACAATAGCCTTGATTCGCAATAAGCTTTGATTCTCCAAATTCCAATTCTTCAAAATAGTTGTGCAATTCGTAGATGACTTTGGCAAAGTAAGCTTGCAAAATTATGAGATGAATTATGAAGAGCTAAAGCCTTTTTTTTATAGAAATTCAGGGCTTTGGAGGTGCATGAGAAAAAGTCATAAATCACTCAAATAACTCAGGTTGATTTTTGAGTTATTTTTAAATAAAGATAATTAAGTCACAAAATTCATGCAAAAGCACAGTTCAACTCGAATTAGAAGTTTAGATCAATTTTAAAACTCAAAAAGATGTTGAGTTTCAAAAAGCTAACAACTTGCATTGATTTTCCAATTTGAGTTTAACTGGTCCTTGAATGTGCACATGCATAATTATGATTTAATAAATAAATAAAGTGATTTATTCTCAACTTAACTGCGTTTTGAAATAAAATAATTAATTTATGGGTTAATTAACTATTTTATCAAACTTTTATTTAAAACTAGATTATTAAATAATGACAACTTGCTTTAATTAATTAAATAAAAATTTAATCAATTATTCATAGGATATTGGATTTATTGTCAAAATTAAATAATACAATTAATAATAGATAGAATTAAATTTAATTACACAATTAAGTGGCAAGATATTAAATCTAATTAATTAAATATGAAAATATTCAATTAATCAAACTTAGGATAAATGTGATTTATTGCCAAATAATCATTAAATTAAAGATAATTAAAATAATTAGGAATATTGCTAGGAATATTCCCAGATGCAGAATTTAAGATAATCAATTAGGATTCGATGATGTTTAGATGTGCCTTAGATTAGGACTTTGATGTTGATTTCATTCAATTTGTAGATATAGAAGATTAATGAACTTATAGCCCATTTTTGGGGTATTACACTAAGTTTTTTGCTAACTCTAGAGAAGATGACATGGAAGCTGGCATGATTCAAGCAGCCTATTTGATGTCTGTTGATAAAGTTCAAGTGGATATGTGTGAAATTTTGAGAATTCAGTTATTTGAGAACCTTGAGAAGATTAAGAAGACTAAAAGCTCACATTTTAGATTCTCATCATTGATTACATATATGTTTTTCCATTTGCTAAGAAGATTTCTATTTACTATTGGAGAATATTGGAATGATAATAGAACCACCATGGACAAAATTAAGAAAGTGTATTTGAGATATCCCATAGATAAGGTTAATGAGAGTGTAACCTTAGTGATCAAATCATTTTAGAACATAATGAAGAAAAGATCAAGAATCCTATAGGCTATAGTTGAGAAGTATAAAAATGAAATATGCTTTATGGTTGACATTGACTTTACCTTTATTGAAGGATTTGAACCTAGAGTATAATTCATAGACCCTCTTGGATATGAAATTTCTGAAGTTGAAGTAGAAGAATATGTGAATAGATTTTTTTAAAGTAAATTGGATGTGAATTGCACCAGATTTGGGACTTTTGAGGAGAACTTCAACTTCGCAAAGTCTATACAAGAAGAGAGTGGAAAGAACTATAAAGAAAATTCTTAAGGATACAAGAATGTCAGAATAAGAATTCCTAATTGCAATCAATACAATAGCAACACTAAGAGATATTGGACAAAAAGAATTTTTGTTTGTTCCACCCCTATCATCAGTTGTAGATCAGACTGGAAATTTGCAGAATGTAGTAAAAGTGGAGAAAGTAGAGAAGGGACAAGAAATAAGAAAATCTACAAGATCTTCTGCCACTCCACTAGGTAAAAGAGTAAAGGAAATAGCTACTCGACCAAGTAAACGATAGAAAACAATAGTTGCTCCTATGCAAAGGAAAGTATCTAAAATTAAAGATGATGAAGATACTGAAGTCAAGAAGAAGAAATGGAAACCTAAGATAGAAAAGGTAAATGATCAAATCATTAATGATGAAGACTTTTCCAAGATGAAAAATTATTATGAGCTATACAATTATTTAAAAAGGTTAAACTTGGATAATACAGTTGTCAGGCACATGATTTTAGTAGATAAAAAATTTGATACCATTCAATGGAAGATACTTGATGATTTGTTTGAGAAATTAGTTAACAGGAAGAAGAGAACAGTTGAAGAAGATAATAAGATAAGAGAAAACTTTGTAAGGAAGCTCTGTGACATTAGAGATGAAGACCACTTCAAGGAAATCATGAAAGATCTTGGTATTCATCCAAGATAAAAAAGAAGAATAATTTAGATAATGGGAGGAAATTATGAGGAAGAGAACAAAAAGAAGAAAAATTCAGATAATGGGAGGAAATTTTGAGGAAATCAATAAGTAAAATAAATAGGAAGTCATAAAGGTGATGACTACAAATGTTGGTAAGCACTCAAGTGTAGTAGATCAAGCTTTGGAAGTTGAGCACTAGAAAAGTCCCTCTCCACCACCATCAATTAACATTGAAGATGAATCAATGAATGCAGAAGGAACTCATATTATATTGGATGGTGATGACAATCCTTTTAGCAACCTTGAGAACATTGTTGACGATTTGGCCTTAGAAGAATAGGATAGATCAATTGAGGTAGAAAGAAAGGAAACAAGGAAGGAAGAAGAAAAACAAGCAGAGATTCAAGAAAATAAAGTGGTTGAAGGACAAAGAGGAGAACTGAGCAAAGTAGAAATTAGTCCTACCCCTGAGATTACAGCAAAGAAACCACAGATAGAATCAATTTTTGCTAACTTTTGGAAAGAATTTGATGATGATGATCAAATGGAGCTGATCTCATCTCTTAAAATAATTATTGGTAAGAACAAGAAGGTAAAAAGCCTTGAAGGATTATTGCTGGAAGTAATAGAGAAGTTGCAGAGTGTTGTGACTAATCAGATAATAGAGGCAGATCCACAAGAAAAATCTAGAGAAGTTATGAAGGTATTTGATAATGAACTCACTAACTTATCAGATATAGCTATAGTAAAGGCATAGGTAACCTATGAGGCTAAAGTATTTCATGATATATGTCAAAATATCAGAAATGATATCAATAATTTGGATGTGTGTATAAAGGACTTAAGAAGGAATTTGGATAGAGGAAAAACTTTGTATATACAGTGTACAAATATAGAGAATCATGTATCAGAAGTAACTAAGAAGATAAGAGCAAAAGAGGTAAAAATTCAAACAAAGGTAAACCTGTTAACCGGCCCAAATGTAAAGATATTAGATTGTGAAAAGAAAATCAGTAAACTCAAAGATGATATAACAATGCTTAGTGATGAAAGAGATAGGAAATTGAGAAGATTAGCTCTTCTAAGAGAGCACATTTCAGTTGAGATAAGTATATTGAAGGAAAATTGGAAGAATGTCTTTCATCCAAGACATCTTATGAGAAGTTCAACTTTGCAAACCTTCATGCATGTGAGATCACATCTTATGGTTTATGTGCACTACTTAGTGTTGTAGACACCATTAAGAAGGCATGGGAGAAGGAGTTAGAGAGCATCAAAGTAAATTTTTTCCATTGTGTTGCAAGCCTACCGGCTCTGCAATTTTGAATCTAAGGTAAACATTTTTGAGAACATAGTTTTGGTACACTTTTTTATCATTGTTTTCAAAGGGGGAGTGATAGAAGAAAATTCATATATTGTTATATATATGGAAGTATATTCCTAGGGGGAGTACAGATGATATATAAGATATATGGATATATAAGGATAGTAAAGATATATTTTGATTTGGCCATAATTTTGAAGTTTTCCATGACTTAGCCAATTTTCTCATATGTTGCCACCAATGACAAAGGAGGAGATTGTTGGAAATTTGGCTGAGTTAGATATCTAGATGTTGTCATTATGAAAACATATGATCTATGTGAAGACTGCATATGATAGAGAGAAGTTATGACAAAGCGTAGAACAAAATTGTCTAAGTGTAAGCACCATTTTCCTAGTCTAACTAGAGATAGTTTTGATTGGTGACGTTGATAGAAGTAAGTTCAATGCTTTTGCACTTGAACATGGATACTATGATGTATGATGAAGACTCACCTGAGAGTGCAAGTTTGTACGACATGTACAAAAGAAGTTATTCTAGTATTACAAGAATAGAGTTGAAGCTGACAAGATAAAGAAAGAAGACATAAATAGTAAATAGTTAAGGGATTATTTTGTTTATCAAAATAATAACTTAATCATATAAGGGGATGACATCGTAGATATTAAGCCTTGGGAAGAACAAGTTAATATGTATTTTTGTAAAGTGTTTTATGTTTTGTAAAGCTGACTATAAAAGTTATTATTCTTAATAACTTGTATAAATGTAAGACATATGTAATGCGAAGAAAGAGAACATACATATGTAAAAGATATTGATGCAAAGTTGTAAAGTGTGAAATTCAAGCAAGAAGACTTTGTATGTACAAGATAAAAAGTAAAGGTTATATACCTTACCCCTTTTTTAATCATAAATCATTGTACATTACATTTTGGGTAGTGGGCTCATCTTATAATCTGATGCAAGAGCATCCTAGGATTCTTGGCAATCCTATATTAACAAAAAATATGTTTTTCTTTGAAGTTATATTGTTAGTTTTAATCTTGGTTTGGTCGAGTACTTGCTTGGTTTGGGGGACTAGTTTCTCAATTTCTATGGTTATCAGGGTTCTCGGTCTCTAAAGAGAACTCGGTAACTGAAGGCATCGGTTCCCTAGTACTCATGGATAACTGCATTACTTGGTCATGCTTGGCATGGTTGGTTGACTGGTGGTTAATTATTTCTTCTATTTCTCAGTGTTCTTTCTTACCGACTAGATTGTTTTGTTGGATTAGCTTGGCCAACTCATTCCATTGATTTGGGTTGCGCTCCTCGAGTTGTGGATTGACCGTTGGATGTGTGGGGACCTAGACTTGGTGTGTTGCATTCTTCTATGCAGATCTGATGACTGTTGGGGTCATCTTTGAGAGTTTATTTATTTTGTCAGGCTATGTGAGAATCGACTGATGTTTTAGCATTTAATATTTGTTTGTAAGGGTTTATTGTTTCATCAGCCAACTTGTGGTTGGGAATAAATATTTATAGGATTCTTGGGTAGTTGTTTAGAAGGGGAGATAGTTAGAGGAAGGTTAGTAGCCTATGAGCTTAGGAGCAAGAAGATTTCTTGGAAGTTTGAGTGCAAGTTTAGATCTTTCCTAGCTGCCTACTAGTGTGCTATGTTGCAGGGCTAGGCTAGCTGAATACTGATGTTGTCGAAGAGATTTGGATCCTATGAGATCTTGTAGACTATTATTTTCTTTGTATCTAGCTGTAACCAGGAAGGCCTTATAGCCTAAAACATTGTATGTAATCGGTAATTTGATGAATAAAGACTTCTGTTTTATTTCAGATCTCTTGTTGTTGTGTATTTCCATTGCATATTTATTTGGCTACAAGGTCGGTCATTCCTTAATTGGATCCACCAACCTTGACTGCATCAGGTGGTATTAGAGAGAAGTTGGTTCCTATTTGAGCAAATTTTGTTCCTGTTGGATCTGAGTGGATCTTGTGTGTTCATGTCTGGATCTTGATTTGAAGAAGCCTACCTTGAAAGAGGATAGTGATGATGAATCTAAGGAAGATCATTTTGAAGAAGTTGTAGAAGAAGCTAGAGATTCTGAGGAGAATCAAATTTTGAAAGCTATGTCTAACATTGGGAAAAGACCTAAGATTGAAGTTTCTACATTTGTTGGAAGCCTTAGGCCAAAAGAGTTGATTAATTGGATTAATGAGATGGATGAGTACTTTGAGTATGAAGAAATAAAAGATCCTGATAGGGTTAGATTTCCAAAGACTAAGTTGAAAGGTCATGCAAATATCTGGTGGAGAGAAGTTTAGTTGGAAAGAGGTAGAAGAGGAAAAGAAAAGATCACTAAGTGGAACTGAATGGTTGAAAAGTTGAAAAAGAAATTCATTCCAGTGGATTATGAATTAGACATGTTTAAGAAGATGCAAGCTTTGAAGCAGACTAACAAATCGGTATAGGAGTATACCGAGGAGTTTTAGAGAATCTTGATTAGGACTGGTCATTCTAAAGTTGATAAAGAGAAGGTTGCTAGGTATGTATATGGTTTGAGACCTAGTATTCAAGAAGAGTTACTTACTATGTGGATGAAAACAATCGGTGATGCTTATCAGATGGCAATAAAGATTGAAGAGAAGCTGAATAAGAAGTATGAAGGAAAATAGAGCAATAGGAACAAAGGTGGTAAAACTGGTGAGACAATTGCTGAGAGTAATGTGACAGAGAATCCTAAGTCTGATGTGGGATCTAGCAGTGGTCAAGTTACTATGAATGTTGGACAGAGAGGAAGGTGGAAGAATGTGTTCATTGGTACTTGTTATAACTGTGGTGAATTTGGTCATAGAAGTTTTTATTGTCCTAAGTGAATAGTGGTAAAATGGAATCACCACTATTGAATGTAATGTATGGGGGAAATATGAGATCCACTCCTAAATCCAAATTCCAAAAGGAGAGATCCAATTTGATCAACCAAAAGGTTAATGCACAATTGAATTAATCTATGGAGAATATGAAAGAGAGAAAAATCCTATATTTCCCTATGGAGAATTATGCTTGAAATCTGAAATAATTGAAATACAAGTACTAACCTCAAAATAGGGCAAATCTAGAAAATGCCAATTTCTGATGTCTGTGTGTACTTTTGTTAAATTCTGCAACCTAATTCAGACTGGAAATGCTGAGACAAAGAAAACCCAGAAATCTTTTGTCTTTCTGACGGCAGGTAGTCTTTGACCCTCATAAAAGGTCGAAGACATCCAAGACATCTTATGAGAAGCTAAACTTTGCAAACCTTCATTCATGTGATATCACATCTTATGGTTTATGTGCACTACTTAGTGTTGTAGACACCATTAAGAAGGCACAGGGGAAGGAGTTAGAGAGCATCAAAGTAAATTTTTTCGATTGTGTTGCAAGCCTACTGGCTCTGCAATTTTGAATCTAAGGTAAACATTTTTGAGAACATAGTTTTGGCACACTTTTTTATCATTGTTGTCAAAGGGGGAGTGATAGAAGAAAATTCATATATTGTTATATATATGGAAGTATATTCCGAGGGGGAGTATAGATGATATATAAGATGGAGATATAAGGATAGTAAAGATATATTTTGATTTGGCCATAATTTTGAAGTTTTCCATGACTTAGCCAATTTTCTCATATGTTGCCACCAATGACAAAGGAGGAGATTGTTGGAAATTTGGCTGAGTTAGATATCTAGATGTTTTCATTATGCAAACATATGATCTATGTGAAGACTGCATATGATAGAGAGTAGTTATGACAGAGCGAAGAACAAAATTGTCTAAGTGTAAGCACCATTTTCCCAGTCTAACCAGAGATAGTTTTGATTGGCGATGTTGATAGAAGTAAGTTCAGTGCCTTCACACTTGAACATGGATACTATGATGTATAATGAAGACTCACTTGAGAGTGCAAGTTTGTATGACATGTACAAAAGAAGTTTTTCTATTATTATAGGAATAGAGTTGAAGCCAACAAGATAAAGAAAGAAGACATAATTAGTAAATAGTTAAGGGATTATTTTGTTTATCGAAATAATAACTTAATCATATAAAGGGATGACATCGTAGATGTTAAGCCTTGGGAAGAAAAATTTAATATGTATTTTTGTAAAGTGCTTTATGTTTTGTAAAGCCGACTATAAAATTTATTATTCTTAATAACTTGTATAAATGTAAGACATATGTAATGCGGAGAAAGAGAACATACGTATGCAAAAGATATTGATGCAAAGTTGTAAAGTGTGAAATTCAAGCAAGAAGACTTTGTATGTACAAGATAAAAAGTAAAGGTTATATACCTTACCCCTTTTTTAATCATAAATCATTGTACATTACATTTTGGGCAGTGGGTTCATCTTATAATTTGATGCAGGATCATCCTAGGATTCTTGGCAATTCTTTATCAACCAAAAATATGTTTTTCTTTGAAGGTAGATTGTTAGTTTAAATCTTGGTTTGGTCGAGTACTTGCTTGGTTTGGGGGAATGGTTTCTCAATTTCTATAGTTATTGGGGTTCTCGGTCTCTAAAGAGAACTCGGTAACTAAAGGCATCAGTTCACTGGCACTCAGGGATAACTGCGTTACTCAATCATGCTTGGCATGGTTGGTCGACTGCTACTCAATTATTTCCTCTATTGCTCAGTGTTCTTTCTTACCGACTGGATTGTTGTGTTGGATCAGCTTGGCCAACTCGTTCTATTGATTTGGGTTGCGCTCCTCGAGTTGTGGATTGACCGTTGGGTGTGTGGGGACCTAGACCTAGTGTGTTGCATTCTTCTATGTAGATCTGATGACTGTTGGGGCCTTCTTTGAGAGTTTATTTATTTTGTCAGGCTATGTGAGAGCCGACTAATGTTTTAGCATTTAATATTTGTTTGTA
This sequence comes from Chamaecyparis obtusa, assembly GCA_027943335.1. Classification (NCBI taxonomy): domain Eukaryota; kingdom Viridiplantae; phylum Streptophyta; class Pinopsida; order Cupressales; family Cupressaceae; genus Chamaecyparis; species Chamaecyparis obtusa. Next base: position 283,594 of record BSBK01000218.1, read on the forward strand.
AGGTTTTATTGTTTCATCAGCCGACTTGTGGTTGGGAATCAATATTTATAGAATGCTTGGGTATTTGTTTAGATGGGGAGATATTTAGAGGAAGGTTAGTAGCCTATGAGCTTAGGAGAAGGAAGATTGCTTGGAAGGTTGAGTACAAGTTTAGATCTTTCTTGGCTACCTACCAATGTGCTATGTGTTGCAGGCCTGGGCTAGTTGAATATTGATGTTGTGGAAGAGATTTGGATCCTATGAGATCTTGTAGACCATTATTTTCTTTGTATCTGGCTGTAACTGGGAAAGCCTTATAGCTCGAAACATTGTATGTAATCAGTAATTTGATGAATAAAGACTTTTGTTTTATTTCAGATCTATTATTTTTGTCTATTTCCATTGCATATTGGTTTGGCTACAAGGTCAATCATTCCTTAATTGGATCCACCAACCTTGACTGCATCAGGTGGTATTAGAGAGAAGTTGGTTCCTATTTGAGAAAAGTTTGTTCCTATTGGATCTGAGTGGATCTTGTGTGTTCATGTCTGGATCTTGATTTGAAGAAGCCTACCTTGAAAGAGGATAGTGATGATGAATCTGAGGAAGATCATTTTGAAGAAGCTGTAGAAGAAGCTAGAGATTCTGAGGAGAATCAAATTCTGAAAGCTATATCTAATATTGGGAAAAGAACTAAGATTGAAGTTTCTACATTTGTTGGAAGCCTTAGGCCAAAAGAGTTGATTAATTGGATTAATGAGATGGATGAGTACTTTGAGTATGAAGAAATAGAAGATCCTGATAGGGTTAGATTTGCAAAGACTAAGTTGAAAGGTCATGCAAATATCTGGTGGAGAGAAGTTCAGTTGGAAAGAGGTAGAAGAGGAAAAGAAAAGATCACTAAGTGGAACCGAATGGTTGAAAAGTTGAAAAAGAAATTCATTCCAGTGGATTATGAATTGGACATGTTTAAGAAGATGCAAGCTTTGAAGCAGACTAACAAATCAGTACAGGAGTATACTGAGGAGTTTTAGAGAATCTTGATTAGGACTGGTCATTCTAAAGTTGCTAAAGAGAAGGTTGCTAGGTATGTATATGGTTTGAGACCTAGTATTCAAGAAGAGTTACTTACTATGTGAATGACAAAAATTAGTGATGCTTATTAGATGGCATTAAAGATCTAAGAGAATCTGAATAAGAAGTATGAAGGAAAATAGAGCAATAGGAACAAAGGTGGTAAAACTGGTGAGACGGTTACTAAGAGTAATGTGATAGAGAATCTTAAGTCTAATGTGGGATCTAGCAGTGGTCAAGTTACTAAGAATGTTGGATAGAGAGGAAGGTGGAAGAATGAGTTCATCAGTACTTATTATAACTGTGGTGAAGCTGGTCATAGAAGTTTTTATTGTCCTTATTGAATAGTGGTAAAATGGAATCACCACTATTGAATGTAATGTATGGGGGAAATATGAGATCCACTCCTAAATCCAAATTCCCAAAGGAGAGATCCAATTTGATCAACCAAAAGGTTAATGCACAATCGAATTAATCTATGGAGAATATGAAAGAGAGAGAAAAATCCTATATTTCCCTATGGAGAATTATGCTTGAAATCTGAGATAATTGAAATACAAGTACTAACCTCAAAATAGGGAAAATCTAGAAAATGCCAATTTTTGATGTCTATTTGTACTTTCAAGAAATTTTGCAGCCTATTTCAAACTAGAAATGTTGAGATGAAGAAAACCCAAAAATCTTTTGTCTTTCTGACGGCAGGTAGTGTTTGACTCTCATAAAATGTCAAAGGCTACATTCTTTATTTGAAGGTCGATTATGACTTTGTTCCCAGATCTCAAAATTTCACTGAAAAGGTTATCCAAATCTGATCTTAGATCCCAAATTCCTCACCTGTACCTACAAGAAAAGGAGGGTTTTTTTTTGTATGGGGGGTTTGCCTTGGTGAAACCCCAATTTAGGAATTAACCTTGAAATTGAATTGAAATGTAGTATGCATAGACAAAGTAAATGAAACAATTCACCTCGCTTATATTGAAGTCCTTGTAGAGGATTCAAATCCTCAAATCCTCAAGTAGGAATGCTTCAATGGATGTAGAATGAATGTAGGATGTCTCAAATCAATGGCATTTGATCTTCAACACCAATCTTGAATAGATCTTTGCATATGAGGAGGCTTGGATGAATGTAGAAGGATGGATCTTCAAGGGGGCTCCAAAGAGATTAAATCCTTCAATGGCTAACAATGGATCTCCTTGATGAATGCTTGAATGGTTGCTAGGCTTGCTTGAATGCTTGAATTCACTTGTTTGCACTTGAGAGCTCACTCATGAAATTGCTTGAAGATGAGATGTGAAAAAATTGATGTGAAAATTAGAGAGGAAGGCCTCCTTTTATAGTGAACTAGGGCACAATCTTCTAGAGGGGCCACTTTGGAGAATTAAATCCCAATTAGGTCCTAACCTTTAGAAATATACCTAGATTAAATGTAATTTAAGGATTTACCATTCTGAAACCAAAAATGGCCGACCCAGAGGTGGGAAAACAAATATCCCCGAAACTTGACACTTGGAAATCATGGGAATTTGAAATCTGGACTAGGGTTAGGGACAAGGTCGACTCTGCCCTAGGTCAGGGTTGAGGTCAAATTTGATCCTAGATACATGCAAAGACTTGATTAAGGCACTTAACATGACCCTAGACCACTTACTCAGAGTGCTAAACACTCTTATCATGAAAGTGCTTCCATTTTAAGATGATACATTAAGCCCCCACTTTAGCAAGAGTATGGACTCAATGCAAACTCTTGGTAAAGGAGATCATGATGAAAAGAATAATCTGATCATAATCCAAGGGACAAAGAGAAACCTTAAGCCCCCAAGGACTCAAGTCTTCATTGACTCCTAGATCACAATAAGAGAGACATCTCTAGAGAGAGAAAAGAAAGGGTGTGATTACCTCACCCAATGAGACCTTATGTCCCATTGTGAACTACACAAGTAAACCACACAACTAGAAAGATGTAATTGAACCACCTAGTGAATGTGGCTACTCACTAGTCAACCCATCAAGGATTTACCCTTAGAAATATTTTTTTCCATAAGAATAAAACCAAAAACAAAAGGGATCCAGTCTTAAGGACACCTCTGACCTTAAGGGATAAAAATATATGTATACTTGAAACTGGAGCGATCAAGAGATCCTAAAATATAAATCCATGCTTTAAGGATTAGTTACTAATCCAAAAAGGGAGAAAAGGTATCTTGAAAAATATGTGCGTATCAAAAAGTAAGTGTGTGCAATAGGTGAGTAGAGTGTATGCCCCCATGTTAAAGTCATTACTGACACTTTAACAAGAGCAATGGCTTTAACAGAAACATAAACAACTCCACTGGTTACGTTTCCACATTGAGATGCCCCAAGATGAAGAAAAATCAAGGGAAATATCATAGAAACATACAGAGAACATAGAATGGATCTACCTACCATGGGGTTAGTATGATCATAAGATAATATATATATATGATATTATTGAAAATTAATTGACATCATTCCCAAAAGAAAGTAGAACTACAATCCCAAAGGAGGAAAGATCACATAAGATATATGAAGGAGAATATTTTTGAACCATGACAAGGAGACCAAAAACAATTAGTGCTACCATATCTCGAATCCAAGAAAATTACACAAGGAAACATTTATGAAAAATAGCACAATTACAACATAACATGGAACAACACATAGAAGAATAGAGATACATATAGAGGAATTTGAACAACAATTTCAATTCCTTTATCACCTTGCACCAACTAAGTAACAAGGATCATATAAAAGAATCTAACAACATTTAGCAAACACATTATGGGAGAAACATAGTACAATAGGAAAACACACAACAAAGCTACCATGAAGGACAAGCCGATCAAGCATGCCACCTACTCTCCCCATCTCATTGTATATCATTTAGGGAAGGTGGGTAACTTGCAAGAGGGACTATATCCAACACATTAGGAATGATAGATAGTTCCAAACAAGGATTCTCTTGAGAATCACAATGTTTGACACTAGGTGTATGAGTTAATTGTGATGAAAGCATATTAGGTAAATCAATGTCAATGCCAATAGTCTCATATTCATCATTAGCATCATCAGTATCATCAAGAGTATCTTCTTCATCCAAATTAATCAAAATAGGATCTAAGATATGAATAGAATCATCATAATCATGCATCTTAACATTGTTATTAGTAACAACTTCTTCTAACACATCATGCATAGATTTATCCAAAGAAGGTAGAGATCTTTGAAGAACAAAATTATGAGCTTTAGCATGAGCATGATGCTTCTTATGACGTTCATTAGCAGACCGATTACATTTTGATTTATTTGAAATAGGTTGAGAACTAGGAGGAGCAATCATAGGATCCTTCACATGTTCTTTAGGAAGATCAATAGTATTATCAACAATAGGAGGAACAATCACAAGATCTTTGATAGGTTCTTTAGGAAGAGTGATAGAAGGAACTTGATTAATAGAACTAGAAGTCACAGTTAAAGGAGGTATAGAAGGTGTAGGAAAAAGAGCATGATTAAGATCCATAGGAGGAATGCTTAATTCAAGAATCTTGCAATTTTTATAAGCTTGATATGAACGGAAAAGATTATCAGGTTGAGGAGGACATGAATTAGGTAATGAAGGCCAAAATAAATCTAGAGCAGCATAATCTCTAAGCTTGGAAGGTTGATATAAAATATGATTAACCATCTTCACTTCTTCATCATGAATGAACTTAAGACACTTATGGATAGGTGAAGCAACAACAAGCATGGCATTTAACCAAGGCAAACCAAGCTTAACTTGAAATTGATCAGAAGTAGGAACCATAACAAAAGTAGTGTTCACAATTTTTCCATAGAGTTCAACCAGTAAAGTAATAGAACCAAATGATGCATAAAGAAAACCATTGCAATTTTGAATCCATACATCTGATGTATCATAAGAATCACATTGTAAGCTTTTCATAAAAATATTTTCTTCAGTAATAACATTGACTAAGGATGTAGGATCAACAAGACAACCACGAGTAGGTTTTTGAGAAATCCTAGCATAAATGTAAAGGGGACCATCAGGAGCCTTAATAGTCTCAAAATCATCAAAGGTAATCAAATGTTCCTGAGGTCTTTTATTCTTAGGTTGTTGTCAAGGTTTAGATTGAGTTTTCAGTTTAGGTTTAGGTTTTGGTCGAGGTTGAGATTGAACTTGAGGTTGAATCTGAGGTTGAGGTGGAGGTTGAGGTGGAGATATAGTTTGACCAACATGCTCCACTTGATTAAAAACATGATTGAGATCATCCATCTTTGAATCATACACAATTTCCACAATAGATGGTTGAGCAATGGTAGTAGTATCATCTGTAGGTAAAGGATTCATATAGAGTTGAAGGTTTTGATTAGGAGGAGAGATAGATTTTTTCCCACTACCATCAAGATTATCAACAGATAAGGCATTAGAGTCAATTAAGTCTTGAACCTTATGTTTTAAAGAATAACACTTCTTAGTATCATGACCATTCTGATGATGATATTGAGAAAAAACATTTTGATCAAAAGATTTAGATGCAATCATAGTAGGTAAAAGAGGTCGAATAGGAGGTAAAGTAATCATATTAGTAGTTAACAACCTATTCATAATAGTATGTAAAGATTTAGAAAGAGGAGTAAACATACAATTTAATCAAAAAGAAGTGGATGAAAAAATGGCATTATGAGATGCAACAACAACTTGATCAACAACTGCATTCACTTGTTTGTTTATCTCGACATAGTTGTTGAATTTTTTAAATTTATTTGGATTAGGAGAAGCATCACTCTTATCAATTGGAATAGGAGCCATTGTAGTGTTTCTCTCAAATTGACTCACTTGTAATTGATAATGATGAAGCATTACACAAAGTTATTTAAAAGAGGTAAATTCAATAAGCAGAATCTTATCTCTAATATCCTTTTGCAAATTTGAAATAAACATACATTGAATATCAATATTAGGAATAGGATAGGAAATCTAAGCATACAAATGCTTAAATCTACCAATAAATTTAGTTAATTTTTCTTTAGCACTTTGTTTACAATGCATTAAATCAGTCAAAGACACTTGCGGGCCAATGTTGTTTTGAAATTGTTGAATAAAGGCATTAGCAAGTATTGGAAAGCAATCAATAGAATAAGGAGGTAAGGAACAATACCATTGTAAGGCCTTGTCATGAAAGGTTCTAGCAAACAGTTTAGCTAAAATGGTCATGAGCGTAATCAATACAAAGGATTTGGAATGTTTTAACATGATGAACAAGATCTCATTTTCCATTATAATTCTCAAGATGAGGCATATTGACTTGTTGAGGAACATGAGTATGAATAATATCCAAGGACAAAGGACTTCCCATGTCACATGTAGGGATACTAAACTTGTTTTCAGTTAAGGAAGTGAGTTGTTGTTGTAAGGATGACACAGTTTGAGCCAAACTAATGATTGTTGAATCATTAGAGGAAATAGGAGGAGTAGCAACATTAGACACACTAGGTAAAGTGTAAGAAGCTGTAGGAATAGAAGACACAACTGGAGGAACACTAGGAACTATAGTTGGAAGTGGATTGGAATAAGTAAAAGGACCATTATGATATGAAGGTTGTGATGTAGGAAGGGACATAGAAGGAACACTCATAGGAACAAAGGGAACTATCATAGTCACCAAAGGAGTATAGGTAGGAATACTAAGTAAAGTATTATAAGGTGGTTCAACACTAGTGATAAGAGGAATCAACCCTAAATCTTGAGCTTCTTGAGCTAAAGGTTTAACATTTGAATGCACGAGGTGAGTAATACCATGTAAGAGGTTAACACCCTGATCACTATTACAAAGAACTTTCTTAAGAGCCTCTATAGCTTGAATAGAATCTTGATTATGGTTATCTTGAATAAGCCAATTACCCATTTTATCAAGTTCAGTTGAAAGTTTTTGGACTTGTTCAGGAGGAACTCTTAAAGCATCATCCTCATCATGAGATGAGTGAGAAGATTTTTGCTCCATTGTAGGATTGGAATCATGAAGAATCAAATTATCATCCGGGACCCTAAGGAAAGGAGAGGAAGATTCAGGATCAAAGGCACCCATGATTCTACGACTTCTTCTAACCGGAATCTTATAAGTAGGACTAGTAGTAGTAAAGCTCATAAACCAATGCAATGCAAATGAACTAAACTAAGAATACATAAAGCATGAATATTTTGGTATTTTTGAAATCTAATTAGCATACAAGATCTAACACAAAAGAAAAATCTAATACTAACAAGATAAAAGGAAATCTAACACCACAAAACACAATAGGGCATCCAATTCCACAAAAGAGAGAAGACTAAGTATGTCGGGTTCACCAAAATGAATAGTGAAGGTGAACACACATAATAAGAAAAAGGGAAATCTAACACCAAAAAGAAAGAGAGTAAGCTAGTCGGGTTCACCAAAATGAATAGTGAAAGTGAACACACATAATAAGATAAAGGGAAATCTAACACCAAAAAGAAAGAGAGTAAGCTACTCAGGTTCACCAAAATGAATAGTGTTAAAATGGAATCACACCTATTCAATGTAATGTGTGGGGGAAATATGAGATCCACTTCTAAATCAAAATTCCCAAGGGAGAGATCTAATTTGATCAACCAAAAGGTTAATGCACAATTGAATCGATCTATGGAAAATATGAAAAAGGAAGAAAACCTTATATTTCCCTATGAAGGAATTGTACTTGAAATCTAAAATAATTGAAATAAAAGTACTAACCTCAAAATAGGGAAAATCTAGAAAATGCCAATTTCTGATGTGTGTGTACTTTCAGGCAATTCTGGAACCTGTTTTAGACTGGAAATGCCGAGACAAAGAAAAACCATAAATCTTTTGTCTTTTTGATGGTAGGTAGCCTTTGACCCTCATAAAAGGTCAAAGGCTACATTCTTTATTTGAAGGTCAATTCTAACATTGTTCACAGATCTCAGAAGTTTGACAAAAAATGGTATCCAAATCTGATCTCAGATCCAAAATTCCTCACCTGTACCTACAAGAAAAAGAGAGTTTTTGTTTGTATGGGGGGTTTTCCTTGGTCAAACTCCAATTTAGGAATTAACCTTGAAATTGAATTGAAATGTAGTATGCATAAACAAAGTAAATGAAACAATTCACCTTGCTTATGTTGAAGTCCTTGTAGAGGATTCGAATCCTCAAATCCACAAGTAGGAATGCTTCAATGGATGTAGAATGAATGTAGGATGTCTCAAATCAATGGCATTTGATCTTCAACACCAATCTTGAATAGATCTTTGTATATGAGGAGGCTTGGATGAATGTAGAAGGATGGATCTTCAAGGGGGCTCCAAAGAGATTGAATCCTTCAATGGCGCTATCTTATCCTGCATATGATTCCCCTAAAACTCGCATGATCTACACTATTGTTGGTCATGATTCATCTAGATATAAAAACCTATTCTCTTATCTCAAAGACCAAATCATTCCTGATACCTTCAACCACCATGAAAAGAGATACCTTATCTGTAATGCCTCCTAATATGTCATCATTGGTCATGATCTGTACAAATGAGGTCTAGATGGTACACTACTTAGATGTTTAGAATGGGAAGAGTCTCAACATGTGTTAGCAGAAGTCCATGAAGGTATTTGTGGGTCACACTCGAATGGATTAACACTAGCTCAAAAAATTATTAGGGCTGGGTACTATTGGCCAGAAATGGAGAAAGAGTCTATCAAGTTTGCTAAGAATTGTCAAAAGTGCCAAGTGCATGGAAACTTAATTCATGCTCCAAGGAGAGATCTAATTCACTTTACTACACAATGGCCTTTTTATCAATGGGCCTTTGATCTTATAGGAGATATAAATCCTCATTCTTCTAATGGACATACCCATATAATCATAGCTACAAATTATTTTGAAAAATGGGTAGAAGTAGTCCTTTTAACACAAGCAACTGGAAAACAAATATCTATGTTCATCTTGAACTATATCATATGCAGATATGGGATACCTCATTCTATAATTATAGATAAAGGTGGAAAATTCAAGAACAAAGATCTAGATGATCTATGTGCTAAATTCAAGATTACACAACATTGGTCTTCTATCTACTATCCTCAAGGGAATGGACAAGCAGAGGCTTCTAACAAGAATCTATTGAAAATCTTCCACCATACAGTTAATTAAATAGGAAGAGACTAGCATCTCATGATCAATCCAGCTCTTTGGGCCTATAGAACAAGTATCAGAATGCCCACTGGGGCTACACCTTTCACTTTAGTTTATGGGTCTGAAGCAGTACTGCCTATTGAGGTTGAAATCCCATCACTAAGAATCAGAATGCATGGTCTAGTAACTAATGATGACTATAGAGTGTCTAGGTTGCAAGAACTTGAACAGTGCAAAGAAGCAGTGTATGATCATCTCAGAGTATGTCAAAAGAGAATGTCTAGAGGTTACAACAAGAAAGTTAGACACAAAGAATTTCAGGTTGGCGATCTAGTCTTGAGAGAGAATCCTAAAAATCAATCACATAGAGAGTGCAAGGGGAAGTTTGAACCCAACTAGCTGGGTCCCTTTGTTATCACTGCTACTTTTGGCTCTGGTGCCTATCAACTCTCAACAACTGAAGGAGAATAGCTTTGAGAACCAATCAATGTTCTCCATCTAAAGAAATTCTATGCCTAAGGCATTTAGTGTATGGTAAAATGTCTTGAAAAAATATTTAAAATAGGAAAAAAGTCCTGAAAAAATGAACATCTTGGTGAAAACCTAGCAATAGGTGCCTTGATGATTCACAAGAAAAGTAAAAAATACCAAAAATATAAAAAAAATTGGAAAAATTGGAAAAATACAAAAAAAATGAGAAAAAGAAAAAGTGCCTTGGTGAAAACTTGGAAATAGGTGCCTTGCTAGCAAAAATAGAATCTTTGCCAAGATGGTGAAAACCTAGCAAATGGGTGCCACTTGTTTCAAAATGCTCCATCTATCAGTGCAATCTTGGTCTTTCCTAGCTTTTAGTCTTGCTTTAGTTTGTACATATTTCCCAGTTTGCTTCTACCTTCCTATTTTCAATAAGTCGGTCTGTACACCAGTCAGTTGAAGCATTTGTATCCTATCAATGCTTAACACTTAGGGGCAATCAATGTCATATCCTATGGTCTCCAGTACATCTTAGATGAGTCATATCTAGTCAAATTCCTTTGAAGCTTTATCCGAGTCAGTCAATTTCTCTTGTCCCCAGAAAGGATTTTGCATCTACAACAACGCAATCAAACATCAAACACAAAATGAAAACAATCTATGCTTTTTACATTCTTTTATCTCCTTGTCTACTTATTGATTCACATTGATATTTTTGCATATTATGTTCCCTTGAGCTCTTCCAGATGTCCTTTATAGGATTTAGAGAGTGATGACTAGGGGCATAATCTTTTCTTTGTTTTCTTCTTGTATGTGAAAATCTAACAACTTTGGAAAGTCTGGATTGAAATGGAGTCGGACTGTAAGAGCCTCTATCTCAAATTAGATGGCCATGCATACCTGAACCATTGATACCTAGAAAATTCAAGGAAGTTTGATCTAATTATTTTCTTTTTTGAGCGAGTTCTTTCTCCTATTGTGAAATGTGATCTTACCTAAGGATGTGAACAATAAAGGGTCACTATGGGTAATTCACATTGGATTTAGAATGATCTCTTGACTGCTTGATGTGTTTTTAGTGCAAGGCATATTCTAGTCATCATGATGTCTATGTTCTAATGCTTATACAAATTGATATATCAAAATGGACATCATATTCAAGTCATCCTAGCATTTGTGCCTTGGTGCTTATATCTAATCCAACATTCCAAAAATAAAATCAATATTCATATGTCCATGGTTTCCTAACCAGTGGATGTTGTATTGATCCTTGCATATACAAATTGATATTCATATGTTTATGGTTTCATAACTAGTGGGTATTGTATTGATTTATCTGATTACCTAAAAATTCAATGATGAAATCAATCGACACATGATCAGTGACTAGGTCCTAGGTCTTAGAGTGCATTTTATTTTACATGTTTCTTTACATTTTTCATGTTTGGATGATCTCACAAATGGCTATATAAACTTCAATTCTTAAATGATTCTTCTATCACCTCCTCAAATCTCACAACATATGACACTTAACTCGAAGGTCTCTTCATGGCATCGCAAGTAGTTATCCTCTTGGGTTAAACATCCTTTTGACATAAGACTGAGTACTTGTCTTCATCAATTCCTACAAAACATATCATGTGTATCATTGCATCCACATTGCATATCATAACCATCTATTGCATTACAATACATCCATGTGCATAAGCATAAATCATACATACATCTTTTCATAATCAAAACACATTTGCATTACATCCATACATATGAAATAAATCATTGCATTGCATTAATCCATACATACATTATACACTACTCATAGCATAAGCATCACATGATATCATCGTAATCAAAACATGAAAAGTACAAATGAATTCATAACTAAAATATTGATCTCATATATATATATCAAAAATCTTGAACTAGTCGGGGTTGCACTATTGGCACAGTATACAAAAGAATGTGCTCATATGAGCCATCAAAGTTAGAACAGTATCAACATCAAGAGATCAAAAATATCATAACAAACAGATAGATCAACTGTCAGCCTGATCCTCTACATCTGGTGGAGGTGGAGGTGGTGCATCTAATACTACCTCTGCCTTGGGTGCTCTAGCTCCCTCTAATGCTAGCATATACTGAGAGTATGTAGGGACTCTCTATGTAGCAGGAACAATAGTGTAATATGTGGACACATAGTAAGTTACCCGTGTGGTCTGATGAATCACCTCTACCTATAATCTCTGCACCTCTGCATGAAGCTCACTGTGTTGCCTATCTGCCTCTAAATATCTCTTGTCCCATCAAGTACTATGAACCTTCAGGTCCCTAACCTATAATTTGAGCCATCTAATAGTCTCCTATGAAGTAAGATGAATAGTAGGATCAGCATCAACTACTGGCATCTCAATATCTGGGGCAGTCTGCTCTATGTTCTCTACTCTCTACACCTTATGGCATCTAACCTCTACACCTAGACCAAACCTAGTATCCTCATGTATCAGATTAGTACCACCACCCACAACCTTCTCTACTGCAAGTACCTCCTTAGCTAAACCAACACTCCCTAAAGTGCTACCCTCTCCCCTAGTCCATCTATAAGAACCTGTAGATCTTCCTATTGTGGGACTAATGGGATGAGGGGGCCTCATCTGTCCTGATGATCTATGTAGAGGAGCCATCACTCTAGGTCTCTGAGGTGTGGGATGCATAATAGGAACCTGTATGGGTCTGAGACCCTATCTCATCGGTGCTTTGGTAAAATCCATATCCTCCTCCATGGAGGGTATCAACTTTGTAGGATCTGAGAACCTGTGGATAGGATGGTCAGCAAGCCAGGCAATGAATCCATCTATAACTCTAGCATCAAGTACCTCTAGTTTGTACTCCCAATCTCTACCAATGATGCCATTGTACTCCTATGAACATAAATCATAAGAGAGCCTCATAGTCCATCTGAGTCCAAGCTCACGAGCTATTCGAGCATAGGTAGCATAATCCTCTGAGGCATCCTACACTCATCCATACTACTACCACACCCTGGTGATAATGAATCTCTCTAAAGTAGAGGATGACCTCCCGATCAGCACATGGCTTTGAAAGAAGAAACTAAACTGCTCACGTGTAGTAAGCTAGGGCTCTATACCCACATATGGTCTCCATTGAACAAAAGTCATATCATCGAGGCATTGCCTCTAGTACTTAGTGTGACCCATTCACCCCTATATGACATACCCAGCATATGTATATATATATATATATATATATATATATATATATATATATATATATATATATATATATATATATATATATATATATATATATATCATGGGCTCTTGTGGCCACCTTTGCGAGGTACATACTAGTCTCAAAACTAGGATATGATCCCACACCCAGATCTGTAATACTAAAGCTCCAACTGCAAAAGACTTGCTCTCCTAATACACTACCTCGTGCATCTCAGAGAACATATGGGCCAAAAGACACCAACCCGAAGCCAACTTAGAGGGAGTCACCATCAAACATGCAACCATTGGGGCCCAACTGATCAATAGACTATTCTACTGATGGTCAAACATGATAATTGTTGTCACTAGGTATTGCACCTGAGTATGGCTAAGTGTAGAACCTACCAATCCTGTGAAACACAGGACTATTCTAAGGTTGTGGGTAACTTATCTGAGAATAGACCTCTGGATTAGGGGCCAACTTCCCCTTGAATCACCTGAAACTTGAACTAAACTTTGAAGGAAAAGGGAGAGAGAGTGCATAAAATTGAAACTAAAACTAGGTGATTCACCAAACTGAATAGATCCAAAAATTGCAAAACACTCATAATGGAATTCAAACATAACCTGAGCATCACAACTTCTCCCTAACTTTGATTTTTCCCTTAGAAATAACAAGGTGTAGGTTTTAAATGAGAAGGAAAAGTAAATTCCACAAACCCAAATACCTTCAAATGCACACAGATTGAGACTTTAGGAAATAAAAGTTCTTATGAGCATCTAAATGAACAAAATATCAAGTAAAGGACTAACTTTCATCACATTACATGACATAAAATCCACCAAAACAACTCAAAAAACTGTAGGAATAAGAAGGACAATTGCTATGAACTATATTGAAAGGAGCCAAATTATAGCTTTCTTTTCTAGAGCACTGTGATTTTGTGAGTTTAGGGTATTCGGTAATGCTTTCTTTGTAATTTGGTTTATGGTAATCTCCTCATTTTTTAGGTCACTTCATATTCATGGCATTTCCCTTGCATTTGACTTGATTTTCTAGGATAATGGTGTCTCTATATTTGATATGATGAGCAATGGCACCCTCACTATGTTTACTTTTCACCTATATGAGACTAGGGCACGCCAGTGTGTGCCTCTACATTTTGAATTGAAAGTAGGGCATTGCTCTATGATTGATTATTTTGTCTCTAAATTTATGATGTTGATACATCTTTGTTTGTGATCTATTGTAGATATCATTGAATTTATCACTCCGCATGTTGTATCTTCATATGGCCCGTAAATATAACTAGGGTATCAATTTCATGCTGGTACAAGAGTGACTATGTCATAAATGGGCTAGGGCACATACTTGTTTGATCAGCTCCATGTATGTCTCGAGGGTATCAATGTTGAAAAGGCACTGCATATTTTGATATCATGTGAATCTATGAGAGCCTAAGAGTTGTATAATCCATGAGCAATCCAAGGTATACACCCTATTGCTCATGTATACCTTGGTTGACACTGAGGGTATCACTATCATTGTATACTATATTCACCATCGTGTCATGCTTATTGTTATATTTGTGCCCTGTCAATACTATGGTGGCATCTTTCTCACTGTCCCCTTCCCACTTGAGTCAAGCTTGGCATTTGTTTACTATTGGCATGATGAGACATGTATTTGATTGTTGCAATCCCTTTTTTTTTATGAGAATGAGGGCATCATAGTGCTATCCCTAGGCACAGGCTCTGTTCTAGGGCATTCAATCTTCTACCTCTGCATACTCAGCTTCAAAGATATTTGATGGCTTGATGTTATTACTCATTGCAATTGGAATTCTCTGTGCTTATATTTATATAACATACTTATCACTGGTGCTCGTGATATGTTATTACCTCTGTTTGTTTGCAAGGCATCGAGGGTTCACATTTACTGTCATTATGGCACCACCCTATGTTATCATGGATAGCTCATTGCATCATGGTTGAGGTCCATTGTATTTGTTATTCTTCATGTAGATACGCTACTTCTTCAGCATCATATACTTGACTGCCATTGTCTGCCATTATCATAACATGCTTGACTATTTCCTCATTTCTTGGTGGCTCATGAGTTTATTGAGGCATTGATGTATATCCATTGTTGATTTCCATGCTGTCCTATTTGTACTAGATTGAATGTGCTAAGCTACTGCTAAAGCTAGGCTCATGAGTTCTGAATCTCTACATAATCTTTCATTTATTCACTTATAAATATCATTGTGTTGCTGCTACATCATGCTAGTTATTGAATAGCTTGTATTATTGTTGGATGGCTTTTCATTATGCCATTGAATGCTAGAGTGTTCCACATTATTCAAAGCCCATGAAACATATTCCATTGCTGATATTGCATGTATATTTTCTATCATGAATCATGATATGCATTCATGATTTTATGCTTAATCATTTCTCTATTGATATATTCATGCTTTGTTGGCATATAGCTCATGTTATAGGGTTGGGGCATCATTCTCTCATTGGTATCCATGTTGTGGTTAGGAAAAACTAGTGAGCTAAGGCATTGCACCAATATCTTGAATACATTTCTCTTATAGCATCATGACACTGTGTAGATTACATACCTTTTGTATGAAATAGGCCCTTTGTACCTAATCTAATGTAATGCAATTAATTATTGGTGCCCACACATATGTGCCCTACTAATATGATGTCTTCTTATGATCAAGTATCTTTTGTTTGGGATACCATGACATGTTGAGTTTTTTCATTGGGGAGCCACTATTTATTTATTATTTGACATGATGACATGCCATCATAAAAAAGAACTGTCACTGATTCATCAACTGAAGCCCCCATTCCTAGCTCAAGATGTAGATTTGAACACACCTCATGTTGATGATGTATACCCCTTAAAATTGCCAGTGCTCTATTTTTTAGTGCTTTAACCATGCTTTACATGATATGGATCTATGGTTCCTAAGTGTCCCACTGATACTGAATGTTTCCTTATTCATCATTGGCATTCTTTCCCTGTGATATAGCCACTACCAAGGAAATGAGATTTTCTTGGCATTGACTACATCATAGGTCAAGGTCATTCATCTGCACATGGAACAAACATATTAGTGATAAACAATGGTATTTCTTTTATTTTCAGAGCCTCCTTAATGCACATGTCCTAAGCACAACTCGTGTCAGAGGTGTATAGCTGAGCACATGTATGCATGCTTGTAGATAGGTACTGTGATACTAGGCATTGTTTAGATCCATTGGATCTAACCCACTTCTCTTCTCTTATCTACAAGTTCAGGATCATGAGAGCATACTAGGAACACTATGGAGATGGACTCATTACCAGGCAATGTCTAGTACCCCTGCATCTATGCTCATTAGATATGTATATTTGCACTCATTTCTACAATTCTGGTAATGGCTATGCTCACAACATGTGTGAGCTTAGATAGATGCCCTTTTTAGTTATTTCCCTCTTGTACATCATGCTTAACATTGATATATGCATATGTAGTCTTAGATGTAGTTCATTTCCTTTCCCTTCATGTACTTTGCAAATGAAATGAATGCAAATTTTAAGAAAGATCACCTAATAAGACAAACTAGGGTACTGTAGCATCATCTAGTAATTAGGTCCCAAAGATGAGTAAAATAATGGCAACATTCTAGCATCCTCTTTGGAGGTCTTTCCTGCTAAGAATCCTAACCATTTTCCTTATAGATCCATTGGGCATAGAGTCCTTAGTCCTCAAACTAAACTTGGCTCCCAACAAAATAACCTCCTCTCCACAAAACTAAAGCTGACTGCCTGACAGACTACTCAGGCTTATTGCTATTTAAATCACACCCAAAACTAAAAGCTGAAAGAAAGCTTGTGTTGAAGCACTTAGGGGACATAGAAAAAAAAACCTCTACCCTACCCTACTCTAACCAGTCTCAACAAACTTGTCAAAAAAATCCATTAACTAGATTGTTGAAATAACTTCCCATTCTCCTGAGAGCATTATACTTTTCACATTTGATGCCAACAAAGAGAACATGGAATACAAAAATGTACTAAACTGTCTGGAATATCAACTCTTGAATTTGGTGTACTAGACTACTAACCTCAATTAGATCATAGGTGTTGTCCTCCCAAGGAGTCTGATAGGGCTGAATAAGCTCCTGGTCATCAGTGAATAGACCTTTGACATCACCCTCTATTGAATCTTTGAGTATGCATGTCTTGCTTGACCCCACTTGGGCTAGATATCTAATAGGACACCTCCTTGAGAGTATGAAGATAGGCCTCTCTCACTACTCAGTGTGCATCTTACAAAAATCTTTCACATACTGATAAAAAATCTGCCCCTCCATGATGGTCTGCCATACCATCTCTTCTTCTATAGTTAGAGGGCCATTCTCTTTGTCAGTTGGGACAGCCAATAGCTCATTCAAGCCATCAAATTGCATCAGGTCTTTAACCATAACTGGCCCCTCCTCATGGTCTGAGAAACAAGATTCTTGAGATTCATCAACCATTTTATTGCAAATGGGCCCAAATTATATAACTAGCACAACATTAGCCTCTTTCAATGAAAGATCTTCCTTAGGAACATACATGTTATCATCTATTTGAGGAAGATGAGGAACACAAATAAAAGTTGACTAGAAAGCAATCATCATAGAGTCAAAATATTCTTGTTGTCCTAAGTTAGCAACAACTGCATCATCTTCCTTGTCACAATCAGTGAGCTTAACTAGTAAGTCTTGCACTACTTCATTTTGCTCAATATAAGAAGGCATTTCCTCAAATAAATCAGTTAGGATCTCACCTTCTTCACTTACTTCTTGATCCTTATCTAGCTGCTCCAATCCATCATCATGTAATAAATCTACTTGTTCCTCATGATCATCATGAAAAAGTACACCTAGAAGACAAGAATCATCTTCTTCCTGGTGGCCAGACAAGAAGGTTGGGATTTGAACCTTGTGAGTCTCTTGTCTAGTCTGCAAAGCTTCTAGGTTCTCTTTAGTAGCATGGGCCATCTCTTTTTGGATCTCCTCTTTAAGAAGAGTTGGCATCATGTAATCTGGATACATGGTCCATGAGGGTCTCTAAGACTATATTAAGTATTTATTGCCTTCTAGTGGATCTGGTGAGCTTTCTT
Source organism: Chamaecyparis obtusa (assembly GCA_027943335.1). NCBI lineage: Eukaryota > Viridiplantae > Streptophyta > Pinopsida > Cupressales > Cupressaceae > Chamaecyparis > Chamaecyparis obtusa. The sequence continues at coordinate 301,709 of BSBK01000218.1, forward strand.
GTGTAGGGGCAGTAGTGACCTCTTGATCTCCTTGACTTGGTGCTTGTGCCATCAAATTCTTCACCAACTAATCCTTTTCTTCTAACTCCTTTTAGAGATCCTTCTTAGTTTTTGTAGCTGAAATTTGAATGATCCTTATTAATTCTTGATGACCCTCAAGACTTTTCTCATAGGCCTCCTCCTGAATTGCTATCTCATTTTCTAACTATATTGAAAACTCTTCCTTCTGAGTCACCATCTCCATATACTGCCTTGATAGATCCTGCTTTTGAGACTTCACCTCTACATAGTCTTTCATGAAAGAGTTCATTTTCTCTCAAAAAACTGCCAACTAGTCATTGGAGCTCGAATCTGAAGTTGCTTTGGGCTGATTCTGAGGATTATAATGGTGTCCCTCATAGGGTGGTTCATAGGAGTGCTGCCAGGATGCTTGATGCTAGGTGGGAGGGTATAGTAGTGCATGCTGGTAACCTATTGTTTGTGGACCATTTTGGCTATGTGTTGCTGCTTGGCTAGCTTGATATGGAATGAATGTCAGCACATGGGTAGATTTTTCATGATATGGGGTGTGATAGGGAGAATATGCATTATGGAATGACATGCTTACTCATCAAATGAGCTGGTAAAAAGATATTTCCTGAAACTGATCAGCACTTGAACTACTAAAACCAGTAGATTTCTCTTAGAGTTTCCATGGTGTTTGAAACAAAATACCTCTTAAAGGATGATTGCATTGAGGATCACACCAAAAATCCCAGTGAAAGATGGGAAACAAATTAGTCCCACCAAGCGTGCCAAAAACTATTGTGACTAGGGATTGCACCCGAATATGGCTAAGTGTAGAACCTAGCAATCACATGAAACATGGGACTATTCTCAGGCTGTGGGTAACCTATCTGAGAATATACCTCCAGATTAGGGGCTAGCTTCCCCTTGAATCACCTAAAACTTGAACTAAACTTTGAAGGAAAAGGGAGAGAGAGTGCATAAAATTGAAACTAAAACTAGGTGATTCACCAAACTGAATAGATCCACAAACTACAAAACACTCACAATGGAATTCAAACATAACTTGAGCATCACAACTTCTCCCTAACTTTGATTTTTCCCTTAGAAATAACAAGGTGCTAGCTATAAATGAGAAGGAAAAGTAAATTCCACAAACCCAAATACCTTCAAATGCACACAGATTGAGACTTTAGGAAATAAAAGTGCTTATGAGCATCTAAATGAACAAAATATCAAGTAAAGGACTAACTTTCATCACATTACATGACATAAAATCCACCAAAACAACTCACAAAACTGTAGGAATAAGGACAATTACTATGAACTATATTGAAAGGAGCCAAATTATAGCTTGCTTTTCCAGAGCTACAAGCATTCATCTCTAAGAAAGAGAGAATGAAGAACCAACCTCAATCACACAAGTGAGAGGTATAAAAAAAAACCCTAAGAATCTGCATTCAAATCCCACCACCAGCTAAAAAAGGAAAACTCTCCAAATAGGCCCATGAATGCCTCATAAACTCAGATGCCCAATTCTCAAGTTTTTAGGGGTAGCGAAAAAAGTGGGACACCCAAAAAGGATGGTCAAAGGAATGACCCCACCCACTAAGTCATGCACTAAAAATGGTATTCTGACAATGGCTTATAAAACACCATTTGTCAGAATTTACAATGAAACTTTTGCAATGACTTTTACATTAAAAAAAACTTACCCCCTCCTATGCCATAACCTAATTGGATCTTAACACATGTGGATTTAATTATATTTAAAATAGTTCTCAACCCCAAAAAGATAGGGGAAAACATATTTAAAATATTTACATTTTTTACAAATCCACCTATTACAAAAATGGCACCCAACATTAAATTAACTAAAACTCTCAACCCAATACATAGAAATGGGAAAGCATATAATTAATTACTTTGAGAAAATGAAACCAGAAGATGCCAAAACATCGACACTTCACTACTAGTAAATGGGGAAACTGCCATCTGTTTTGACGCTCTTGGCTGCAAACTACGGCTCAATTTGGGGAACCTTCCATTTGTGTAGAGCCTATTGATCTTCTATCACGACATGTTGCTTGAGGTATGAATTTGATCTATACATTATTCCATTTTAATTTCAAGGGCACTATGATTTTGTGAGTTTAGGGTATTCGGTAATGCTTTCTCTGCAATTTGGTTTATGTAATCTCCTCATTTTTTAGGTCACTTCATATTGATGGCGTTTCCCCTGCATTTGACTTGATTTTCTAGGATAATGGTGTCTCTATATTTGATATGATGAGCAATGGCACCCTCATTGTGTTTACTTTTCACTTGTATGAGACTAGGGCATGCCAGTGTGTGCCTCTACATTTTGAATTGAAAGTAGGGCATTGCTCTGTGATTGATTATTTTGTCTCTGAATTTATGATGTTGATACATCTCTATTTGTGATCTATTGTAGATATCATTGAATTTATCACTCTGGATGTTGTATCTTTGTATGGCCCATGACTAGAACTAGGGTATCAATTTCATGCTAGTACTAGAGTGACTACATCATAAATGGTCTAGGGCACATACTTGTTTGATCAGCTCCATGTATGTCTCGAGGGTATCAATGTCGAAAAGGCACTGCATATTTTGATATCATGTGAATCTATGAGAGCCTAAGAGTTGTATAATCTATGAGCAATCCAAGGTATACACACTATGGCTCATGTATGCCCTAGTTGACACCGAGGGTATCACTATCATTGTATACTATATTCACCATCATGCCATGCTTATTGTTATATTTGTGCCCTATTAATACTGTTGTGGCATCTTTCTCACTATCCCCTTCCCACTTCAGTCAAGCTTGGCTTTTGTTTGTTGTTGGCATGATGAGACATGTATTTGATTATTTCAATCCCTATTTTTTGATGAGAATGAGGACATCATAGTGCTATCCCTAGGCACAGGCTTTGTTCTAGGGCATTTAATCTTCTAACTCTACATACTCATCTTTAAATTTATTTGATGGCTTGCTCTTATTACTCATTGCAACTGGAATGCTTTGTGCTTATATTTCTATAACATACTTATCACTGGTGCTTGTAATATGTTATTACCTCTATTAGTTTGCAAGGCATTGAGGGTTCACATTTACTGTCATTATGGCACCGCCCTATGTTATCATGGATAGCTCATTGCATCATGGTTGAGGTCCATTGTATTTGTTATTCTTCATGTAGATGCACTGCTTCTTCAAGATCATATACTTCACTCCCATTGTCCACCATTATCATAACATGCTTGACTATTTCCTCATATCTTGGTGGCTCATGATTTTATTAAGGCATTGATGAATATCCATTGTTGATTGCCATGCTGGCATGTTTGTACTAGATTGAATGTGCTAAGCTATTGCTGAAGCTAGGCTCGTGAGTTTTGAATCTTTGCATAATCTTTCATTTATTCACTTATAAAAATCATTGTGTTGCTGCTACATCATGCTAGTTATTGAATAGCTTGTATTATTGTTGGATTTCTTTTCAATGTTGCATTGAATGCTAGAGTGTTCCACATTATTCAAAGCTCATGAAACATATTCCATTGCTGATATTGCATGTATATTTTCTATCATGAATCATGATATGCATTCATGCTTTTATGCTTAATCATTTCTCTAATGATATATTCATGCTTTGTTGGCATATAGCTCATGTTATAGGGTTGGGGCATCATTCTCTCATTGGTATCCATGTTGTGGTTAGGACAAACTAGTGAGCTAAGGCATTGCACCAATATCTTGAATACATTTCTATTATAGCATCATGACAATGTGTAGATTACATACCTTCTATATGAAATAGGCCCTCTATACTTGATCTAATGTAATGCAATTAATTGTTGGTGCCCACACATATGTGCCCCACTGATATGATGTTTCCTTATGCATCAAGTATCTTTTGTTTGGGATACCATGACATGTTGAGTTTTTTCATTGGGAGGCCATTGTTTATTTATTATTCCACATGATGACATGCCATCATAAAAAAGAACTGTCACTGATTCATCAATTGAAGCCCCCATTCCTAGCTCAAGATGTAGATTTGAACACACCTCATGATGATGATGTATACCCCTTAAAACTGCCAATGCTCTATTTTTCAGTGCTTCAACCATGCTTCACTTGATATGGATTTATGGTTCCTGAGTATCCCACTGATACTAAATGTTTCCTTATTCATCATGGGCATTCTTTCCCTATGATGTAGCCACTGCCAAGTAAATGAGGTTTTCTTGGCATCGACTGCATCACAGGTCAAGGTCATTCATTTGCACATGGAACAAACATATTAGTGATAAACAATGGTATTTCTTTTATTTTAGGAGCCTCCTTAATGCACATGTCTTGAGCACAGCCCATGTCAGAGGTGTATAGCTGAGTGCATGTATGCATGCTTATAGATAGGTGCTATGATACTAGGCATTTTTTAGATCCATTAGATCTAACCCACTTCTCTTCTCTTATCTACAGGTTCAGGATCACGGGACCATACTAGGAACACCGTGGAGATGGAATGATTACTAGGCAATGTCTGGTACCCTTGCATCTATGCTCATTAGATATGTATATTTGCACTCATTTCTACAATTCTAGCAATGGCTATGCTCACGGCATGTGTGAGCTCAAATAGATGCCCTTTTCAGTTATTTCCCTCTTATACATCATGCTTAACATTGATATATGCACATGTAATCTTAGATGTAGTTCATTTTCTTTCCCTTCATGTACTTTGCAAATGAAATAAACACAAATTTTAAGAAAGATCACCTAATAACACAAACTAGGGTACTTTAGCATCATCTAGTAATTAGGTTCCAAAGATGAGTAAAATAATGGCAACAATAATCCCTCCTATCATCCTAGCAATAATACACTCTAGCCGGTGCATCTATCCATAATGCTGCACTAAGGTCTCCTAGGAAATAGAGGCATTCATCTAGGTATCATATCCAAAGATATGTCTGAATGCTAATAGACCTGAGTTCCCTGAACTCACATACTTTGGATGTCATCCTGCATGGAATGGAATGCACAATATCTAGTACACATCCTCTGGGGTCACAGTAATCTCCCCTATCAATAAATGGAAGGTATGAGTCTCTAAATGAAATCGCTCTATCAAAGCAGTCAAAAGTCCATGATTTACCCTAATCTCGGGTAAATGTATGAGATACTCAAAGCCATAGGATGCAAGGTGTACCCTCATCGGGTTAGGTAGTGACACACACAGTCTCTGAGTGGCTGGATGTGAAATACATACATGAACATTTGGATATATGACCTACACAACATAGAAACAAGGAATCCTATCAGTACTTTGGTTACAGAATAGGTTACAAGGGCAAGAATTGGACAAATTTAGTAGTTCAAAAGGTCAGCAATTAGGCCAAGAGATCAGAAAAATAAAAAATTTGACCTAACATTGAGTTTTTGGCTCACTATTTTTCATATGACACTTTAGACTAGTAGGGAAAGTCATACGAGTTTCTACATCATACCATATGACAAAGCATAGTGATAAATAATGCATACATTCTCATATGAGTTATGAGGGACCCGACGAAATATTGTACGACTCTTGGGTCCCTCTGATACGAGTCTTGGGGGTTAATGAAATGACAACCTATCTACAGTTCAAAAGTCGTATGAGTCTCGCTGGAGAGTCATATGAGTTTCCAAGCATTCAAAAATTCAAATTTTAAAAAATGTATGAAAAATGCTAAAAAGGCTATAAATCATGGAAAAATTGACCTTTCAGAGAAGCAAAGAGGTCCACCTATTGGATGTCCGTACTGCCAAGGTCTCTGGTGTCTTTGGCTACACTCAAATTGATGTGAACTCATAGGTACCTTTGGTTCTGCCATTTTCTCACTCAGAGGGCTCCACAAGATTTCTAAAGTCAAAAGGTTGAAATGACTTGAAAATGACCCTTCCAGCCTTTATCTAGCTTTAGACCTAATTTTCAAAAGTGCTCCATTTTTCATGAAAATTGCACCCCTAGCTAATTTCAACATTCTGAACCCATTTTTGGGATCAAAATCTAAGATCATTTACTATGTCAAAATCATGATTTAAAATTTTCAAACCTAGGTTGGTCTACTGCTTGCATAATCAACCTTCAATCATCACAAAAATCTAGTATTCAACTTAACTAATTATCTTACATCAAACTATCAAAATTCCAACTCAGTCAACTATGGTCAACTCATGGTTTAACCTAGTCAAAATTGGTCTTCTGGACCTCCAAATAATGCAAAATGCATTCTCAAATGTGTTTAACCACTTCTCAAATCAATTAACATGCTTCTAAACTATAAACGTTGACTTTTCTTGCCAGATTTCAATTTTTATCCCAAAGGGGGCATGGTATTACACATCATTCAAAGTCTGTAATCTAAATCTAAAATCATATCCTTCCTCAGTAATCAAGACAACAACCACGTCTAGTTGTTGATTCATCAAAAATACCTCATCGCTTGCGGAAAATCAATCATCGCTTGGGGCATATCAGATTCATTGAGATCCATAGCAATCTGGTATTCTCTTAATCTTGTAAACTATATCAGTTTTTCACAACCATCAGTTCATTAGTGTTATTCCCTTGGTTCTTCGTAATTGAAGGGTTCAGATGTGATACCAATGTGATTCTTATCGACAATCAGGTCTGGAATCGGTCACTCACTTCTTCATAATCATAAGGTTCAGAATTAGGCATTTTGACACTTCTTCAAAATCATCAGTTCATTTCTGTTATAGTTAACATTATCTTTGGTCATTCAGGACCTAATATCTTCATATCAATTTCAATTAGCTTCTGTTTCATATCAATTTCAATTTCAAACATCAGTTTCAACATCATACACAGACTGTCTTTGAACCACTGTGCTTTGCACAACATTTCAAAGAGCGGCAAAATGTAATACCCCAAAAATGGGCTATAGGGTCATTAATCTCCTATATCGACACATCAAATGAAATCAACATCAAAGTACTAACCTAAGGCACATCGACACATTATCAAATCTTAATTGATTATCCTAAATTCTGCATCGGGGAATATTCCTTATTCCTATTTATCCTAATTATCTTTAATTTAATGATTATTTGGTGACAAATCCTAATTATCCTAAAGTGTGATTAATTGAATATTATGAATATTTAATTAATTAGATTTAATACTGCCACTTAATTATTTAAATAGATTTAATTATATTTATTCCTAAATTGTATTATTTAAATTTTGACAATAAATCAAATATCCTATGACTAATTGATTAAATTCTTATTTAATTAATTAAAGTCAATTGTCAAATTTAATAATATAGTTTTTTGAACAAAAGTTTGATTTAATAATTGATTAACCCATAAATCAATTATTTATTTTAAAATCATTTAAGTTGAAGATAAATCAGTTTATTAATTCATAATTAATTATGGACATCCAAAAAATAGTTAAACTTTAAATCAAAAAATCAATTCAAGTTGTTTTAAAAATAAACTCAACTCTCTTTTGAGTTGAAAACTAATCTCAACTTCTGATTTAAATCAAAAAGCTGATTTGCATGATTTTGTGAGTTAATCTATCTCTAAATTCTTGATAACTCAAAAATCAACCTAAGTTTATCAAGAGTGATTTATGGCTTTTTCCATGCACCTCTAAAGTCCTGGATTTCTATAAATTAAAGCCTCAGCTCTTCATTTTGGATCCATCCATGAATTGCATCCTCACACTGGCGAATTGGTGATCAAAGAATCAATCTTTGCAAATCCAAGTTGTTGTGAGATTTTCATTGCTTTTGAGCATTCATATCATTTAGCATATCATTATTAGATTAATTGCATGTCATATCAATTTCTCATATAGAATAGATTCATATCAGTTTATTTCATCTTATTACGTAGAAAATCCAAAAAAAAAAGATTAATTTGCATTCATCTCATATCTAGATTCTGCATTCAAATCCTTCATTTAGGTGTCATCAAGGTCACTAATCTCGGTCCAATCTGAGAATACCATACTCGCACCTACTAGAAGGTAGTAAATTGCCTAGTTAGATTAGTTTCCATTTCACTACATGATTTTGATTTTATCTAACCTCTAATGTTTTACTAAAGTGTTATGTCTATAGCTAGGTACAAAATTCACACACACATTTTTGGCGCCCACTGTGGGGTCCTGAAATGGGTTTCCATTCAATTTCTATCATCTTCTTGTCATTTTCTATTCCAAGCTATGATTTTTAATTTCTGTTCATACAATTTTCTTATGATTTTTGTCAGAAACTCATACCAGGAAGGACCCACTATCATACGATAGTTGATTTGATCAAGGATTTTACCATCAGAAACACAGTGTCATTTGGAAGCTTTGTTGTCGTATGATCTTATACCCATTGTCGTACAAGTTTTTGGATTGTTGTTAGGGAGGTGACTCACTGTCGTACAAGTTTTAGTGCTAGGTTTCAATTGTCATTTCACTTTTTCAGCCAGTTTTCCAGATTTGATTTCTAGATTTAGACTGACAGCTAACATTAACAATTGAAATTTACTATTTTTGATTGATTTTTGTTGATTTTGATTGGGCAAAGTGTGAGAGTTGCTAAAAATAGGTAAAAATCTACTAAGTGCATTGTGAGGAATTTAGGTAATCTTCTCAGCTGATAACATTTTGATTTGGACTAAAATGAACATCTTACGTATCTGGCTTGTGTGACCTTTTATTGCTTTCATATCACAAATTTCATTTTGGTCTATAAAAATGAACATAGATTTTCTTTTCAGCATCTTTGTTACACATAGTAAATAGGCCCTATGAACACTATTTGTGGTTCTTGAGATAGTGGGTTTCCAGTGAAACTCTTCTCAATGAAGGAACCCTTGTAAGTAGGGAGGTTACTTAGAGCATCTCACGTTCTACTAGATTTGTACGTCTTCAACTTCTAATTGATACATTCTCTATCCCAAGAGGTTGATAGATCATAAGTGGTTGACATCATAGATCTTTGTGAAATAATCTTGGTCTTAGCATGTCAGATTAATCTATCTGCTTTGTTTGGGTTAAAAGTGAAAAGGCTAGAGGACTATGCTCTACTCCCTTTTTGGGTAGTATCAAAAACTCAGATCTTTGAATCTGGAACCAGTCTCCATGTGGTATCTTTTGTGAGTCACCTTTAGAGATGGTTAACCATAGTGGACATTCCCTTAATTGGGTAAACCACATTGACAAAACCTCAAGCTGTAATAGCTATTTTCACCATGGTAGTAGCAACCACTATATAAATTTCCTTATGGAGGAAATCTTCACAGGTGTGGTCTCTTGTTGGGCTGTCAAATCTCCCTAGTAGCTCTTGATTGATTAATTTCTTGGATTATGTCAAAACCATAGTGTGCCTAGATTGGAGTTTTCCCTCTTAAGATCATAAAAGTTGCAGAGTCAGACCATTACTACAAACCCTAGTGAGGCCAAATTTTCATTTTCTAGGAATATGTGCATTATTGCAAAACTTTTTGGAACATACACTATTAGCACTCCTAGGGATTAGCACATTTAGTCACTTGGTTATTCATGTGTAGGGTTGCTTTGTCCCCTATTCATTATTTTCAGACATGCTTGAAATCACTTGCTTGTTGTTTTGTGTGCCTATTTATTTATCTAGTTACTAAGAATGAATCAATCCAGTACAATCTTCAAATCTAGATAGACAATTTTGTGAACAATTTGAAATTGAAAACCTAAAAATTGCAAAATCTAATGTCAAACACCTTTCTAGAGTCAAAAGTCATCTTGTAAAGTCAGAAATTCATATGAATTTTGGCTATTGTCATTTCATGACCCCCTAATTATCATATGGTAGCTGGTATATTTTCATACAAGTTTTACTGCCAATCAATTCAAAAAAGTCAAAAACCCTACTATCAACTATCATGCAAGTTTTGCAATTGTCCTACAAGTTTGTCAATTGTCATTTCATAGCCTACCCACTATCATAGGAGCCTGCAGAAAGCCATTTGAGAAATTTTGAAAAATTGCCAGAAAGTTGTCAAAACTATCAGAGACCTAGCTTTTACAGCCTATTTCCATAGTCTGTTAAATAAAACACTGTGTCAAGAATAGAGAAAAAACTACTGAGAATCCAATCACTTTCCTAAAGTGGCCTTTTGAATTCGATTTAGCCTTATGTTTAATCGATTTGAGTCTTTTTCATCTTGTGTCAAAACCTTGTCATAACTATCAATCTTCAATCCATCTTCAAAATGGCTAAGTGTTGTGAACTCATGTCTGCTATCTTTTGGGCATCTACCCATAAATCCAGGGCATAGTATCTATCATTTATGTCTAATCTAAGCTTCAATCAATCAAACCTTGACAAGGTTGAGTCATTTGATCTTCTTGAATTAGATCTTTCTTCAGTTGTCTTCATCGTATTATTTTGCTTTACCCAAGGTTAATGGTGGAAACTAGAGCTTCCTCTCACAAGAAATTAGGGGAAACATCTCATACCTTACCTTTGACTCATATCTAGGGTCCAACTCTTGAACAACTCTACAATTCTAGTCTTTACAAAGATGATGGTCTTGGAAACTTTCGATTAAAAATTGGTTACATACCCCCTCCATCAACTCACAAAGGTAATCAACAAACTCCTCCTTGATCTATCCCAGAGAGTCTTAACACTCCTAACATGTCTCAAGTAGGGACAAACCATGGCTCTCAAAGAGCTCGGTCTCAACACGGTATGGATCAAGAACCTACACCTACTGAAATTGCTCAATATCAAAACAATGATAAATTCAAAAGAATGAAGAAACATTTCTTGAAAGAAGATAGAGAAACATACTTTCTGGAGTTAGCTCATTAAGGAGCTAAACTTCCTCCCAACTTTAATGTGGAAGATATCATTACACATGAGGAAGAAACTCCTATTTTGGCTATGGTGAAACAAATGCATGCCATGCAAGTAAAACTTAACAAAATGTTAAAAGAAAAAGAACCTAAGGAGTTCTCCATGGAGGCCCTATGTCCTTTCCCATTCGATAAAGACTTGTATATTCCACCATTCCCTAAGAGGGTAGAAATGCCAAAATATGATAAGTATGATGGAAATTGTGATCCTCAAGATCATGTCAGAGAATTTTGTACTCAATCTATGGAGTTCATGCATGAATTGACCTATCTAATGCATCTTTTATCTAAATCTCTGGGAGGAGTAGGCATTCATTGGTTCTCTAGGATGCCTGCACCTACAATCAAAACCTTTGAGGAGTTGATCAAATTATTCTATCAGCAATACTCCTACAACATCCAACATCCAGTGACCATGATTGATATCTGCAATCTCAAACAATATCCAGGAGAACCATTCCTGACATTTCTCAAAAGATGGAGAAAGAAATTCTCTCTATATGCTAGGCCTATTCCAGAAACTGAGAAGTTGGAAATCTTCATCAACAATCTTGTTCTAGAAATCAACTACCCTTTACAAATGCAAAATCATAGATCTTTTGACAAGATGGTAGATAATGCAATCAAAATTGAAAAAGTACTTGTGAAAAAAGGAGATGTCACACTTCAAAAGGACAAGTATGAATCTAGTTCTAAGGATAAGAACAAAAATTGGAACAAGAATAAGGGCATCATCACAGATGGCATTGTTGATAATCTCCATGCCCCATCTAAAGTACCTACTTTCAATCTAACCATTGGTACTCAAGCCATCAAGGCTTTAGAACAAAAGGTGTCTGAATCATCTCAAAAGAAGCCAGAATACAGATCTCAGTCCGCTGATAATAAATGAAAGTTCACTCCTCTTGGAGAATCTTTGGAATTAGCTATGAGAACTCTGCTACCTAATAACATCTCTCTGCCTGAGATCTGACAATCCGATCCTGACCCTAAGCTAAACTGGTGGAGAGAGAATGAATTATGTGATTTCCATCAAGGTAAAGGTCACAAAACTAATAACTACTTGCGCTTGAAGCATATCATTCAAGACAAGATTGATAATGGAGAAATCATGATTGATAATCCTAAAAGCAATAATGATCACACATCATTCATTGAACCATTTCTAAAGCATAGCCAAGGAGATTCATCTTCTCAACCTAATGTGGGTGCTAAGGTCAATTATGCCTATCTTGGAAATAATACTATTATCAATATGGTTGAGCCAAGCCTATCTGAGTGTTGCAATGTCATCACAATTGTAAGAAGAGATAGAGAAAATCAATCAGCTAATGCAGTTACTCAATCACAAGCTCAGGCACACCTACAAGGATAAATCCTAGATCAATCAAATGTCCCTAAGGTGCCTTTCAATCTGTCTTTCACTTCTAAATAGAGGGCAACATCTAAGTCTTTGAATCCTAAGGACATGAGGCCTACTTTGTATAGTATCATTCAACAACTCCAACATACTAATGCAAAAATCTCCTTCTTTGAGTTGCTTCGGATATCTCCAACTTATAGAGCCATTCTAGATAAAGCTCTGCTCGAATCTAATGTTCTTGATAACCTTGATTTAGATAGATTCCAGGCTATGGTTGGTCATCTTACGTCTCCAAAGTATATCTCCTTTTCAGAGGATGATGATAACTCGTTGAGTCATCCACATAACTAGCCCTTACATATTGAAGTCTTGATCCAAAACCATCATGTCAAATGTGTGTTGATAGATGGGGGCGCTGGTCTAAATATTTGTTCTTACAGCGTGATCACACAATTGGGATTTTCAGAAACAACCATTGGTCCTAGAAAGAAAATAACTATCAAAGCATATGATGAAGAAGAAAGATCCTCCAAGGGAATAACTGTCTTGCCTATCAGAATAGGTCTTGTCATCAGAGATACTATATGATAAGTTCTTGATATACCTTTGGCTTACAACATCCTTCTAGGGAGACCCTGGATACATGAAATGAAAGCTATTCCTTCTACATACCATCAGTGCTTGAAATTTCCTTGTGATAGAGTAGAGGTAACCATTCTAGCTGATGTGTCAACAACTTGCAATACCTTGAAAGAAAATGTGGATAAACTTGTTCCTAATAATAGAGAATCTTCCATTAAGAAAATAGATGTATCATCCACATCTAAGATGGAAGATATTGCAAAAAAGGTCAACATCAAAGAAAATGGTATGGGAGGATATACTATAGAGGTAGTATTATCTTTAACATCTCTCCCTATCTCACCTAAGTCTTATGGGAAAGCTCTAAAATAGTCCAAACCAGAATCTAAGGAACCTCTTGAGGCATATAAAGGAAAATTTGTTGTAGAGAAAGTACCTAAACAAGAATTTGAGGAAGATGAAGTTGTGCTTGCATGGCTTTATAGAGATGAACCTAAATCCCAAGTTTTTCCACCTAGTGACTCTAAAGTATCGAAGGTTCCTTCTAAGTCATATGGCCCAAGGGATAAATTGATAGTTAAGATGGGATATAAAGGAAAAGGACCTCTAGGAATTTAGGGTAAAGGTCTTCTGTTACCTCTTGAACATTGTGGTCGAGCCAAAAAGAATACGATAGGTCTAGGATACATGAATAAGCCTTTTTGTCTTAGCAAGAACTCCCCACATGTTCTAGAACAAATTCAGCCTTCTGTAGCAAATCAACTAAAGGTGGAAATAACTAAACAATCTGATAGTGATGATTCAGACACCACTAATGAGCTCATTTCTTATGAGCATTTTCCTAAAGAAATCAAAGACCTCCTTGATACTAAAGATGATCCAATCAAAAGAATTAATGTAGTAAAAACACAAGAACCTACTATAAAGCAAGAGATAGTTGCACCACAACAACTAGCTGATCTCAAAGACAATCAAATAGAAAAAGAGGAAGGTGGTAGTTATTCTGAGTCAAATTCTCATGAGTATGAATTCAAATTAGAATCTGAGGGTAACCCTTCTTGGGGTATTCATCCTAACTTTACTCATGTTCTTAGAGATCCTAGAGGCATAGATGAAGAATCTAATGACTATGAATGGGGATCCATTCCAGAAGAAGATGAGCTTATTACAGAGAAATATGTTGATTTTATACACCAATATGCACCTAAACCCAACATAAGTCTAGAGAAAAATGATGAACTTATAGAGTCTGATCCACTGATGGATGAAGTGGACTATTACAATGACATTGAGCCTATTCATGAATTGAATGTCTTAAGTTGTAATATCACCTTTGAAATTGAGTGTTGGGTTAGGACCGATGATGATAGATCCATATCCGTAAACAATCTTTCCCAATCTTTCACCACTTTGACTATCCAACATCCTAAACTTCTTGATCAAACCTCCACAAACCCAAGCCATGGTATTTATACCTTCCCGAATGACTATGCCCTTTCTTGCTACCTCAATGTAATTGAGCCTATGAGGACTTCCATCAGTGAACCAAGTGTTAGCATGATGGAGTCAGACATCAAGTATCTTAGTTAGAAAAATAAGAATAAGAATAAAAAGAAAAGGAGTTATGAGGGTGAAAACCACTTTGTGGCAGTCTCAGAACCTACAAAAGTAAAAATGAAAGAAGTATTCAAAGGTGAAAACCTCTTTGAGGTGCCTAAGGATGAGATATTTAATGTCCTTCTGAGTCATTTATAGGACAAATCTCTAGTTCTAAATCAGCCCACTCAATCTATTAATTTGGGAATGGAAGATGAACCACAGTTGAGCCATGTAGAACAATCTTTATCAGAAGAAAAGAAAAAATTTACAACCTTCCTCATAGAGAAGAAGATCAAATTTGCATGGAAATATTCAGATATGCTAGGGTTGGATCTTGATCTTATAATGCACCATTTATCTATAGCTCCTGGAGTAAAACCAGTTAAACAAAAATTAAGGAAGATGCATCCTCATGTTACTCTCTTGGTAAAAGCTGAATTAGAGAAACTACTAAAAGCCAGACTCATGCAAGTTATAGATTATGCAGAATGGATCTCTAATATTGTACCTATTTCAAAACTAGATAAATCAATCAGAGTGTGTACCATCTTTAGAGATGTAAATAGAGCATGCCCTAAGGATGATTTTCCACTACCTAACATTGATATGATAGTGGACATGAATGCAGGCTTTGAGATGTATTCTTTAATGGATGGTTTTTATGGATATAATCAAATAAAAATTGCTCCAAAGGATCAAGTGAAAACTACTTTCACATGTGCATGGCGCACCTTCTATTGGAATGTCATGCCATTTGGGCTTAAGAATGCTAGTGCTACATATCAGAGAGCCATGAAATCTATTTTTCATGACATTATGCATAGGATTATGGAGGATTATGTTGATGATACTTTAGCAAAATCTATAATTAGAACTAAACATCTAAATAACTTGAGCAAGATACTAGATAGAATGAAAAAATTTAGTCTCAAACTAAATCCTAAGAAGTGTGCTTTTGGTGTCACTTCTGGAAAGCTCTTAGGATACATAGTATCAAATAAGGGCATTGAAGTTGATCCAGCTAAAGTAAAGGCTATAATGGAGATGCAACCTCCAAAGAATATTAGTCAAATGAGGACATTGCAAGGAAGAGTTCAATCTATCAGGTGCTTCATATCTTAGCTAGCAGATATATCACAACCTTTTACAAAAACATTACATAAAGGTGTGACATTTGCCTAGAATGAAGAATGTGAGAACAAATTTAACCATATCAAGAAGTATCTATCAAATCCTCCTATCTTGATGCCTCCCATTCCAGGGAAGCCTTTGATCTTATATGTCTCCGCTACAGATACATCATTGGGGGCATTGCTTGCACAACATGATGAGAACAAAAAGGAAAGAGCTATATACTATATTAGTAGGACATTGGTGGCATACAAAAATAATTATTCTATGATTGAGAAGGCTTGTCTAGCTATGATATTTGCATCATAGAAAATGAGACATTACATGTTGGCACATACCACCCATTTGGTAGCTGCACCTATGATTGATGATACACCAATGCAAATGGAATTTCTAGATTCCTCTATCATGACTCTTTCTTCTAGAGAATGGTAGTTATTGTTTGATGGCTCCTATACATAGAATGGATTAGGAGAAGGAATATTATTTATAAATCCTCAAGGATACTCCATACCTAAAGCATTCAGATTAAAGTTCCCTTGCACAAACAATATTGCAGAATATGAAGTCCTTCTTAATGGCATGAAACTAGTAATTGAGTGGAGAGTAATAGAGATACACATTCATGGAGACTCTCAACTTGTTATCCATCAAGTCAATGATGTGTACCAGACTAAAGATGAAAATCTTATTTGATACAAAAGAATGGTAGATGATTCAAAGAAATATTTCATATCTATCACACTTGAGAAAATACCTAGAACAGAGAATAAGGCTACTGATGCAATGACAACGCTGTCTACTTTATTATAGTAGCCTAAACATGAGTTTTTAGAAATAGGGAATACTAAGAGGGGGGGGTGAATCAGTATTCTACAAACTTTATCTTTTGCCCAATTATGGATATAACAGATTATCTTTATACATGCATAACATAAGAAGCTAAACAACATGCATAACAATAAAGAATTCATAACACATTATTTATTCTCAAGGAAACCCTAGCCAATGGAAAACCCCAATGGGGATGGTACCCACAAAGATCCACTAATCAAAAGTATCTTGTTAAGGATGTTGACCCTATTAAGATTCTATTACAAACATATAGTGTATCAGTCCTGATTAAGGGACTATAGGTCTTGTTAGAAGCCTCAACCCTGTTAGGAGTTGGTAGTACAGAATGTGATTACCAACTGAGCCCGCTACCCAAACAAGTAATGTACAATATACAATGATTACAAAATAGGTCAAGGTACATAACCATATACTTCTTGCATTTATATCTCTTCACTAATCTTTCACTATCACTATTACATATGCTTCATATACTTTGCATCATACTTCTACAAATACTTGTTGCTTATTACAATTTCCACTTCTACACTTTACAATTACAATTACATATATACCAATAGCTTTAACAAAGAGTAAACATTTAAGATGTCATCCCTTTATATTTTTAAGATATTATTTTGATAAAAAAAATAATCCCTTAACTCTTTACCAATTTTGTCTTCATATACTGTCTTGTCGGCTTCACACTGTCTTCGGTAAAACTATCATAACTTCTTCCGTACATGTTGTACTGACTTTCACTATGAGATGGGTCATCATTAGTCACTATAGAGTCTATGTTCAAGTTTTCAAGCATTGAACTCACTCCAATCAATGTCACAAACAAAAACTATGTCCAAGTACACTAGTAAAAATATTGTCTCACACTTAGACAAATATGCAGTGCGCTCTATCATACTTGCTCTTTGACTTGTGTGATATTCATGTGGATCATATGTTTCCATAATGACAACATATATGCAATCAACTCAGCCAAATTTCCAACAATCTCCCCCTTTGTCATTGGTGGCAACATGTGAGAAAATTGGCTAAGTGTGCAACTCAAAAATCTCAAAAATTGTCAAAATTGTGGCCATAGTATAACATATATATACTATCCTTATAAATCCTAAAAAAATCTTATCTATAATACAATACTCTCCCAAAGAGTATCAACTCTTATCATATATTATCAATTTTTTGCTAAATATCTCTCCCCCTTTGACAACAATGACAAAATAACAGTAGGGAGGGCTACAAAATTGTATCAAAAAAAGTTATACCTTAATTTATTTATTGCAAAGCCGGTAGGCTTGCAACACAATCTGAAAAATCCATCTTCTTGTTTTCTATCTCCTTTTCCCATGACTTCTTAATGGTATCTACCACATTGAGTAGTGCGCTTAGTCCATAAGATGCTATTTGACAAGCTTGGAGGTTTTCAAAGTTGAATTTATGAAAAGATGTCTTAGCTGTAAGCCAATCTTCTAACTGCTCTTCAATAACACTTAACTTCATAGAAACATGCTCTCTCAAAAGAGCATATCTCCTTAACTTCCTATCTTTCTCATCTTGTATAATTCTGATTTCATCAAAAAGTTTCCTAACTTTCTTCTCAACATTACAGACCTTCACATTAGGGTTAGATAGAAGGTTTGTTTCATTCAGAATCTTTTCTTCCTTCAATTTTATCTTCTGATCTTCCTCAGCTGTCAAAGTCTCTAATTTTGTACACTGTATGTACAAAGATTTTCCTGTCTCCAAATGTTTCCTCAAATATTTGATACAAATATCAAGATTATTGATATCATTGTTGATGTACTAACTGATGTTTAACAACATTATAGCCTCATAGTCTTCTTGTGCTTTCACTTTTGCAATATCAGTTAGGTTAGTGAACTCATCATCAAAAGTGCTCATCACTTTCTTTGCCTTGTCCATAGGGTCTACTTCTACAATCTATGTGGTCACAATACTTTGTAGCTTTTCAGTTAGGTCCTTCAGACATCCTTCTAGACTTTTAACTTTCTTATTCTTCCCAATGATTTTGTTCAAAGATGTGATCAATTCCATTTGCTCATCATCATCTACTTCTTTTCCCAAATCCTCAAACAAAGATCTAGTTTGCTTCTTCTTTCCAGTATCAGGAGTAAGACTAATTTCTTCTATAGAGGGTACAGATGCTTGTACTTCCAATACTTTGGGTTCTTCAATAGTAAATTGGGTTTGCTCTGCTTCTGCAGTTCTATCCAGTTCATCAAGAGCTGAATTGTCAACAATGTTCTCTAGATTCTTGAATACATTATCATCAGTATCCAAGGTGATCCTTGTACCTTCAACATTCATATATTCTTCTTCAATGTTTATAGCCAGTGGAGAGGGAATATCCTCTTGTTCTACTTCTTCTTCTTGCTCTGTTGCAACTGATGTCTCTCCAACAATTTCTGCCATAACTTTGATTATTGCTTGTTTAGTCTCTACATTCACTTGTTCATATATTCTTGCCATGATCTAAATGGTTCTCATTTTTGTCCTTAAATGGGTGCTAAGGGGCTTTCAAATTTGTTTAAGATGTTCACCATCTCTTACATCACATAGTTTCTTCACAAGATTCTCTCTAATAGATTTGTCTTCTTCTTGTGCTCTCATCTTCTTGTTAGCAAGTTTCTTTAATAAGTCATCAGGTATCTTTCCTTGAATAGAGTCAAAACTCTTATTAGCTAGAATCAAATTCTTAACCACTACATTTTCAAGATTCAATTTATTAGAATAGTCATAAAGGTCATAGTATTTATTCATTTTAGTGAAGTCTCCATCTTTTATAATTTCTTCATTCACTCTCTCAACTCTAGGTTTCCATGCTTTCTTCTTCATAGAAGTGTCATCATCTTTAATTTCTACAATTTTCATAAGTACTGGTGGCACCAAAGTTTTCTACCTCTTACCAGGTCTAGTATCAATTTATTTTACTCTCTTGCTCAGCGTGGAGGAGGTAGATCTAGAGGGTTTTCTTGCTACTTGTTCCTTCTTAGGTTCCTCTACTTTCACCTTGACTGGTACTGCACTAGATGATAAGGGAGGTACAGATAAAATCTCTTTCTATGTAATATTTTTGATTGCTGCTGATGTCTTCTTTGCCACTAAGAATTCTCTCTTTCTCATTCTTGTATCCTTCAATATTTTCTTAATAGTTCTCTCAACTCTTTTCTTAGACTATTTCTCCTCAAGTATAGCCTTTGCAAAGTTGAAATTTTCTTCAAAAGTTCCAAATCTATTACTATGAGTGTCAACCTTACACTTAAGTAGGATGTTCACATATTCTTCTATCTTTGTTTCAGATATTTCATAGACAAGAGGGTCTATGAACTCAATTCTAGGTTCAACTACTTCAATGTATGTAAAGTCAGTGTCAACCATAAAACATATTTCATTCTTGTATTTCTCCACAAGAGACTGTGGAATCCTTGATCTTCTAGACACAATATTTTGAAATGTCTTAATAACAAGTACTGCACTCTCACTAACACTGTCAATAACATGCTTTTTGTATACTACATTAATCCTTTTGTTAAAATGATAAAGAAAAAAATATGGAATTGCAGGAAATTGTTTAACTCAAGAGCTAGGAGTAAGGAAAAATACCATGAATTAGCACAAGAACTAGGAGCATACACCAAAAAATAAGCAAAGAGGAGACAAGATTTTGAAGGGGAAAAGCATAAAAAAACCCTTGTGAATTTAATGAAAGTGGAAAAAAATGCCTAAGAATGAGACAGAGAGAGAGTGAGAGAAATGCTCATACAATAATTTAGAAGAGGAAGAAATCTCATGAGAGAATGAGAAAAAGAAGGAGAGCCAACTCTTTTAATAGAGATGTGAGAGAGGAGTTACATTGTAACTCCCATATCTGAGTGTGCCACATTTCACTAGTGTGTGAGACAAGTGTAGGATTCCTCATAAGGAGGAATATCTATTTTCCTTAATAAAGGAAATTACAAATATGACATGTCCTCCCACTTGGACTAGAGGACAGATTACATTAGGATACCTTGGTTTATCCTATTAAATACATAAATAACCAAGGAAAGATTAAATTCTAACACCCTCCTTTAATCTTTACTTGGGGTAATTACATCAATAGGTGCCAAACCTAAATGTTTACAATGAATTTGAGATGTTTCTTTAGAAAGAGTCTTCACTAGGATGTCTTTGGCTTGATCATCTTGCATGTCTTCAACTTGTGCTTTGGAGCTTGAATGGTACATAGGAGCTTGAATAGCATGTTGAGGAGAGCCTAAATCTTTAAGAGACCATTGAGATTCTTGAGAGGCATTTATGCATTTTGTATATTCATTTCCATTTAAAAATAGAGGTGGAGCATAATCAATACTTGAGCCTGCAATAAGGCAAAAAAAACTAGTAGAGTGCCCATCATTGGGATCACCTAGTGCTGAATCAGTAACACTTTGGAAAAAATCAAATTGTAAATCATGGGTCATAGAATCATAAATTCAATCTTTAGTTTCATAAAAAAAATTTGTAACATGTTCATCAGAATGTGAATCATGAGTCATAGAATTAGAGATGCAATCGTTAGTTGCATAAGACAAATCTATAGTGTAATCATCAGAATATGAAGCATCAAGAAGAGAGTTAATATAAGCATCATTATCATTAACCTCCACAATAATCATAGGATTAGTACTATCATCATGAATTTCATTTTGAGTAATAAACATATCTTGCAAAGTAACATTAAGAAAGTTAGATATAATTTCCTCTTCTTGGTCAAACATATCATCAACATGAGAGCAAGAAGGAATAAACAAATTATTACCATTATCATTATCATCACTGCTAGGAGGAACAAAATCATTAGGAGTATCATTACTATCTTCATGTTCATCATTATCCTTTTGAAGAGTATCAGTATTATCCTTAATGTTAGGAGCAGAAATAGAAGTATGGTTATCTTTCAAATCAGGAACATAAAGCACATCATAAAATTTACCATTTGGAACAGAAACATTACCAGTTCCTTCAACTTGACAACAATAATTATCATCTAAAGAAATAGGAATATGCATAGAATCAGGTTGCAAAGAATCCAAGACTCCCTTATGGGATTGAACATGTTGAGATGCATTACTATCAATATTCCATTTAGGTGGTTTAGAGACATTAAAATAGATAGTAAAAGAAGAACGAGATTGATTTCCATTAGGTTTGCCATTTGAGTAATTTTGAGAATTACGTTGATCATCTTTTTATTTCTTAAAATAGTTATGAATTAAATGACCATCTTTACCACAATAGGTGCAATAAGGCCTATTTGAATGATTATTGTTATTATGATAGTTATTGGAATTATTAGTATTATTAGATCTTTGATAGTTAGTATTGTTAGGTCTTTGATGATTTTGATTATTATTTGAATTGTGAGATCTTTGATGATTTTGATTAGTATTTGAATTATTATTATTAGAAGATCTATTATTATTATGAGATTGAGAGACATAAGCATGTTCGTGAGATTTAAGTATGCCAAATTGAATTAATTTTGATGCAACATATTTTGAAAAATAACACAAGTTAACTGAGTTGCTAACGAAAGAATAGCTAACTGAGAGTAAATATTTTTAATAAACTGCTGAAACTGTCTAGGTAAACATTTACGAATAATTATGTGGATTATCCTTAAATTAGATAAATTTACTTGTAACCCAGTTAATAAAACTTTAATGGAATCAAATTTAAGCAAAAAATCATCAATATCTGAGTTGAAATCTGTATACCTAAGATCTTCAAGTTGGTCTTGAAGCTGGATTTTACAAGTCTCATCTGCACTATCATAGGTGTTTTTTAGGATGTCCCAAGCCTGATGGGTTTCTGAACAAGATGAAATTAGAACATACAATTCAGGACTTAAGGAGATGCCAATTAAACCAAGTGCTTCCTCATTTTTAGTCTGCCAAGCATTTTGGTCAGCTTGAGAAGTAGTGGTTGCAGGTTTAGAACTGGCATTAGTTGCAATCTCTAAAATGTGTCTAAATCGAAAGATAAAGGTCATGTGCATTTTCCAAGCATGATAGTTTGTGCTAGTTAATTTGATTTCTAGCATTAGGGTAGTCATGCTTAACTATGAAATCTAAACAAAGAAAGAATAGAGAAGCCTTAATAGAAAATTGAAAAGAACTTAAAACTGAATCTACTTGCATGTAATGGCAGAAAGCTATAAAAGCTTACACCACTGAGGCTTGCAAGGAATACACAAAAAACTAAGGAAAAAAACTTAAGGCACAAAGGCTAATAGATCCCGGTTACTTTGTTATGAATTAACAGATAACAATGAGAATTGCTTGCATGCAAGGAAAGAAAAAACCAAAACTATTGCATGCAAAGAAGAAACTGAAAGGAAACTGAAAAAAAACTTGATAAAAAACTGAAACCGCAGCACGAACCTACAAAACAAAGGTTAGAAAATTGAATAATAAAAATTCTGAACCTGCAATGAAACGTTAGAAAAAAAAAGATATATTGAAAGAGGTAAATAAAAACTTTAGACCTGCAAAAAAAATGTTAGCAAAGAGGGGTAGATAAAGCTAGATTAGAAACTGGAACAAAAAACTGACTAAAACTCTTAAAAAAGAACCACAACCAGATTTTTTAGTTAAAAAAAACTTTAATAAATTTTGATTATATGACTAATTTTTTTTAAAAAATTAAGAATTAACCATAAAGGGAAAATATTAAAAAAACAAATATAAAAGAAACAAACTAAAAAAAACTAGAAGTTCTTTTGTATAAAAAGATACTATTAATTTTAATAAAAATAAATAAATTAAAAAGACATATATCAATACCATTAATTGAAAAAATAACAAGTAAACTTAAATTTTTTTTACAAAAAAGGTTATATAAAGTAACCTGAAAATAACCAGAATTTGAAAAGAAACAAGTAACTTTTATTTTATTTGATTAAGAAAGGAATCGAACTCATAAGAGTCGTACAAATAACTTGTTTTTTATTGAATAAAACACAACAACTAAAGAGATTTACGTTACCGTAGGTGTCAGCCGTTGTGAGCTTGATAAGATTATGTCCACAAAATTTCCCCAAGGGCACCACCATGCTTCCACAGAGTAAAATAAAACTTGTGAATCAAAAACAATAGTTAGAGCCCAACGCAATGAACAGGGGTGAATTGGATCTATAGATTAATAGCGTCGGTCTTGAATAAAAAACATACGCCCATTGAATGCACTAGGGCCACCCTTGGTGTCAAAGCATACACAAGAAAATAGAATGAAATAACACTAAACGTTATACACGACTACTGTGGAATATATTTTGGAGTATATGCAAGGCAACACATTCAAATAAGAAACACTTTGGCAATCGAACACATAGAAAGGCAACCGAAGGCAATGCAATCAAAAGAAAGAGGAGAAAGGCAGTGCATGCAAAGGAAGGAACAGTGCAAAACCAAGCAACAGTGCATGCATAAGAAATAAATGTATGAAGGAATGCTAACAACGCATGCACTACCAGCTAGTGCCTTCAAAATAACTTTTAATAAGAAATGCAACCTCTGAATCTATTTCTAAATAAAGCTCAAACAAAGCTCTAATGCCGATTTGATATCAAAGGGAAGAGTAGGGGTACAGCCAATGACGGAGATCGTAAGTTTAAAAAAATGAGGAAAGCAAGAAGGCAAACCCTTTCTGTAGATATTGAAAGCCAAAAAAAAACATGCAAAGGAAACTAAAAGAACTAAAAGAAAATAATGCAGAGCTAATCCGAGAGTTGCAAGTATAGCCCGCTTTGCATGTTGATTGAAAAAAAATAAGGAAGGCAATCAGAAAAAAAATAGGTTACATTTGAATAAAAGGGAGATAGGCGACTATCCAAAAAAAATGATTACCCACCATAGAGTTAAATCAAACTGAATGGAGGCACCACACAAAATAAAAACATAGAGAGCTCGCAAAGAGAATCATAAAAATTACCAAAGAAAGTTACATCCTGCAAAAGAAAACATTAGTAAAAGGAAATACTGAACCAAAAAATGATATGAACCCTAGGACTTAACCAGACATTTACCCCAAAGAGGATTAGGGTAAATGTGAAGAAGCGTAGCATGGTAAGGAAACCCGAATGGCAATAGGGATAAAGGAAGCATTGTTGATAACGCAAGATTATCCAATATTATCCACGATAATGAAGCAGATAGAAATTAAACCAAAACGTTAGTAGCAGAGATTAAAAGAGTGAAATGCAGGTGAAACCAAGAAAATAGCAATGATATTTGACTAGAATTATTTTAAAACAATGCTTATCGACCACGGTGATTACAGCGGCATCGAGGGGTGAAAGAAGTCAAAGATGTGGAGGGTGCAAAGGAAGAAAAGATGGTAACTAACACTAGTGATAAGAAAAGTTGTATATGAAAAACATGGAAATCATGATCTTTAATAGTACAAAAAGTGAATAGAAACATGCACAAACAGGGATCGAAGAGCACTAAACCTCCATAGAGAAAAAAGCAAAGAGCACAAATATTCTATGACTGCAAGAACACAATATTAGAAAATATAATTGAGATTCTGAAACTAATGGAGTTATGATGTTGAATACATGCAAGCACTACTTCAAAGGCCACAAATGCATGCAAAAGCCAAAGAGTTAGAAACAAAATGATAGAAGTAGCGATAAGAAACCAGGCTTTCTAGTTTAGTCACAGAGATTACATTAAAAAAAGCAATGAGTAAGGATAGTTCTCTTAAAGCCGTAACAATCTAAAGTGAAAACAAAATACAAGGAATGCCAGTGAAAAATCCAATAAAATAAATACACCAGAGATGAATGAAGGCTTTCAGATGAAGATATTTTGATGAAGCAAGCGCATGCAATTACAGAATGAAAATGTTTGATATTATATATCAAAGATGCATGAAAGAAAAAAATAGATCTATACTAAAACCGCTATAAAAAAATGGCTTTGAACAAAAATAATGAAAAAAACATGTCTGAAGAAACCAGTGCATGCGATACCCTACATGCAAAGAGGTTAGGAACAAATAATGAAAATAGAAAAAAAAGAGGTAAAGAAATAGCAACCAAGAATTGAAAGGAAATAAAGGAATAGATTTCTTTGAAATTTAAAACTATATAACTTTTAGAATTAAAATAATATTAAATTTATTTTTATATTTAAATTATAAATACTAATAACGCATTTCTATATTTGAATAAATTCCTTTGTCAGAAATACAATCAACTTGCACAAAATGAAACCAATAGTTAATCGGGTTTTGGCGGTAAACCAGCCAAAACCAAAAAAAAATTCAAATTTTCTCTCTTAATTAGATTAGTAAAAAAATATTAGAATAACTCTCTCAAGAGTCTCTAATTTGGAGTGCTCCAAGATATGGTAGCTCCTTCACCTATACACTCAAAATGAGATTAAACCAACCTGCTCTGATACCATGTTAAAATGATAAAGAACAAAATATGGAATTGTAGGAAATTGTTTAACTCAAGAGCTAGGAGTAAGGGAAAATACCATGAATTAGCACAAGAACTAGGAGCATACACCAAAAAATAAACAAAGAGGAGACAAGATTTTGAAGGGGAAAAGCATAAAAAAACCCCTGTGAATTTAATGAAAGTGGCAACAAATGCCTAAGAATGAGAGAGAGAGAGAGAGAGAGAGAGAGAGAGAGAGAGAGAGAGAGAGCAATGCTCATACAATAATTGAGAAGAGGAAGAAATCTCATGAGAGAATGAGAAAAAGAAGGAGAGCCAACCCTTTTAATAGAGATGTGATAGAGGAGTTACATTATAACTCCCATATCTGAGTGTGCCACATTTCACTAGTGTGTGAGACAAGTGTAGGATTCCTCATAAGGAGGAATATCTATTTTCCTTAATAAAGGAAATTACAAATATGACATGTCCTCCCACTTGGACTAGAGGACAGATTACATTAGGATACCTTGGTTTATCCTATTAAATACATAAATAACCAAGGAAAGATTAAATTCTAACACCTTTCCATTGTATTTTGTCCATCATTCCAATCATTTCCAATGGTGTAAGGAAATCTCCTCAAAAGATGAAAAAACATGTAAGTGATCAAGATGAAAATCTAAATTGTGCATACTTTGTCTTCTAAATCTTCTCCAAGTTCTCAAACAATTGAATTCTTAGAATTTCACACATATCAACTGAGACTTTGTCAATACACATCAAATAAGCTATGTGTACCATTCTAGCTACCATGTCATCCTCTCTTGAATTTGCACAAAACTTAGTTGTTAGGATTTTGCATAAGTATCTAACATCATGTTGTTGGATCCTACTAATTACAATTCCTCTACCATTATAGGATGAATTAGTGTTATCAATGACTATTTTTCTCATGTTCTTCTCATTTAAAGGAATAGCTCTAGATTTAGACAGTATGGTGACTTCATGAATCAAATCAGTTGTAATGTCTATTACTCTATGTTCTAGCCAAAACTTCCCATTATGAATTCTACTAAGGATTATCTTAGTGCATTCTTCATTATCAAACTCATACTGCAATGTATACTTAACAATCTCATTGTCTTTCAAATGATCATATCCTTATTTCAATTACATGTCCTGGTTGTAAATCTTCTCATACTCATTTGTAAGATCAATATCACTGATGGTTTCTAACTTGCATTTAAGATAACTTCTTACATTCTCTAAATGCAAAACTCCATTTGGTACGGATGATAAAGCTAACTTAGGGTCTTCTTCCAGAGGTTCTATTGGTTCCCTCCTCATTCTAGGTCTATTTTTATCTCTGACATTGTGAATTAAAGATATATCCATGATTACTTCAAATTCTTTTTACCAATTCATAGATCTGTCAAGTAAAATACCTCGATTTCATGATTTTAGGGCTTGCGTAGATTCGGCACTCAAATCCTTCACCAAATCATTGCAAAAAGCTTCTAATCACTTCTCTTTTGATCTCCTTAACACTTTTGTTCACTTTGATGATCAAATAACATTGATCATAACCTTTTATTACTTCAATCTCACTTAGTTCTGACATCGCATTCAATTCTTTTGCCGCTTCTTTCCAAAAAGTTGTTTCTGCTATCCTACAAAACTTAAAACTTCTTGCGATCTTGCAAAACATAATATTTTTCTTTGCACTCTTAACCATAGCATTAGAAGATCATAAACTACCTTCCATTAACTGCACAAGACTTAATTCATCATAAATCTACTTCTACACTAATCTAAGTTCCTAATCTACTATAATTTTCATAAATTAAGTTTTTTGAGATAGGTCAAGTAAGGATTCATTCTTACCACTTGATACTTCACCTTTCTAATTACCTTGAATGTCAAATATGTCTCCTTGATCTATGCTTTTAAAAAACTTCACTTCATTTGTATTGCTATAGTAACCTTTTTGTCTGTTACCTGCATCTTCATTTTTTCTTTCATGATTTCTAGGGTTAGGGTTAGGATGAAAAACTCCATTGTTCATTCTGCAAAACCTTGCTATATGTCCAATCTTGTTGTATATCTGACAAACAATTCCATTGCTTCCATATCTTGGTCCAAGTGGATTAATCTACGATCTAAAATTTCTAGCAATGTGTCCAACCTTGTTGCATCTATAACATATTACTCCATTTCTTCTATGCATATCTTCAGTAGGTTTCTTATCTGCATTTTTAGTATTCCTAAACATTCTAATATTATTATTATTCTCAATAAATTTAGGTTTCCTACATTCAATAGCTCTATGTCCAAATCCATGACAGTTATAACAATAACCATTAAGAGGTTTAAATTGCTTACCTGTGCAATCTCTCTTCATATGACCAATAGTATTACAAGAAAAACATCTACCTTTGAATTCTCTTTGCATACCTTTGGATGATTCTTCTTGCTTCGGTGATTCTTCTTCTTTAGGTGTATCTTCAAATTTGTTGATCTCATTAGACTTCTTTTCATCTAAGCTTTTAGATACTTTTAGATCTGGTTCCTTGCTTTCATCATTTTCTTTAAGAGTGTAAAATCCAAGACCAGTCTTATCATAGAATGGTTTCTAAAAATATGCTTGTCTATCAATCTTCTCACTAGTTGAATATAGCCTTTCAAGTTGTTGCTTGGATTGAATCACTTTGTCTTTCACAATCTTGTTGTATTTCTCAAGTTTAGCACACTGGACATTGACTTTCTCAAGTTTAGATGTTACATTTCCAAGTTTAGATTTCAGTTCTTCATTTTCAGTCTTTAGAATTTCATTCTCAGATTTCAGATTCACTTCATTCTTTCCATTTCCATCTTTCAAACTAAGCTTCAAATTTGCTATCTTCAATTCATGCTTAAGGATCTCATTTTCTTTTTCTAAATTCTTATCACAATCTTCAATAAGAACTTTGGATTTCTTTTCAGATCTCAAATTTTCTAATTTGTTTTTCAATTTCTCAATGAGGTTCTTTGCATCATCATATTTTCCTTTCAGAGTGTCTCTTTCATCAGTAAGCATATCAATCTATTCAAGAGCTTCTTCAAGATTCTTCTGTAGTTGATCCATATCCATAGATATCTTACTCAACCTGCTAGGCTTTCCTTGAATGATTCTTTTATGAGTAACTAAGCTCTGATACCAATTGTTAGAAATAGGGAATACTAAGAGGGGGGTGAATCAGTATTCTACAAACTTTATCTTTTGCCCAATTATGGATATAACAGATTATCTTTATACATGTATAACATAAGAAGCTAAACAACATGCATAACAATAAATAACTCATAACACATTATTTGTTCTCGAGGAAACCCTAGCCAAGGGAAAACCCCGGTGGGGATGGTACCCACAAAGATCCACTAATCAAAACTATCCTATTAAGGATGTTGACCCTGTTAGGAGTCTATTACAAACATATAGTGTATCAGTCCTGATTAAGGGACTATAGGCCTTGTTAGAAGCCTCAACCCTATTAGGAGTTGGTAGTACAAAATATGATTACGTGCTGAGCCCACTACCCAAACAAGTAATGTAAAATATACACTAATTAGAAATTAGGTCAAGGTACCTAACCTTATACTGCTTGCATTGATATCTCTTCGCTGATCTTTCACTATCGCTATTACATATGCTTCATATACTTCACATCATACTTCTACAAATACTTGCTACTTATTACAATTTCCACTTCTACACTTTACAATTACAATTACATATATACCAATAGCTTTAACCAAGATTAAACATCTAAGATGTCATCCCTTTATATTTTTACGGCATTATTTTGATAAACAAAATAATCCCTTAACTCTTTACCAATTCTGCCTTCATATATTATCTTGTCAGCTTCACACTATCTTTGGTAAAACTATCATAACTTCTTTTGTACATGCCATACTGACTTGCACTCTAAGATGGTTCATAATTAGTTACCATAGAGTCTATGTTCAAGTGTTCAAGCACTGAACTCACTCCAATCAATGTCGCAAACAAAAATTGTGTTCGGGTACATTGGTAAAAATATTATCTCACACTTAGAGAAATATGCAATGCGCTCTATCATACTTGCTCTCTGACTTGTATGATCTTTAGGTGGATCATATGTTTCCATAATGACAACATCTATGCAATCAACTCAGCCAAATTTCCAACATGAGCTACACTACAAGTTCCTGGTGGAAGCACTATCTTATCCTGCATATGATTCCCCTAAAACCTGCATGATCTGCATTGTTGTTGGTCATGATTCATCTAGATATAAAAACCTATTCTCCTATCTCAAAGATGAAATCATTCCCAATACCTTCAATTACCATGAAAAGAGATACCTTATCCATAATGCCTCCCAATATGTCATCATTGGTCACAATCTGCACAAATGAGGTCTAGATGGTACGCTACTTAGATGTTTAGAATGGGAAGAGTCTCAACGTGCATTAGCAGAAGTCCATGATGGTATTTGTGGGTCACACTTGAACGGTTTAGCAATAGCTTGAAAACTTATTAGGGATGGGTACTATTGGCCAGAAATGGAGAAAGAGTCTATCAAGTTTGCTAAGAATTGTCAAAAGTGCCAAGTGCATGGCAACTTAATTCATGCTACAGGGGGAGATCTAATTCCCTTTACTACACAATGGCCTTTTCATCAATGGGCCTTTGATCTTATAGGAGCTATACATCCTCATTCTTCTAATGGACATACCCATATAATCACAGCTATAGATTATTTTACAAAATAGGTAGAAGCAGTCCCTTTGATGCAAGAAACTAGAAAATAAATATCTATGTTCATCTTGAACTATATCATATGCAGATATGGGATACCTAATTCCATAATTATAGATAATGGTGGAAAATTCAAGAAAAAAGATCTAGATGATCTATATGCTAAATTCAAGATTACACAACATTGGTCTTCTATCTACTATCATCAAGGGAATGGACAAGTAGAGGCTTCTAACAAGAATCTATTAAAAATATTGCACCATATAGTTAATAAAATAGGAAGAGACTGACATCTCTTGATCAATCCAACTCTTTGGGCCTATAGAACAAGTATCAGAATGCCTACTGGGGCTAAACCTTTCACTTGAAGTAGTACTACCTATTGAGGTTGAAATCCCATCACTAAGAATCAGAATGCATGGTCTAGTAATTGATGATGACTACAGAGTGTCTAGGTTGCAAGAACTTGAACTACTAGATGAGTGTAGGCAAGTAGTGTATGATCATCTCAGAGTATATCAAAAGAGAATGTCTAGAGGTTACAACAAGAAAGTCAGACACGGAGAATTTCAGGTTGGAGATCTAGTCTTGAGAGAGAATCCTAAAAATCAATCACATGGAGAGCGCAAGGGGAAGTTTGAACCCAACTGGCTGGGTCCCTTTGTTATCACTACTACTTTTGGCTCTGGTGCCTATCAACTCTCAATGACTAAAGGAGAATAGCTTCAAGAACCAATCAACATTCTTCATCTGAAGAAATTCTATGCCTAAGGCATTCAGTGTATGGTAAAATGTCCTGAAAAAATCTTTAAAATTGGAAAAAGTCCTAAAAAAATGAACATCTTGGTGAAAACCTAGCAATAGGCCCCTTGATGATTCACAAAAAAAGTAAAAAATACCAACAATATCAAAAAAATTGGAAAAATGAAAAATACAAAAAAATGAGAAAAAGAAAAAGTGCCTTGGTGAAAACCTAGAAATAGGCACCTTGGTAGCAAAAATAGAATCTCTACCAAGATGGTGAAAACCCATCAAACAAGGGCCACTTGTTTCAAAATGCTCCATCTATCAGCACAATCTTGGTCTTTCCCAACTTTCAGTCTTGCTTTAGTTTGTACATCTTTCTCAGTTTTCTTCTACCTTCCTATTTTCAATAAGTCAGTCTGTACACCAATCAGCTCAAGTGTTTGTATCCTATCAATGCTTAACACTTGGGGGCAATCAATGTCATATCCTATGGTCTCCAATACATCTTAGACAAGTTATATCCAGTCAGAATCCTTTGAAGCTTCATCCAAGTCAGTCAGTCAGTCTTGTCCCCAGAAAGGATTTTGCATCTATAACAATGCAATCAAACATCAAACACAAAATGAAAACAATCTATGCTTTTTACATGGTTTTATCTCCTTGTCTGCTTACTGATTCACATTGAGATTTTTTCATATTATGTTCCCTTGAGCTCTTTGATGATGTCCTTTATAGGATTTAGAGAGTGATGACTAGGGGCATAATCTTTTCTTTGTTTTCTTCTTGTATGTGAAAATCTAACAACTTTGGAAATTCTAGATTGAAATGGTGTCTGACTGTAAGAGCCTCTATCTTGAATTGGATGGCCATGTGTACCTTGACCATTGATACCCATAAAATTCAAGGAAGTTTGATCTAACTATTGTCTTTTTTGAGTGAGTTCTTTGTCCTATTGTGAAATGCGATCTTACCTAAGGATGTGAATGATAAAGGGTCACTATGGGTAATTCACATTGTTTTTAGAATGATCTCTTGACTGCTTGACATGTTTGTAATGCAAGGCATATTTTGGTCATCACGACGTCTATGTTATGATGCTTAAACAAATTGCTATATCAAAATGGACATGATATTCAGGTCATCCTGGCATTTGTGCCTTGGTGCTTATATCTAATCCAACATTCTGAAAACAAAATCAATATTCATATGTCCATGGTTTCCTAACCAGTGGATGTTGTATTGATCCTTGCATATACAAAGCGATATTCATATGTTTATGGTTTCATAACTAGTTTGAATTGTATTGATTTATTTGGTTACCTAAAAATTCAATGATGAAATCAACCGACACATTATCAGTGGCTAGGTCCTAAGTCTTAGAGTGCATTTTATTTTACATCTTTCTTTACATTTTGCATGTTTGCATGATCTCACAAATGGCTATTGTTGTCATATTTTTACTTATTCTTAGATTGGAGACCTAATTACTAGATGATGCTACATACCCTAGTTTGTGTTATTAAGTGATCTTACTTAAGTTTGTGTTCATTTCATTTTGAAGAGTACAAGAAAGTAAAAGGAATTGAACTGCATCTAAAGCTACACATGCATGTATGTATACTATACAAATGGGAAAGAAATGAAAGGAGAAGCATCTATTTGAGCTCACACAGGCTGTGAGCATAGCCATTATCAAAATTGAATGAATGAGTATACATATACATAAATAAAATGATTAAATACTGGGGTACTAGACATTTCTTGGTAGTGGTGTCCGGATCCGGTCCTATCCAGAGAGCTCCTGAGATCTAGAACTTGCAAGAAGAGAAGAAGGGATATGGATTAGATCCAATGGATCTATGCAATGGCTGGTATCACAATATCTATAGAATGCATATGTACACTCAGTCATGCACCTCTGACAAAGGTTGTGCTCAGGGCATGTGCATAAGGCTCCAAAGAACAAGAGGCACAATGTTTTCACTGATGTGTTTGTTTCATGTGTAGATACAAGAGGAGCTGGTCCAACAATGAATTCAATGAATGACCTAGGCCCTTGATGCAGATCATGATAGAAAAACCTTAGTTTTCTGTCGATGATCACATCAAGGGCCAAGAGCACACATCATACAAAAGAAAAGTACATCCAAATCAAGTAGAATCATGGGAGAAAAGAAAGCATGAGGTGCAAATAGAAAAAGGATAAGAGTATAGTCCTACATGACATAGAAAGGGGCACACCACAGCATAATATACTCCAAGGATGCATTCAATGCATTGTTATTATGGCATGAGCATATCAATATGTGTGATCTAGCATAAATCAAATATCTACACCAAATAAGAAATAGAGAATAGGATACACAATTTGCATAGTTTTATCTCACATTCATGGCATGAGGTGTGTTTAAATCTACATCACAAGGCCAAGAAAAGAAGCTACAGATAAAAGAGTGTGACTACATGATGCAGTATGGGTCACAATAGATATTATGCAATTAACTAGTGGACTTGAAATTAATGATTATTCATGGAATCCATATATAGGAACTAACATGCATGGACAGGCCACAACATAGAAGAATGTCTCAAAAATAATACTTTGATGCTATGACATGTACATGGTAAAATCCATGTGATAATTAAGGATCAATATGGCATGACTTAATCAATAAGTTTCAACATAGGTGCAAGCAACAACACTAAACAGTCAGCAAGGTACTGACATCTCAACAACATCCAGGGGTTACAATAGCATCAAATGAAAAGCTCATGACACCATCAATGGTTTATAATAGCAAATGTATCTAGGATTGTGTTTCCCATGGGCTAGGAGCATTGGTCTAGAGAAACCAGTCAACCATGGAGTAACATATGATATCATGAAGATATCAAATAAGGTTATCAATGAAACAACCACAATGCAACAATAAGAATGCAACAATCATGTTGTAACAACATTACTATATCAACAGCAAGCATGGAGATATCAGATGGTGCCACAGTGAGCTATGTATAAAAAAATTCATGAGTATTATGGAAATGAAGGGTAAACATCAATAAACATGATGCCTAGCTTGCAGTAGATGACAAAGACTGATTTATAGATTATGCATGCCCTTCATGCCAGTAGGAATAGCAATAGCACTCATACATACTAGTGCGTAACATAAGTAGTGAGGTCAAATACAGTGAGAAATGACCTATGAAACATGTAGCATCCAAATATACATTATGCAAGGCTCACAAATCTCTAAAAGAGATGCTTTTAGCATGGTCAAATCAAGATATAATGCCCTCAATTCAGAGTGGTGCTTTCCACTTTAAAGCAATAAGTTTTACATGTATCCGCATTAACAATCGAGCCTTAGATCCAAATCATGGGCTATGCACAAACATAAAATATGGAGTTCAAATCCATGGCACCCATCTAGCATAGCATAAGATCGGTCATCCACAGTATGCAGCAAGGAGGAAAGTAGGAAAAATAATGAAAAGTTTCATACTCTAACTCGTGGGTACCCACTCTAGCAATATACCAATGGACCCGAGCTAGTTCACAACTGTGTCTCATCATAGTAAACAAGTAGAAAATGCATCGATGCCAGATTCTCATAGGTGCCATGAACAAATAACTTAATGAATGATGCCCTAGCTTTTAGGGGGCTTGAAAGACATCAAAATATCTTAAATACGGAGTAAATCATAATGATGAAAGTAAAGTTAAAGATATGCCCAGTATCTAGAAGCTCAAAATCCAAGTTTAGACAACAAGCAAGCTCAAATCAATAATCCAAAAGCTTCAAAGCCAGGGTCTGAATGTTCATGAGATAGCATAAGTGAAGAATGCATTTTTAAGGATGGTTCATGGGCTCCAATCCATAGGTTGAGATAGTGAAACAAATGAGTAATAGAGTACATAGCCACGGGTTGTGCAAGCCTGAGATTTCATGAAAAATTTTGGCACAATCACTAGGTTGCAATACCCAAACCCAACTCTCAGGTTCTCAAGAATTCCAAACATGAAGCAACGTATCAAACAGTGAGGTGATAAATATCAGTTGGCATCATTGTAAAATACAAAAGGGCATAGGAGTGAAGCACAAGTAGGGGGCAATGGCACCATCATAGCATGTTCAAGCATGAACACAAATGCTCTGACTTAGGGCATAACAAATAAAAAATATAAACTATCATACAACCATAGTTCTGGTAAAGGAGAGAAATGCATTGATACCCTGGCACCATACACGACATGAAATCCATGAATATAATCCCATCAGTAGTGTGTCTTCATTCAGAAAAGTAGATACAATATGTAGAGCACAGTGCCCTAATGTTCACAAACAAAGATACATATGTCGTGCTTTCAAAATGTACAAGAGGAGCCCACAATCTTGCTTGGATCAAGGAGACTCAAAAAATGAAATACAGAGAAGCCATTGATCTACACCAGTACACAACATTTTAGCAATGGCAGAGCATAATAAAAACCAATGATAAAATAATATTATCAAATCAGACATCATTGCAGTGCACATCATGGAAAAACAATGAATGCATGCACATTATCGAATACATAACAGTATCTTTTAAATATAGATCAATGCCCTAGAAATTAAAACCAGTTGCAAAGTAGAAGTGCCAAATCAAATGCCTACCTCAAAACATCAATGCCATGAAGATCAAACATAGTTGTTTCTAAATCCAAGTTCAGAAAATCAAATGTAGAGATTGGCAACTTTCTAGGTGCCAGAAGATGCAGTGACAGTCGTTTCCTCATCGTGAGGGTTTCAGATCAAGATCAT
This sequence comes from Chamaecyparis obtusa, assembly GCA_027943335.1. Taxonomy (NCBI): domain Eukaryota; kingdom Viridiplantae; phylum Streptophyta; class Pinopsida; order Cupressales; family Cupressaceae; genus Chamaecyparis; species Chamaecyparis obtusa. The sequence goes on from BSBK01000218.1 coordinate 337,983, forward strand.
TGATTAATATATTCTCCCCTTTCCTAGGGTTGAGAATTTATTAATTATTCATTTTGCTAAGTATTTCAAATGGCATGGATATAAGGTTATTAATATGTTTATCCCTTTCTAGGGTTGAATTTATTAATTGTTTTTATTTTTTATGCTAATGTAATTTAAGCATGGTTTTATTTTGGGTTATTAAATGTGCTTTCCCATTGATAGGGTTGAGAGTCATTTATTGACTTAGGAAATAAAAGATTTAAATCCATGTTTAAATAAAGTCATAGGTGGATTATTTTGGAAATGTAATTGTTTTTTAAATGTGTTTCCCCATTTTTTGGGTTGAGATCATTTAAAACTATAGTTCAATCCATTTTGTGTCTTAGTAGGGGTAAATACTTTAAATGTAATAGTCATTGCATATGTTATTGTAAATTCTAACAGATGGTGTTTTATAAGCCATTGTTAGAATCTTATTATGATGCATGACTTAGTGGATAGAGTGGTCTCCTTTGACCTTCTATTCTTAGGATCCCACTTTCCTCACCCCCTAAGAATCTGGGAATCTGGCATTCAAATTATGATACAGCCTCATGGGTCCATTATTGACCTTTTTCTATTCTTAGGAGGTAGTGGATTTTGAATGCAGATTTCTAGTTTTAGTTTATATACCTCTCACTTTTAGTGATTGAGGTTAGCTCTTCATTATTTCTCTCTGATATGAATGTTGTAGCTCTGAGAGACATAATTGTACTTAGTTTCTTTTTAGCAATAAAATTGATCCTTCTTGTTCTCCTACAATTTTGGGTTTTCTTTTGAAGTCATGTGCAAGATTACTATGATGTCCTTATATCCTTAATCTGCATGTTGAATCCAAGTTGGTGTTCAGGAATTTATCTTTATTTAGTAGTGTGACTTATGTGCAATCAAGAATATCAGAATTGTGAAGATTTCTTCCTTTTCTGCATTTCAAGTACCTTGTTTCACTAAGAGTTTAAGAGAGTGGGATTGAGTTGTGAGTTAAGTTTGTTTTTCTGTTGGAGTAAACTTATTTTCATTTGTGGATCTTCTTTAAATTTTGGTGGATCGCTTTTGTTCTATTTTAGTTGTACTTCTTTAATTTCATGCTTTTTCTCTCCTTTTTCCCTTCAAAGTTTGGATAAGTTTCAAGTGATCCAAAGGGAAGCCGGCCCTTAATCTGAAGGTCTATTCTTAGATAGGTTACCCACAACCTAAGAATAGTCACATGTTTCATAGGATTGCTAGGTTCTACACTTAGCCATACTCAGGTGCAATCCCTAGTGACAACAGCTACATAAACTTCAACACTTAAATGATTCTTCTATCACCTCTTCAAATCTCACAAGAGCTGACATTTAACTCGAAGGTCTCTTCATGGCATCGCAAGCAATTATCCTCTTGGGTTAAACATCCTTTTGACATAAGATTGAGTACTTGTCTTCATCAATTCCTGTAAAACATATCATGTGTATCATTGCACCCACATTTCATATCATAACCATATGTTGCATTACAATACATCCATGTGCATAAGCATAAATCATACATACATCTTTTCATAATCAAAACACATTTGCATTACATCCATACATATGAAAGAAATCATTGCATTACATTAATCCATACATACATTCTACACTACTCATAGCATAAGCATCACATGATATCATCATAATAAAAACATGACAAGTACAAATAAATTCATAACCAAAATATCGATCTCATATATATATATATATATATATCAAAAATCTCTAACTAGTCAGGGGTGCACTAATGGCACAGTATACAAAAGAATGGGCTCATATGAGCCATCAAAGTCAGAACAGTATCAACATCAAGAGATCAAAAATATTAGAACAAATAGACAGATCAACTGTTAGCTTGATCCTCTGCATCTAGTGGAGGTGGAGGTGGAGGTGGTGCATCTGATACTACCTCTGGCCTGGGTGCTCTAGCTCCCTCTGATGCCAGCATATATTGAGACTACGTAGGGTCTCTCTATGTAGAAGGAACAATAGTGTAATATGTGGACAAATAGTAAGTTGCCCATGTGGTCTAATGAATCTATTAGGAATGAATGTTGGATGTTGGCAGTCATTCTATAGCACTTGTTGTTGCATTCATGACTATGATTGTCATTGATGTCAACACAGTGATCTTTTGGAGATGAGCAGAGAAGCAGATAGTGTTTTGATTAGCGTATGTGGGATATTGTAGTTGGAGCTATGCAATGTTGAGGTTATACTCTTTGATATGTTATATGTCTATGGTAAAGAGCACAAATAGTAATTCATTCATTCATGAAAGTTATGAGCATTTTGGTAAAAGTAGTATTTAGGTAGTGTTCCTGAGTAGTGGTTTGTAGAAATTAGATGATATCTCCTAATCGGGATGGAATCTAGTTTTGCACAGTTAAAGGGAATTTTGAGACACATTGATGGTGATGTGGTTCACAATGCAAACTTTGAGGTCACATGAGTGAAGACATATTGCATTTGGAAGCCGACAGTTTTGTGTAATTTTGATGTAGCGTATGGAGAATTTAATTTTGTAATTAGGTGCCGACTCATTTGTAATTATTTGAGTGTGGTATAAAGGAAAGAATGTTTTTCCTTATTGTATGTAGTTAAAATTTGAAATAAGTGTGAGCATGGTTTGGTTGCATGCGAATGTAAGCATGAAGTGAAGAAAAGAGCCTAAGAGATTGTGAAAGCAAAATTGTGAAGGAAGACATGCGAACAAAGATTTGGAATTGAGATTTGAGTGTGGTTTGGCATAGTAAGGAGGTAAGATATTTCATATTATTCTAATCACTAATATTAAGGTTAATAGGATATTGTGTTTAGTGATCTTACCCTGAAGTTGTTTGGGTAGTGGGTCCTTCTGTCTTCCATAACTCTTAATAGGGTTAGAATCTTTTAACCGAGATTCAAAATCTCCTAATAGGGATTTATATATACTGAATGTATTTCATAAGACTCCTAATAGAGTCCATCCTCTCACAAGGAATATTCATATTAGTGCATCTTTTGTGGGCATCATTCCCACCGGGGTTTACTTTTTGATCAAGAGGTTCCCTAGTCAACATATCTTGTGTTATTATGTCATTGTGTATGAATATCTTTGTATGGTAAGTAATTGCATTGCTTACATGGTTAAATGTTGTTGAAGATGTTAAAATTTATAATTATTTGATAACTGATTCACCCCCACCCCCTCTTAGTTATCTTGGTGGACTTTACTTTCTAACAATTGGTATTAGAGCGGCAGGTCCTTGAAAGGAAAGTTTAACACCTTAAGGAGATCCATGGTGAATTTCAAGAAAGAAAGCCCTAAGTTTGATGGAGTAAATTTTGATAGCTGGAAGGAAAAGATGAAGACACATCTATTGTGTTTAGGACTAGGCTATTGGTTGATTACAAAGAATGATAGGACTATAATTGAAGAAGACAATCTTGAAACAAGTTCTAAAGATGAGGCAGATGTATTCATGTGTAATGTACTTGCAAGAGAAGCACTCTTGACAGCACTTCCAGAGAATGAATACAGTCAGGTAAAATGTTTTAAGAAATCTAATGAAATTTGGAAAGCTTTACACTCTACTTTTGAAGGTGATGAACATGCAAAAAGAGCTAGATTACATAATTGGATATGTGCATTTGAAGATATTAGAATGATGGAAGATGAATCTGTTAGAAGCTATATTGGTAGAATGTCAGAAATTGTTGCAGGAATAAAATCTTGTGGAGGATCAAAGATAGAGAATGAAGTGATATGGAAAATTTTGAGGATGTTGACTCCTGTATTTAAGTAGACAACACAGATGATTGAACAAGTTATACCTTGTACTAAAAACTTTACAAGAGAGACTCTTCTTGGAGGATTGGAAGCAGTAGAGATGAACCTGAGGTTATTAGAAGACTTACCTAGAATGGAGACAACATTCAATGCTCTTAGTATTCATCCCACTTTGTCAAGAAGTAACAGTGTGAGTGGAGATTATGCAAGCAGCAATAGATCTAGAAATGAAGTAGATAAGAAGATTGAAGAAGGTATTGCCTTTCTTGTGAAAAGAGAACCAGACGGTAAGAAAATTTTTAAATGTTGGACTTGTCAAGAATATGGTCATTTTGCATCTAAATGTCCTAAGAGAGTTAAGAAGTATAGAAATAATTTCAAGCCTAGAAGATCTAAGGAATGTTACTATGCTAATGATGAAGATCTTGAAGCTGGTATAGAAAGAACTTTGAGTGAAAGTGATAATGAGAATAATGATGAAATAGGATCTGTAGCAATTAAAGAAGAAAATTTTGAATCTGATGTTAAAGAAGAAAAAACATTAGTTTCCCAAGTTGAAAAGAAAGCTGATTGGATTATAGATAGTGGTTGTTCACATCATATGGTTGGAGATATGAAGAAGTTCATAAAGTTTAACAATTATGATGGAGGAGTTGTTAGAGTTGGTAACAATGCACCTTGTTTGATTAAAGGTATAGGATCTATTACTCTTGATGGAAAGACTAATACTGATGATGTTTACTTTGTTGATGGATTGAAACATAATCTTTTGAGTGTTGGACAGTTAGTGGATAAGGGATATCAAGTTTGGTTTACTGAGAAAACTTGTGTGATAAAGGATAAAGATGGAAATCTAATTATAACTGGATCTAGAACCAGAGGTAATGTATTTCAGTTGAATCCTACTTAGATGACATGCTTGATTACTAAAATTGATGACAGTTGGTTATGGCATAGAAGGTTTTGTCATATAAAATTTGATAACATTGTGAAAGTGAGTACTACACTTGCAGGAAGGGATTTGCCTAAAATTATGAGGCCTACTAACATGATTTGCAAAGAATGTGTGATGGCTAAGCAGAAGAGAAGTTCATTTCCTAGTAAGAAGTTCACATCGGCAGAGAAGTTGGAGATTGTTCATACAGACTTGAGCGGTCCTACTAGGACTAGAGGATTCTATGGAGAGAGGTATTTTATGATTTTTGTTGATGATTTTACAAGAATGATGTGGATTGCATTTTTGAAAGAAAAATCTGAAGCATTTGATAAGTTTAAGATCATTAAGAATAAAGTTGAGAATGAATTTGGAATGAAGATTATATGTTTAAGATCTGATAGAGGTGGAGAATTTACTTCTAGAGAGTTTAACACTTTTTGTGAAGTGAATGGTATTGAGAGATAGTTTTCAACCCCTAGAACACCTGAACAAAATGGTATTGCAGAAAGAAGAAACAGGTCATTAACTGAAGCAGCAAAAGCTATGTTATTTGAAAATGACTTGGTGAAGACACTTTGGAGAGAAGCAGTGAATACAATAGTATATACAATGAACAAAGTACAAATCAGAGCAGACACAGATAAGACACCTTATGAATTATGGTTTGCACATGCACCCTCAGTTAGGTATTTTAGAATTTTTGGAAGCAAATGTTATATAAAGAGAGATGATGATATCAGAAAGTTTGATCCTAGAAGTGATGAAGGTATTTTTCTTGGATATTCTTTGAAGAGAAAAGCATATAGATGTTACAATAAGATAACTAAAACTATTGTTGAGAGCGCAAATCTTAAAGTTGGTGAGAAGTTTAAAATTTAGGAAAAAATGTTTGATTATGAATCTGATGAAGAAGATAATCCTCAGCCTAACATTGAAACTATTGAATTATTCTATGAGACTGACACTGAATTGTTGAATGAGAATCATACTGCAGAAGAAACCAGAGAAGAATCTATAGTTGAAGCAAGATCTATAACTATGACACCAAACAGGTATCTATCTAAACATCATCCTATTGAACAAGTTATTGGATGTTTGGACAAAGGAGTTATGACTAGAAATAAGGTACATTTATGTTTGTTTTCTCAAATTGAACCTAAATCTACTAATGAATCTTGTGAAGATGAACATTGGATTAATGCTATGAAAGAAGAACTAGATCAAATTGAAAAGAACAAGACATGGGAATTGGTTCCTAGACTTAAAGACAAGAATGTGATTGGAACTAAATGGGTATTCAGAAACAAGATGAATGAATAGGAGAAGTAGTAAGAAACAAAGCAAGATTAGTATGTAAGGGATACTTGCAACAAGAACGAATTGACTATGAAGAAACTTTTACACCAATAGCAAGACTTAAAGCAGTGAGAATGTTTTTGGCTTATGTAGCTTTTAAGAAATTCAAAGTGTATTAGATGGATGTGAAGTCTACATTTTTTAATGGTGAATTGGAAGAAGAAGTCTACATTGAGCAGCCTGAAGGTTTTCCTTTGACTCAAGAAGGAGATATGGTATGTAAATTGAAGAAAGCATTATATGGACTAAAGTAAGCACCTAGAACATGGTATGCTAGACTGGATAAGTATTGTATCATCTTAAAATGGAAGCACTTCCATGATAAGAGTGTTTATCCCTCTAAGTAAGTGGTTTAGGGTCATGATTGGCATCTTTGCATTCTCCCTTGTCTTCCACTTCTTCTCTGCACTTGATTTCTGCATTGTACATGAAATTAGGGTTAAGGTCTTAAGGACTTTCATGATTTTCCTCTTTCCATGGTTTCATTTTCTAGGTAGGGTTTAGAAATGAGACCTCCTAGTCCTTTATCATATCATTCTGAGGATTTTCTATCTATTCCAAACACTGGGTCCTGATCTGACATCAATTTCCAAGTTTCCAATATCTCCGAGAACCTTTTCTACAAATCTTGACAAGTTAGGGTTTGAGGTCAGGGTCGACCTTGACCTTGACCTCTTCCTGCCAAAATTTCAAAGTTTCAATTCCCACTCATTTGGTTTTCGGGAAAGTTATTTCCTGCTTTGGGGTCAGCTATTTCGGGCTTCGAAATGGTAAATATTTTAATGGTATTTAATCAAAGTATATTTTCTAAAGGTGAGGAGCTAATTGAGATTTAATTCTTCAAGGTGGCCCATCTAGAGGAATGTTCCCTAGATCACTATAAAAGGAGGCCTTCCTCTCTCATTTTCATATCAAGTTTTCATATCTCATCTCAAGCTCTCAAGTTCTCAAGGTGATCAAGCAAGCATTTCATTCAAGTATTCAAGTCTTCTTCTTCATCCAAGTTCTCCATTGAAGATCAAGGATTCAAGCATTCAAGCTATTGAAGGGATTTGGCTCAAGCATTCAAGATCTATTATTAAAACCCTAGATCTAGCCACCATGGTGGTGTGATCTTCCTTCAAGATCCTTTGTTCATCTTCAAGATCCATATCATTGTTTCCTCAAGGTGGATTTCAAGCATACAATCATGGAGGTTTGATTATGTTACGTTCAAGCTTTCATATCAATATATTTTATTACATTCCAAATACATTAGCATATCTATTGAATTGCATAGCTTCATTGTTAGATTCATTTCTACTACTTGCTAGCATTCTCCTATTTTAATTTCAATATTAAGGTTGATTCCAAACTGAGGTTTGACCAAGGCAAACCCCCCATACAACAAACAAAACCATTTTTCTTGCAAGTACAGGTGCAAAATCTTAGATCTGAGAGTAAATTTGAATACCCTTTTTGGCAATCTTTCAAGATCTGCGAACAGAATCAGAATCGGACTTCAAATAAATAATGTGGTCTTTAACCTTTTAAAAGGTCAAAGTTGACCTATGTGAATTTGGAGAAAAGATTTTTGGGTTTTGTCCACCTCGGCATTTCCAGTCCAAAATAAGTGAGAAAATCTTCAGAAAGTTCACATAGAAGCCAGAATTCAACATTTTCTAGATCTGCCCTAATTCAAGGTTAGTATTTGCACTTCAATTATTTCAGATTTCAAGCTTAATCCAACTATAGGGAAGTATAGGGTTTCTCTCTCTCTTTCATGGTCTTCATAGATTGATTTGATTGTGTATTAAGCTCTTGGTTGATCAAATTGGATCTCTCTTTTGAGAATTTGGATTTAGGAGTAAATCTTACATTTTCCCCACACACATACACAAATAGTGGTGATTCCAAATTGCCACTATTCAAGTATTTGTTGAAATTGGGATTTACTAAAAGAACAACAAATAGTAATCTGTACACAAAAGAAATTGAAAATGGATTGTTAGTTATAGTTATTTTTGTTGATGACATTATCTTTGGAGGAGAAGATGAAGCTGGTGATAAATTTGCTAATGAAATGAAGACTGAATTTGAAATGAGCATGATTGGTGAGATGAAATACTTTTTGAGATTATAGATAATACAAAACAATGATGGTATCTTTGTTAGCCAGACAAAGTACTTGACTGATTTGTTGAAAAGATTTGGAATGAAGAACTGTAAACCAATTGGAACACCTATGGTTACAAGACACAAACTATCAAGAAAAGATGAAACACCAGTAGTTGAGTAGAAGAAATACAGATCCATGATTGGAGGGTTGTAGTACTTAACAGACACTAGACCGGATATACAACATTCAGTTGGAATGGTAGCAAGATTTCAAGCTGAACCTAGAGAGTCACATTATGCAGCAGTAAAGAGGATATTGAGATATTTAAGAGGCACAGTGGACTATGGATTGTGTTATGAAAAATTTGATGATTTTACCCTATGTGCATATACAGATGTTGATTGGGGAGGTAGTGTTGATGATAAGAAAAGCACCAGTGGTGGAGCCTTTTTTTCTTGGAGGAAGACTGGTTTCCTAGTTGAGCAAGAAGTAGAACTGTATTTCACAAAGTATAGCAGAAGCAAAATATGTAGTAGCAGCAAACAATTATAACCAGATAATTTGGATGAAGCAGATGTTGAAGGATATTAGAATTAAGTTTGTTGAGCCTGTTGTCATACATTGTGACAACACTAGCACAGTCAGTATGTCTAAGAATCCTGTATTGCATTCTAAAATTAAGCATATAGAGATCAAGTATCATGTTGTAAGAGAGAAAGTTGCTGAGAAAGAAGTCAAACTAGAGTACATAAGCACAAAGTAATAGATAGTAGACATATTTACAAAGCCTTTGCCTAAGGATACATTTGAGTATTTGAGAGGTATGCTTGGGGCTATGCCCCTGCCTACTTTTGAGTAATGATGCAGTTGATTGCATCCATCCAGTGGTATATGAACTCTATTTTTTTCTAGATTGGATGTTGGTACTTCCTCTATGGGGGAGTATGTGTATCTGAGCTGAGTAATGAGGACTCTTGTGAAAGTATTTTCTAAAATAGTGTCTTTTGACATTGAGTTGTTATTGACATAGTGATGAAATTCCTATCATTGATGTCAATGGGGGAGAAGTGTACATGAAAAACCATGTGTACCATCTGTTGGAGAGAACTGTATAAGAAAATGAAGAAAGATTTGATTGATGAAGAGGATTTGAAGAATTTTTAGAGCATTAGTGTAGCAGTGTTGCAGTATTGAATATTTGGAACATTGGATGTTTTTCATCTATGTTTCCATCAATGCCAATGGGGGAGATTGTTAGGAATGAATGCTAGATGTTGGTACTCATTCTGTAGTAGTTGTTGTTGCATTCATGACTATGATTGTCATTGATGTCAACATGGTGATCTCTTGGAGACTAGCAGAGAAGCAGATAGTGTTTTGATTAGCGCACATAGGATATTGTAGTTGGAGCTATATGATATTGAGGTTATACTCTTTGATATGTTATATGTCTATGGTTAAGAGTGCAGATAGTAATTCATTGATTCATGAAAATTATGAGCATTTTGGTAAAAGAGGTATTCAGGCAGTGTTCCTAAGTAGCGGTTTGTGGAAATCGGATGATATCTCCTAATCGGGATGGAATCTAGTTTTGTGTAGTTAAAGGGAAGTTTGAGACACATTGATGGTGATGTGGTTCATAGCACAAACTTTGAGGTCACATGAGTGAAGAGATATTGGATTTGGAAGCTAATAATTTTGTGTAATTTTGATGTAGTGTATGGAAACTTTTATTTTGTAATTAGGTGTTGACTCATTTGTAATTATTTGAGTGTGGTATAAAGGAAGGAATTTTTTTCCTTATTGTATGTAGTTAAAATGTGAAAGAAGTGTGAGCATGCTTTGGTTGCATGTGAATGTAAGCATGAAGTGAAGAAAAGAGCCTAAGAGATTGTGAAAGCGAAATTGTGAAGGAAGACATGCGAAGTACAGATATCTGGAAATGAGATCTGAGTGCAGTTTGGCATAGTAAGGAGGTAACATGTTTCATATTATTCTATTGAATAATATTAAGGTTATTTGGATAGTGTGTTCAGTGATCTTACCCTGAAGTTGTTTGGGCAGTGGGTCTTTCTGTCTTCCATAACTTTTAACAGGGTTAGAATCTTTTAACAAGGATTAAAAATATCCTAATAGGGATTTATATGTACTAAATGTATTTCATAAGACTCCTAACAGAGTCCATCCTCTCACAAGGAATATTCATATTATTGCATCTTTTGTGGGCATCATTCCCACCGAGGTTTACTCTTTGATCAAAAGGTTCCCTAGTCAACATATCTTGTGATATTGTGTCATCATGTATGAATATCTTTGTATGGTTAGTAATTGCATTGCTTACATGGTTAAATGCTATTGAAGATGTTAAAAGTTATAATTATCTAATAACTGATTCACCCCCCCCCTCTCAGTTATCTTGGTGGACTTTACTTTCTAACAGAATCACCTCTGCCTCTAATCTCTACACCTCTACATGAAGCTCACTGCGCTGCCTATCTGCCTCTAAATATCCCTCCTCCCACCAAGCACTGTGAACCTTCAGATCCCTGACTTGTAATATGAGTCATCTAATAGTCTCCTATGGAGTAAGAGAAATAGTATGATCAGCATTGGTTGTTGGCATCTTAGTATCTGGGGTAGTCTACTACATGGTCTCTGCTCTTTACGCCTTACGACGTCTAACCTCTGCACCCAGATCAAACCCAATATCCTCCTGTATCAGATCAGTACCACCACCCACAACTTGCTCTGATACAAATACCTCCTTAGCTAAACCAACACTCCCTAAAGTACCACCCTCTCTCCTAGTCCATTTATGAGAACCTGTAGATCTACTTGTTGTGGAACTAGTGGGATGAGGGGGCCTCATTTGTCTTGATGGTCTCTATAGAGGAGCCATCACTCTAGGTCTCAGAGGTGTGGGATGGACAATAGGAACCTATGTGGGTTGGGGACCCTGTCTCATTGGTGCTTTGATAACATCCATAGCCTCCTCCATGGAGGGTATCAACTCTGTAGGATTTGAGAACCCATGGATAGGATGGTCAGCAAGCTAGGCAATGAATCCATCTGTAACTCCAACATCAAGTACCTCTAGTCTATACTCCCAATCTCTACTAATGATGCCACTGTACTCCTATGAACACAAAGCATAAGAGAGCCTCATGGTCCATCTAAGTCCAAGCTCACAAGCTATCTAAGCATAGGTAGCATAATCCTCCAGGGCATCCTGCACTTGTCCATATTGCTGCCACACCCTAGTGATAATGAATCTCTCTAAAGTGGAGGATGACCTCCCGATCAGCACATGGCTCTAAAAGAAGAAACTAAACTACTCATGTGCATTAGGCTAGGGCTCTATACCCACATATGGTCTCCATCGAACAAAAGTCATATCATCAAGGCATCACCTCCAGTACTTAGTGTGACCCATCGGCCCCTGGATGACATACCCAGCATATATATATATATATATATATATATATATATATATATATATATATATATATATATATATATATATATATATATATATATATATATATATATATATATATATATATATATATATATATATATATATATATATATATTTATTTATTTATATATTTATATATATATATATATCATAGGCTCCTGTGGCTGCCTCTATGAGGTACATATTGGTCTCAAAATCAGGACATACTTCCACACCCAGAGCTGTAATACTAAAGCTCCAGCTGTAAAAGACTTGCTCTCCTAATACACTACCTCATGCATCTCAGAGAACATATGGGCCAAAAGACACTGACCCCAAGCCAATTCAAAGGGAGTCACCATTAGACATACAACCATCGGGGCCCACCCCATCAATAGACTATTCTGCTGATGGTCAAACATGATTGTCCCTCTGATGAAAGGTGCTCCCCTTAATACTACAAACACATAATAGAAATAGAGAAACAACAAGAATATGCAAGAACAAAAAATTGGCTTCTTATTATCTCCACAAATGTGGAATTACAAACTTTCAGAATTACAATATGCAAAGCCACATGGGCATTCCCATACAATATTATGTAGGACAAAGCCTTGAATTATTACCCAGATCTGCTACCCAGAACTGTCCCGAACTACCTAAGACAACACTACAGACCTTTCTTATATAGGCAATTTCCACTGCCCAAAAAGGTTCCAAAAATTTAGCCCTTTAGGCTGACTAGACATAGAATTATTTAATTTTCACAATTATTACAATAGGGTCGGCTCAAAAGAAATACAAAATATGATTTTAGGTAACCCAACTTCTGGAGGCCATAAATTTTTAACCATAACTCCATTTTTCTATTGTAACCACTTTTCAAAAATGCCATGACGAGATCTACAGTGCTTGACATGCGCTAGCACTAGTTAGCCGAGGGTCGATCGCAATCCAAAGTCTCTAAGGCCTTCAAAATTGACCTGAAAGATTTCATACCCAAAAACCTCAATAACTTCACCAATACTAATGATGTGGCAATGAAACTCAACTAGAAGGCTGAAATGACTAGGATGAACCTCCAATTATGAAATCAAAACATTCTGAGATCATATGACCAACTTACTAAAAATAGTAAGTTTCCATAAATAGTAGCTTGCACAAGATAGCCCTTATTGAAAGAAAACATAAATATTTTTGGGTGATGCAAGATTTCTCTTACACCCAGGATGCTCCTGCATTAGACACCCAGGGTAATTTGAAAGGTGACCCTATCATGACTCAGGTGTGTAGAGGAAAACCAAGATGGTTAACCTCCTCCTTTGCTAGCCATGATGAATCTTCAACAAGTCATCCTTTCCATTTGACCAAATACTCTTCATATGTCCCATTCCTTGTGCTTCTGCCAACATGAATATCCAATGTGTCTTCAATCTCCTTGTTATTTGAACTGGTTGTTGGAATACTCCACTGTCCTGCAGTAACCTCATCTTCAACACCTCCTTCATGATACTCTGTCAAATCTGAAACATTAAATACTAGTGAAATATTCAGCTCAATAGGCAACTCAACCTCATATGCATTTCCTGAATCATGCTTCTTAAGTATCTTGCATGGCCCAAACTTCTTCATTTTCAGCTTCTTATATGTACCAACTAGAAATCACTCCTTCCACAAATGAACCATGACTTCATCTCCAACCTAAAATTCCTTATGCCTCCTTTTCTCGTCTGCCTTAGCCTTATACTGTGCATTCATTTTGGAAATGTGCTTCCTCACCTCCTCATGGATGTTCTTCAAATCCTCAACTTCAGCACTACTTATTTCTCCTTTATCTATTTTTCTCAACTCCGATGCATTTCTGGGACTACTTCCATATACAATATGTGGATGATGTCATGAACTAAACTTCAAATCTGTCTTCAACTCTTCACTTTCTGCTAGTGTCTTTCCATGTGCTACCTTATTTGAAAAACTGGCTCCTGGAATCAAGTCCATTTGATCACTGATCTTTCTTACTGGTGGTAATCCATCAGGCACATTATCGGATACAATATCCTAAAACTCATTCAATAATTATGCAACTTCTATAGGTTTATCTTCTACTTCCTCTTTCCCAGGCTTTGGAATTAAGGTAAAACACATATCCTCATGCCGCATACCATCTGAGAAATTTTCTCTATCAACAAAAGTTATTCTTGCATTACCACATACCTTTTCTTCAGTCTCCTTCAATGACTTTAGCTTATGTCACACTCCATCCTTTGTCAGGGAATAGGTATTCGCACGACCATCATGTACAACACATCTATCAAACTGTCACAGTCTACTCAACAACATATGACATTCATCTATAGATATGATATCACATAGTACCTCATCTTGGTACCTACCGATCTTGAACTTCACTAGGCTCTGTTCACTGACCATGATCTTGTGGTCATCCTGCACCTAGGCAACCTGATATGGATGTAGATGTTTCTACCTCTTGAGCTTCAACTTTGTCACCATCTCTTCTGACACCAAATTATCAGTACTACCACTATCAATAATCACATCACAACACTTACCCTCACACTTGCACCTGGTGCCAAAAAGGCTCCTTCTTTGCTCAGGTTCATTTTCACCACTCAATAGGACTCTTTTGTTAATCAGCATTTCTCCTTTTTTAGCATCTTCAAAATGTGATGATTTGGCATCTTCATCTACATATGCAACTTTGGCCTGGCCTTCATTCCTCCTATCTATCCCTCCTTGGCATTGAGGACATTCAAATTCCCTATGACCTTCTTCTCCATAGTGAAAATATGTTCCATGGAAGCCTCCTCTTCCTAAACCTTGTCCTCTTCCTCTTCCTCTCTGATCTCTATTGTTCTGATCTTGAAAATGATTAAAATTATCTCCTCTCTGATTCTGACTGTTACTGGCCTAATCCTAATTTTTCAAATCTTCATTTCGATCTCCATATGACTGTCCATTAGATCTTCCATCATGACCTCTTCCGCTTTGTCTACTCTCAAACTTCTTTTTCAACTTTTCCTCTACTTTTAGGACAAATTGGTATGCCTCTTCAATACTATTTATTCGAACCAAATTCAACTCCTCTTGAATGCTCGGCCTCAACCCATTAAGGTAACGGGCAACTTTCTCCTTGTCAGCTTCTGCATGGCCTATTCTGATGATGATTGGATAGAACTCCTCTGTATACTCCTGAACAGATCTTTCCGCTTGCTTCAAACTTTGGATTTTCTTCTATAGGTCAAGCTCATAATCAACAGGGATGAACTGTCACTTCAATTTATCCACCATCCACCCCCATCTTGTGATTTTATCTTTTCCTCTTCAATTTCTCTCTAACTGAATCTCTTGCCACTAGATCTTTGCATGACCCTTCAGTCTGGCCTTCGCAAACTTGACCCGGTCAGAATCCTCAATATCTTCATACACAAAATATTCTTCACATTCATTGATCTAGTCGATCAATTCCTCTAGGTTAAGATTCCCTAAAAATGTAGGAACCTCGATCCTAGGTCTTTTCCCGATCTTAGAAATGGCCCAGAAAAGCCTTTCTTCCTCTTGATTCAAAACTTTGACTTCTCCTTCTTGATCTTCTTCTTTAGCTTCATCCTCGCTTTTGTCTCTGACATTAAGATTCATTCCTCTGCAAATCTCCTCTTGCAATGTTTGCACTTGTCTCTGTAGTTCCCTAACCTCAGGTGCTACAACACTAGCTCTTCCACCACATTCTCTTCATGGAAGCATTTTTCGCGCTTCTCGCTGAAACCCTAACCACGGTCTCGGTGCAAACTACCTCACATTCAGTGATCTGTCTACACAAAAACCCTAACCCACAGTCCTGGTGCAAACTACCTCACAGTTGACGATCTGTTTACACACTCGAGAACTTATGCTCTGATACCACTTGATGAAGGGTGCTCCCCTTAATACCACAAACACATAACATAAATAGAGAAACAACAACAATATGCAAGAACAAACAATTGGCTTCTTATTATCTCCACAAATGTGGAATTACAAACTTTTAGAATTACAATATGCAAAGCCACATAGGCATTCCCTTACAATATTATGTAGGACAAAGCCTCGAATTATAACCTAGATCTGCTACCCAGAATTGTCCCGAACTGCCTAAGACAACACTACAGACCTTTTTTATATAGGCAATTTCCACCACCCGAGAAGGTTCCAAAAATTTAGCCCTTTAGGCCGACTAGACATAGAATTATTTAATTTTCACAATTATTACAATAGGGTCGGCTCAAAAGAAATACAAAATATGATTTTAGGTAACCCAACTTCTGGAGGCCATAACTTTTTAACCGCAACTCTATTTTTCTATTGTAACCACTTTTCAAAAATGCCATGATGAGATCTACAACATTTGACATGCACTAGCGCCAGTCAGTCGGGGGTCGATCACAATCTGAAGCCTCTAAGGCCTTCAAAATTGATCTAAAATATTTCGTACCCAAAAACCTCAATAACTTCACCAATATTGATGATGTGGCAATGAAACTCAACTGGAAGGCTGAAATGACTAGGATAAACCTCCAACTGTGAAATCAAAACATTCTGAGATCATATGACCAACTTACTACAAATAGTAAGTTTCCATAAATAGCAGCTCTACACAAGATAGCCCTTATTGAAAGAAAACAAAAATACTTTTGGGTGATGCAAGATTTCTCTTACACCCAAGATGCTCCTGCATCACCCTTCTATCATCCTAACAATAATAGACTCTAGCTGGTGCGTATATCCATCACACTGCACTAAGGTCTCCTAGGAAATAGAAGCAGTCATCTGGGTATCATCTCCAAAGAGACATCTGAATGCTAATAGACCTGAGTTCCCCAAACTCACATACTCTGGATGTCATCCCGCATGGAATGGAATGTGTAGTATCCGATACACATCCTCTAGGGTCACAATAATCTCCCCCATTAGTAAATGGAAGATCTACATCTCTAAATGAAATCGCTCTATCAAAGTAGTCAAAAGTCTATGATTTACCCTAATATCGGGTAAATGTATGAGATACTCAAAGCCATGGGACACAAGGTGTACCCTCATCAGGTCAGGTAGTGACACACACAGTCTCTGAGTGGTTGGATGTGAAATGCATACATGAACATCTAGATATATGACCTATACAACATAGAAATAGGGAATCCTATCAATACTTTGGCTACAGAACAGGTTACAAGGCCAAGAATTGGACAAGTTCAAAAGATGGGTCAAAAGGTTAGCAATGAGGCTAAGAGATCAGAAAAATAAAAAATTTGACCTAACATTGAGTTTTTGGCTCACTATTTTTCATACAACACTTTAGACTAGCAGAGAAAGTCGTACGAGTTTCTACATCATACCATACGACAAAGCATAGTGATACGACAATTCATACCTTCTTGTACGAGTTATGAGGGACCTAACAAAATGTCGTATGACTCTTGGGTCCCTCTGATATGAGTCTTGGGGGTTAATGAAATGACAACCTATCTATAGTTCAAAAGTCGTACGAGTCTCGCTGGAGAGTTGTACGAGTTTCCAGGCATTCAAAAATTTAAATTTTAAAAAGCGTACGAAAAATGCTAAAAAGGCTATAAATCATGCAAAAATTGACTTTTCAAAGAAGCAAAGAGGTCCACCTACTAGATGTCTCTACTGCTGAGGTCTCTAGTGTCTCTGGCTATGCTCAAATTGATGTCAACTCATAGGTACCATTGGTTCTACCATTTTCTCACTTAGAGGGCTCCACAAGATTTCTAAAGTCAAAAGGTTGAAATGACTTGAAAATGACCCTTCTAGCCTTTATATAGCTTTTGACTTAATTTTCAAAAGTGCTTCATTTTTCATGAAAATTGCACCCCTAGCTAATTTCAACGTTTTGAACCCATTTTCAAGATCAAAATCAAAATCCGAGATCATTTATTATGTCAAAATTTTGATTTGAAATTTTTAGACCTAGGATGGTCTACTGCTTGCATAATCAACCTTCAATCATCACAGAAATCTAGTATTCAACTTAACTAATTATCTTACATTAAACTATCAAAATTTCAACTTAGTCAACTTTGGTCAACTCATGGTTTAACCTAGTCAAACTTGGTCTTCTGGACCTCCAAATGATGCAGAATGCATTCTCGAACATGTTTAACCACTTCTCAAATCAATTAACATGCTTCTAAACTACAAATGTCGACTTTTCTTGTCAGATTTCAATTTTTATCCTGAAGGGGGCATGGTATTACACATCATTCAAAGTCTGTAATCTAAATCTGAAATCATATCTTTCCTCAGTAATCAATACAACAACCACATCTAGTTGTTGATTCATCAAAAAGTCCTCATCGCTTGGGGAAAATCAATCATCACTTGGGGCATATCAGATTCATTGAGATCCATATCAATTTGGTATTCTCTTAATCTTGTCAACTATATCAGTTTTTCGTAACCATCAGTTCATTAGTGTTATTTCCTTGGTTCTTCATAACTAAAGGGTTCAGATGTGATACCAATGTGATTCTTATTGACAATCAGGTATGGAATCAGTCACTCACTTCTTTGCAATCATAAGGTTCAGAATCAGGCATTTTGACACTTCTTCGCAATCATCGGTTCATTGATGTTATAGTTAACATTATCTTTGGTCATTCAGAACCTAATATCTTCATATCAATTTCAATCAGTTTCTGTTTCATATCAATTTCAATTTCAAACATCAATTTCAACATCATACACAGACTGTCTTTGAACCACTACGCTTCACACAACAATTCAAAGAGGGAAAAAATATAATACCTCAAAAATGGGCTATAGGTTCATTAATCTCCTATATCGACACATCAAACAAAATCAACATCAAAGTCCTAACCTAAGGCACATCAACACATTATCAAATCTTAATTGATTATCCTAAATTTTGCATTGGGGAATATTCCTTATTCCTATTTATCTTAATTATCTTTAATTTAATGATTATTTGGCAACAAATCCTAATTATCCTAAAGTTTGATTAATTGAATATTCTGAATATTTAATTAATTAGATTTAATACTACCACTTAATTATTTAATTGCATTTAATTATATTTATTCCTAAGTTGTATTATTTAAATTTTGACAATAAATCAAATATCCTATGAATAATTGATTAAATTCTTATTTAATTAATTAAAGTCAATTGTCAAATTTAATAATATAGTTTTTGAATAAAAATTTGATTTAATAATTGATTAACTCATAAATCAATTATTTTATTTTAAAATCAGTTAAGTTGAAGATAAATCACTTTATTAATTCATAATTAATTATGCACATCCAAAAAATAGTTAAACTTTAAATCAGAAAATCAATTCAAGTTGTTTTAAAAATAAACTCAACTCTCTTTTGAGTTGAAAGCTGATCTCAATTTCTGATTTAAATCAAAAAGCTAATTTGCATGATTTTGTGAGTTAATCTATCTCTAAATTCTTGATGACTCAAAAATCAACCTGAGTTTATCAAGAGTGATTTATGGCTTTTTCCATGCACCTCTAAAGTCCTGAATTTCTATAAATTAAGGCCTCAGCTCTTCATTTTGGATCCATCCACGAATTGCATCTTCACACTGATGAATTGGTGATTGAATAATCAATCTTTGTGAATTCAAGCTATTGTGAGATTTTCATTATTTTTGAGCATTCATATCATTTAGCATATCATTATTAGATTAATTACATGTCATATTAGTTTCTCATATAGAATAGATTCATATTAGTTTATTTCATCTTATTACATAGAAAATCCAAAAGAAATAGATTAATTTGCATTCATCTCATATCTAGATTCTGCATTCAAATCCTTCATTTAGGTGTCATCAAGGTCACTGATCTCGGTCCAATCTGAGAATAAGATACTTGCACCTACTAGAAGGCAGTAAATCACCTAGTTAGATTAGTTTCCATTTCACTGCATGATTTTGATTTTAGCTAACGTCTAATATTTTACTGAAGTCTTGTGTCTATAGCTAGGTACAAAATTCACACACACACAAGGGGGCTCCAAAGAGATTGAATCCTTCAATGGCTAACAATGGATCTCCTTGATGAATGCTTGAATGGATGTTAGGCTTGCTTGCATGCTTGAATTCACTTGCTTGCACTTGAGAGCTCACTCATGAAATTTCTTGAAGATGAGATGTGAAAAAATAGATGTGAAAATGAGAGAGGAAGGCCTCCTTTTATAGTGAACTAGGGCACAATATTCTATAGGGCCCACCTTGGAAAATTAAATCCCAATTAGGTCATAACCTTTAGAAATATACCTAGATTAAATGTAATTTAAAGATTTACCATTCTGAAACCCGAAATGGTCGACCCGGAGGCGGGAAAACAAATATCCCCAAAACCTGACACCTAGAAATCATGGGAATTTGAAATTTGGACTGGGGGTCAAGGATGAGGTCAACTCTACCCTAGGTCAGGGTCAAGGTCAACTTTGACCTTGAGGTCAAAAACCTCAAGACCCTAGCCCAGATTGCTAGGAAATTGAGATATGAAGTGGAAAATGAGTGCAAAGGGAAGTAGAATAGGGGGAAAAGCTAGTTACATGCAAAGACCCAATCAAGGTGCTTAACATGACCCCAGACCACTTACTCAGAGGGCTAAATGCTCTTATCATGGAAGTGCTTCCATTTTAAGATGATACACTAAGAAAAGGGTGGCACTAACTGCTGAGGAAGATATTGTGAATGTTGCAGAAAAAGGTGAGACACTTATCACTAGGAGATTAGCTACATGTGTTCATGAACCAGTACAAAGGAGAAATTTGTTCAGAACTAGATGTAAATGCAAGGATAAGGTATGTAATGTCATAGTTGATGGTGGCAGTTCTGAGAACTTTGTTTTAGATGAAATGGTTAGTAAATTGAATTTGGAAAGAAGGAAACATCATAATCCTTATCAGATTAGTTGAATACAAGATGTTTCTAAGGTTAGGATTGAAGAACAATGCTTGGTTAAATTTTAGATTGGATCTTACCATGATGAGATATTGTGAGATATATTGCCTATGGATGCTTGGCATCTATTTCTCGGTAGACCTTGGAAATTTGACAGGAATGTCTTGTTTGATGGTCATGCTAATACCTATGTGGTTAGGCATGAAGGATCTCAGCATAAGTTGATAGCTTTATAGGAAACATGGGTTAAGGGATGTGCAGTTATCAGGTGTTGTCCTTATGAAAAACCTCAGGAGCAGAGGGTTGATGAACTTATTCCTACAAAGTCTAGCTTGAAGGAGAAGGAGAATGATATCTCTAAAGAGTTTGTTGAGATTAAGAAATAGATGGTCTTGCTGGTAGAGATGGTATAGTAGATGATGACATTTGTGACATAGAGAGATGTGGATGATACTAAGTTGATTGAGGATTTTGGAGGGGATGAACCTTATCGAGGAATTGATGTGATTGGTAGTGGTCAGATTTGGTTGCTATCAGTTGCCGACCAGAAGGATAAGCAAAGTGGAAAGTAGAAGGACTTTCTACATGAGATAGTGGATGAAGTGAAGACTACTTGGGATGAAGGACAAGAGGAGATATGGGTGAAGAAAAGATTTGGCATACCTATTCTGATTCCCTTGAGGCATTCCTAATTTCCTTATGAGAAAATCTTTCTTACCTGGGGTGTCTGATGCAAGAGCATCCTAGGATTCTTGGCAATCCTATATCAACCAAAAATATGTTTGTCTTTGAAGGTAGATTGTTAGTTTTGATCTTGGTTTGGTGGAGTACTTTCTCAGTTTGGGGGATTGGTTGCTTAGTTTCTATGGTTACCTGGGATGCTCGGTCTCTAAAGAATGCTTAGCAACTAAAGTCATCAGTTCACTGGTGCTTAGAAATAACTATGTTACTCAGTCATGCTTGGCATGGTCAATCGACTAGTGCTTGGTTATTTCCTCTATTGCTCGATGTTCTTTCTTACTAACTGGATTGTTTTGTTAGATCAGCTTAGTTGACTAGTTCCATTGATTTGGGTCACGCTCCTTGAGTTATGGATTGACCATTGGATGTGTGGGGACCTAGATCTAGTGTGTTGCATTCTTCTATGTAGATCTGATGACCATTGGAGCCATCTTTGAGAGTTTATTTATTTTGTCAGGCTATGTGAGAATCGACTGATGTTTTAGCATTTAATATTTGTTTGTAAGGGTTTATTGTTTCATTAGCTGACTTGTGGTTGGGAATTAATATTTATAGGATGCTTGGGTAGTTGTTTAGAGGGGGAGGTAGTTAGAGGAAGGTTAGTAGCCTACGAGCTTAGGAGCAGGAAGATTGCTTGGAAGTTTAAGTACAAGTTTAGATCTTTCCTGGCTGTCTACCAGTGTGTTGTGTGTTGTAGGCCTGGGCTAGCTGAATAATGATGTTGTGGAAGAGATTTGGATCCTATGAGATCCTATAGACTGTTATTTTCTTTGTATCTGGTGGTAACCAAGAAGGCCTTACAGCCCAGCATATTGCATGTAATCGATAATTTGATGAATAAAGACTTCTATTTTATTTTAGATTTGTTGTTGTTGTTGTGTATTTCCCTTGCATATTGGTTTGGCTACAAGGTTGGTCAATCCTTAATTGGATCCACCAACCTTGACTACATCATAATCATTTCTATTTGTACTACCAACTCTTAGCAGGGTTGAGGCTTCTAACAAGGCCTAGAGTCCCTTAATCAAGTCTGAGATACTATATGTATGTAACAGACTCCTAACAGGGTCAACATCCTTAACAGGATACTTTTGATTAGTGGATCATTGTGGATATCATCCCCACTGGGGTTTTTCCTTATCCAAGGTTTCCTCAAGAAAAAATAATGTGTTATGAGTTCATTTGCTTTATTGCTATGCATGTTATTTAGTTTACTCTATTTTGCAAGTATCAAGTTAATTTATTATATCCATAATTGGCCAAAATTAAAAGTTTGTAGAATATTGATTCACCCCCCACTCTTAGTATTCCCTATTTCTAACATATTCTACTCCCCCTTTGATATTAATGACAAAGGTGCTAAAAAATTTATCGACAAGTACTTACAAGGTGAGTACATTTGGATATGCAATCTTCAAGTTTTGGATCTCTTGCTGCCAAAATGCTTTCAGTCCATTTACAATTTGAAGATGGGTGCACAAAGAATAAGTAAACTTCTCCATATTTTCCAAATCTGAACTTGGACCTTGATCATATGTCACCATTGTCGCATCAATCTCCTTGATATTCTGATTCAACACATCCATAGATGGCGCAAGTGCATTTCTTAACTGAGTTTGCCTTGCCCTTATTTTAGCCATTTCTTTTTCTACTTTCTCAATTTTTTCTAACTGGCCTTGATAGACATTGTTGCACATGTTTACATCTTTGGAGGGATCTTCTACTGATTTCATTACTGCCTCCATCATTGATTCAACTTTCTAAATTTTCTTTGAGAGGTCTACAGTTAATTTGTCCTTGTCCATATAGTCAACTATGATTTTTCTTCCTTTAGTTGCTATCTCCTTCAATAGGGCTTGACCAACTGTTAGAGAGCTAAGTTTAAGTGTGAAGTTACTTATCAGTTCACTTAGCCTCTTCTTAAGATACTTTTCTTATGCAACCTTGGATGCTAATTCTTCTAGGCTAGAGAAGTTTGCCTTGAAACTTGTGAGGATGGTACTGACATCATCCACTAAATGAACTTTTACGACTTTCTTTTCCTCTAAAAGTAGGATTTTTAGCATGTTGACTAACTCAACAAACAATGGATTCCTCATAACCTCTTTTTCCTTTTCCTTCTCCATTGCAAGCACACTGATCTTAATCAGGTCTTCTTCTCTCCATGAATCTAGGCTTGTTGTGTCAGGAGTCAAACTTGACAACAATGACACTAATGGCATAGGACTGAGAGGTGTGATGTCCATCACTTCTATCTTTACCCTTACATGAATTTCAATAGAGGGCTCATCTATTGGTTCATTTTCCTTTTCCTCTTCTTCTTTCTCCTCTTCTTTTCCTTTCTCCTCTTCTTCTTCTTGTCTAGTTAAATCTTCAATCTGTACTTCTTCTTGATGCTTAGGTGAATTATCATCGCATAGAGTGTCTTCTTCTTCAGTGTTCACAAATGCTTCTTCAAAGTTTCTCAAGTCCTTATTTGTGGCTGCCATTGATATATCTACATTATCTATCATAATTGTGTCCTCCTTGGCTTCAGGCATAGGCATAGAATCCTATGGACCTGTCATAGGTACATTGGGAATCTCAGTTGCTTTTACTTGCTCAACAGGAACTTAGGTTGGAGGTGCAGATGATGGATGCATGTGTTGTTCCAAAAATACCTTCTCAAAGGCTTTTTCAGTCTCCTAAGAAATCAACTCATAATCCTTATTCATGATGTGCAAAGTTCTCATCTTGGTTTAGAGGTGCAGCTTTACCAAGTCCATTAACAAAGACTTTTCTTCAATTGGGCACACTGGTAGGTTATCATCTAGTGTTTTTTCTCTTATTCTAAAGTCTTCTTCAACAACTTGTCTTTTCAATGTGTCCAAGATGTCCCAAAATTTGTCTGGAATGACTATCTTTAGTTCCAGAACAATCTTCTTAAATTTTATCATATGCTTGATCAATATATCATAAATCTCAAATTTGTCAATCTCATGATATCTATCATAAAAATTAGCTATTTGATCAATTATTCCTTCATCTACTATTCTTGATCTCAATACTTGTAGATTTGGTAGGAATCCTACCTTAGGATGTGGTTGAATATTTCTTCCTTGGCTTCTTGTGGCTCTTACTGATGGATGGCTTGTAATAGTCCACTTTTTCCTCTTAGGTATCTTTCTTGTCTCAAGAGATGCTTCAGTGGACTCCACGTCAATTGTATCTATGGGCACAAGAGTGATATCATATATCTTACTCTTCTTTTCCTTGGGATCATCTCTTTTCTCAATTTTTACTCTCTTCTTCTTAGGGTCATCAGATTTCTCAATTTTCACTTCAGAAGAGGGTGTGCTCTCAAGTTGCATGGAAATCTTGGCTTCCTTTGCCTTATCTAGGTCATCTTGAGTGACACCATGAATCTTTAGTATCTTAGAGGTGATTTTAGATGCTTTCCTCTTGGTCGTAGCACTATTTAGGACTAAATCAACCTGTCTAGTATTTTCTTCATAGGTTCCCCATCTTGGCTCATTAGGATCCTTGGGCACTGATAGTAGAACTTGTACATATGCTTCCAAAACCTTTTCTTCTACTTCATAACCAAGTGGATGAATCCACTTAGTTCTAGGCTCTACAACTTCCATACAAGTTATGTTTGTCTCCACCATGAAACAAATGATGTCCTTGTACTTTTCAACTATGCTCTCATGTATCCTATACCTCCTCTGCATCTTTATTCTGAATGTTTTGATTTCCAGTTCCATGAAATCTCTCAAGGTACTCTCAGATGATGCCTTGAATGATATTTGAGGTATTGTGGGAACAATCTTATTTAGATAAAGATCTGACACTTTACCAATAATATGGAAATACATGTAAATGATCAATGATCCAAATCTAAACACTTTGGTCTTATCATGCTTAATGGCTCTAATGTTATCCAACAACTATGCATGCAAGATCTCACACAAGTTGAAGTCTCCATTTTGTTTTACAATCCGTATGGCTACTAGAATAGTGGCTGCAGACACACTATTTACCCTGTTTGCATGTTGGAATCTATATCCAAGTATCATAGACATGAGCTTGATGTCTTTCTTCTCAATTGGCTCAATGGTCATGATGTGCTTATCACTGCATGACTTACATGCTTGTTCCACATGTTTCCTAACATCCTTGCCAGTGGGAAGGCCGGTGTCAGTCTTAGGTAATCTAGTCATCTCATGAATGAGATTAGTATTTATTCTGACAAGGACTTCACCAATCCAGAATAGGTCATCATGAATTCTTCTCAAAAGAATCTTGATCCATTCAGATTCATAGAATTCATATGTTGTGGCATACTCAATAATTGGGTTGTCTTCCAAGTGTGCAAACTCATTAGTGAATTTTTTGTCTAGATTCATCATGGTTTCCATGTGTGACCTGATTCTATCCAATCCTATTGGTTCTTTTTTATAGTAAATATATGCACGTATATCCTCTATGTGCATTACTCCTATTGGGGTTTTGGAAATTCTCCTTCCAAATCATCTAGGATAGATTTGAATGGATGCTTCTTAAATATGTACCTCTTTCTTTCAGCAACATCAAAAACAACTAGTGTAGCCATAACTTACTTGATTAAATGCTTCAAATAGGTTTCCAAAGGTTTTTGAACTGTCACATCTGAACTAGTGCTTCGCAACAAACTTAACTTCCTTTCATTGATAATCCAACTACAATTCTTCACAACTCAACTTCTTGAACTCCTGTGATCTCCAAAGGCTTGAAATTGAATGAAAATGTGTGAATAAAGGATCTTTGCTGACTTTAAATCAACATTATGTCATTAATGCTTGTCGTGTAAACACATAATGCAACATAGAATTTCAATCTTCATCTTTTCTATCAATCATGAGGTGTGCTCTTGCATACTGCATCAACTAGTCTCCAAATAGTTATAACTAAAGGCACATACTCTAAAAGTGAGTATACCATCCATGTAGGGGTCTAGAGATAATCTAGCTCCCCCTATGACCATGATGGTCATTTAACCATAAATAGGAGGTGCCTCCATTATGGATGCATCCTCAACTATTTCACCAACATTATTTGTCTTTTATTCCTTCCAAATTATGCTCGCATCTTCTATAGCTTGCACAAACTTGACTTCTCCTGCTTCATCAAATATTGATCCTTCTAACTTTTTAGGACTTTCCTATCATTGGGATTTTGAGCTACATAACATTGAGATGTGTCCAACCTTGTTACATGAGTGAAAAATAACTAGAGGCTTGATATTCCTCGGTGCATTATTGTGGGTTACCAATTTGCACTATCTAGTTGTGTGAGCATTATAATTACATATCTGACATGTAATGTTCTGAGGACTTCTAACATTCTACTATGGATGACTTCTCTGATTTTTCTGAGTCTAATTTCTTTGATTTGATCTACAATTAATAGCTCTATGACCAAACTTATTACATGAATAATAGTAACTATTGAAAGGTCTTACATATTTATAATCTCTTGCTATGTGACCATGCTTGTTACATGCATAAAAAGTTTTTTTTACTAGCTTGCACTCATCTTTAGATGGTTCTGCTTTAGCTTCAGTAGGATCTTTAGTCTTCTTAGCTTCTATAGGTTCTTTAGGAGATTTCATTATATCTTGCATAGCATCAATCTGAACTTGGGCTTCATCGAATCCAATACCATAGGTATCTCCTTTAATATTCTATGCATACAAATGTGATTCTATTATATCCTTGCTTGTGTGCAAGTTTTCAATATGATTCTTAGCTTTAGTCAATTCAAATTCCACTTGCTTCTTGATGTTCTCTAACTCCAAGATTTTCATGTTTTCTTGCCTCAGTTCTTCATCCAACTACTTGTTTTCTTTGACCTATTCTTCATAGGCTTCTTGATTGTTAAATATATTTTAATCCAACTCTTCAATCTGATCCTTCAGAGATGTGTTTTCCTCATTCAAATTTTTGACCATTTTCCCTAAATCACTATTTCAACAATCCTTCAAATCTTTTCTTAGTTTATTTATGAATACTTGAGAACCACTAAACTTTAGTTTCAGTTCTTCAATTTCCTTTTTAGATCTATCAAGGTCTTCAAGAGTTGCTTCAAGATTCTTCTTAAGATGTTTCACTTCTTCCAAACCCATGATCTCCTTCAGAGGACCAAAGCTTTGATACTAATTGTTAGGAATGGGAACACTGAGAGGGGGGGTGAGTCAATGTTCTATATATTATTACTTTTTCTAATATCTTAAAACTTAACTTAATTTCTTAATTACTAAAATGAATATCAATGCAAGTAAGATAAATAACCATGAAACATAACACCAATTATGATTATGAGGAAACCCAAATAGGTAAAAAACTTGGTGAGAATTGACACCCACTAAGAACTGCACTTGAGTATTCTGATCCCTATTAGAAGATCTTACAACCCTGTTAGGAGTTGATCTTTACAATGCAATAAGTATAGTGACCTAGTTAAGGGTTAGACCTTGTTAGGAGCCTTTTATAATAACCCTGTTAGGGGTGGTAGCTCACTCCCATAGCTTACTACTCAATGAGAAGGCTACAACCTTCTAGGTATTAGATACACACTATATCTGCCAATGGTGAACTATTGCTTTGACATTGCTTGTCTGATTAGTTCCTTTTGTGCACTGATGCTTTAGCCTCTTGTAAATCTCTACAACATTATAACCGCACTTCATATACTTTTTCTATGCTTCTATCATTTCTATATCTCATACCATGTTTAATTACAAAGGCGCATGTCTTATTTATATGCGCTAACAAAACTATTCACTAGGTCGGCCTTCAACCTATTACATACAACGCTTCCAAATGAATTGGCTCAAGCGTGTTTACATACAATGATATTAACATGTCTATAACCTAAATACAATAAGTGCATAGCCTTTACAAAACAATATTATACATGCTAACCAAAATACCAATAGTCAGCTCCATGCTCTATTCTATTCTACCACTCACTGTCTGTGTCACTTCATCTGGCTGTAACTTCTTCATACTAACTCATATGATCATGCCTTGTTAGACTTAGCATGATTACATACCTAGAAGCTTATCTTCAAGGGCCCATGCCATAACTCGATCATACACATGTGCGTTGATACTCTATTCATCTGGTGCTCTGTTGACTGTCCATTTTTCATACTTAACCAAATTCTAATCTTATGAGTAAGTGCGCTGACTCCAAAACTCCATATGACTTTGTTACCATAATGAGAACATTTAATTATAGTCATATACAATAGTAGATTCAACTTTCTGACAATAAGAATTTGTTTTTCTCATGTTTGTCCATAGAAAATGCATAAATTAATGCCTGCAAATGGCTTGCATCTATGACAAAAGAAATGTTGCGGTAGTTAAAAAGAGTACCTTTAGGTAGAATGTAATGCCTATGAGAAAAAGGATGGATTTCATTCCTACAGATAACTTGCATTATCAAAACACATTTCAATATTGTAATTACACTTATGAATTAAATCCATGCCAAAACAATCCACTCCTTTGAAATACTTTCAATGATTGTACTTATCAATGCTAGAGAAAAGGAAATCTAATATGCAATATGAGATTTCTTGGACTACGATCAAGTGTATTAAACATAATGGGAAGCATGGTATATTGAAGACAATGTATCAAAGGAAATAATTAAAGTAATTCTTGCTATATAACTGTGGTCACATTTTTCATCAAACAAGGAGAACAATCATAATTGTTTCTCTAGAATTTAAGAGATAAAAGATGAGAGATGGGGGATTTCAAGCTCATGAACTATGCCCTTATTCATTACCTACACAAAAAAGATGGATATTAACAAACTTAAGAGTCACATGCATAGATGTTCTTTAAAAATGTATTGTATTCTAATTATAGTGATTTGTGGGATTTAAAAATGTCTGGTATTCTTTAAAAATATGTTTGTATTCTAATTATTTTCTTTTAAAATGTCAGCAAAAAATGTTTGAAGAAAATTTAATGTCATATTAGAATGTATATATATATTTATGCAACCTAGAAGCATGAGTTAAGATTAGAATGTCACAGAGTATCATAAAAACAACAAGAAACTTGCAAGCCATTGACCATGTTGTCAATGCTTCAAAATAAATTTAAATAAAGTCAACCAAAGAAAATTGTATTCCATTTGATCAATGACTAGAATCATGTTTCAAAGATTTCAAGTAAATTATGGCTTCGGGGTCTTAAAAGCACCTTGTGAACCATCTATATAGTAGTTTAAAATTTAAGTCAATGGAAAATGTAAGAGATGAAGGCAAGGAAAAAGAGGAATGCATGCAAAGGAAATGAATAAACTTGATGTTTATGTTGGCTTCTCAACAACTTAAGAAGACTTCTGAACAATATTTAGCATGCCAACTAACATTCAAAGAATGAACCATTTTCTTCTTGTAATAGTTGAAAGACTATTGTGTGATCTTCCCATTGCTATACATTTCTCTAAGAAGTATAATGAAAAGAAATGATAAATATTTGGTCCATAGGTAGAATAGGAGCTTTCAAAACTACTTCTATGAGCCACTTGGGCTATTGATTGTAACCATTTTTAGACTTCACAAGAATTTAGAGTGAAGCTAGAAAACAAGGGAAGGTTGCAAGAGAATGAATGTAGATTAAAGTAAAAATTCTAGAGAGTCCAAAAGCCATGATAAGATGTAGTGTATGTTTCTCATTTTCAATCAAAGAGTAGAGTATCTATAATTATTATAAGTGTAGAGAAGTAGTCTGCACTGATATAATTCTGCCAAAGTATTTCTTCTATAATGAGTCTTCCAAAAATTCATCAATGAATGTTATTGATTCCACTATAAACATTTGTTTTTTTCTTCCACTATGTACTTTGGCAAACTAAGTGGTTCATAAATTCATAGTTATTAATTTCACACTCAAACACAAAGAATGAAAAGGAGTAAACACAATGGGAGAATATGTCTTGGTTTCAGGAGGAACCCATTCATCTAATACTTTCATGTATTTCTCAAAGTCATCAAACATGTTAATAGAAAAAATGTGTGCTTTGTCCAACATATATCCATTTGTCTAATTTTTTTTGTTTGTGCCTCCTGCACCAATCAAAAAGCAAAAATTAGAAAGTATTAGGTAACAACATTATACAAGAGAAAAAGAGTGTAAGAATCAAAACAATTGCTCAAAATAGAATAAAAGATTCTAAAGGAAAAGAAAGGTTGTTAGTTGTATAATTGTGGACAAGATCACATCATCTTAGGTATGAGACTTGTGGGTGTAAGAGGCCCAAGGAAGTTTGAGAAGAGAGAACTTGCATATTCTACAATATGGGAGTAGTGGAGATAGAATGACACTTTGTCATGGACTGTGCAGCTTATGAGGCTATCCGTACTCAGTATGAAAACAAAATGAAGATTGACAACATGCACCATTTAATTTGATGAAAATAAGATCAACCTACCTGCTAACTTTCTAGTCAAGATTTATCAGAAGGTTCAACATCGAAAGAACTATGAAGATAGTTTAAGACTGTTATTCCTTGCTTACTTAGACTCATGATTGTCATTAAAATCATTCATTCAATCTAGAGTGTAAAACATTTTTAAAACTAGGCATAATGTTGAAATTGGCAAGTCAAGAACAAAATGTTCTTTGTGTGCAAAAAAAAAATACTCAAATAAATTCTATATGTCACTATGTATAACTTAAAACTATCTAGTTTATTTGAAAAATGAGTCAATACAAAGCATTAATATCAATATGGACATCCATAAACTATACTTGAGGACTATTGTTAACATGTGTGGTGCATATTAGATCAATTTCAAACATATTATAATTCTGTTCTGCAATTTCATATTGACTTTCCTATAGGGACACACAAATTTGTGTTGTTTTCACCATGAATTTGTAAAAAGATTCAAAAACCCTCAGTGCTATACTGGTAGGATAGTGCATGACTGAACGGTTTGGCAAAGGAGACAAAATGGTTTCAAGGATGGATTGAGATGTTAATGAGTGGATGATTGGAGTTTATTGGGATCCTTAGAGTACTTAGGGTCACCATTGGGATCATAGTTCATGAGTGACTGGTTGGAGTTTGAAGGAGTGAATGGAGAACCAAGGTGTGGAGTCTAGTGGAGTTTAAGGAGTTTGAAGATTGACCTATGAGTTTCAAGAGTTATAGGAATGATACAAGACCTATAAGGTCTATAATGAATGTAACATGGCCAATAGAGCCAATAAACTGATGGAAAAGCACTTGAAGTGCTAAAATATGCAAGTTGCCTAAGTTGGCAAAATAAGCCTATGAGGCTCATTGGGGGTTAAAGGGTTAGTAGGACTAATAAGGTTGTTTAAAAACCTTTTGAAATTCATAAGAAGGGGTAATAGATTCAAGTTTTTGATTTGAAAACATTATTTGTCAACTTGACAACATCTTTAAATCACATATTATTGAGATAAACGATTTTAGACTGTTTAGGGACAGTTTTGGGGTAGTTAGAAATGGTTGCAGTCAGTTTTAGGTAATTAGAACTCTATATCAATGTTGATACATGGGTTTGGAGACATGATGTAGAGTTGGTGATGTAAGGGGAAATTTTTGTAATGTATCAAATAAATAAAAACCAGTGACTCTTGCAACTGTGTCTCTGCTCGTGGGTACAGTCCACCATAACAAGGTAACAGTGAATTCTCATGTTCATTTAAAATGTGATCTTGATGGGATGATAATGTAGAATCATGGACTAGTGTTTTATTTACATGTTTAAATAAATATATCATGTTTGGATTGTTCTTGACACAAAGAGATTGACTGGTATTTGGGTCTGTGATTGATTTTCGGGTACAGTCAGCATTGCTAGGCTAAAATCCTTTAAGTTGATGTAACTCTCCCACCCCTATGGCCACTATGATTGGTGGGAGAGGTTTAAAAGATGTATACTATCCTTGTATTATAAGTTTCCTATGTAGGGATAAGGAGTGTTGATGTTGAAGACCACATAATGGTGGAATTTACTGAGTGAAGGAGAGCTAGTTTGACACCAGTCACTTGGGAAGAATTTTCAATTAAGAATAATTGCATTAGATGATGGAATATGGATGTTTGTATCCATAATGGTGTGTTAGAACTAGTGAATTGATCTGGAGATGTGATGCAGGAGCATCCTAGGTGTAAGAGCAATCTTGCATCACCCAAAAATATTTCTATTTTTATATTCAATAAGGGCTATTTTAGTGCAGAGCTGCTATTTATGGAAACTTACTATTTTTGGTAATTTTTGCATGTGCTCAAAATGATCTGATTTCTTTCTTGGAGGTTCATTTTGGTCATGTAAGTCTACCAGTAAAGTTTCATTGCCAGATCAAGTGTCTATTGGAAGATATTGAAGATTTTCGGTATTGGCAGCAGGGTACAGAAACTTTGAACTCAGTTTTGAAGGCTTTAGAGGCCCCGGATGAGGTCAAAACTTTGGGTGACAGGCGCTTGCGTGGGTCAAGCCTGTAGAACGCTTCGTGGCATTTCCAAAATGGGGTTATAATAGCCCAGCGGGTCAACGGGTGATGACTTATGGTCTTCGGAAGTTGGGCCACCTGAAATGGCGAAAAATAATTTTCTTCAAAATTTCTGTTCGGGTTTCAAAGGTTATCTTGAGCCGACTATGATGTAATAAAATGTAAAATAAAATAATTCTAAGTTTGGTCGGCCTTATTGGCTAAAAATTCTGGAACCTTCCCAGGCGGTGGAAAATTGCCTATATAAGGAAGGCTGTATTATTGTCTTAGGCAGTTCAGAATAGTTCGGGGTAGTAGATCTGGGTAATAGCTCAAGGCTTTGTCCTACAGAATATTGTAAGGGAATGCCCATGTGGCTTTGCATATTGTAATTCTGAAAGTTTGTAATTCCACATTTGTGGAGATAATAAGAAGCCAATTTTCTGTTCTTGCATATTGTTGTTGTTTCTCTATTTCTGTTATGTGTTTGTGGTATTAAGGGGAGCACCCTTCATCAAGTGGTATCAGAGCAGGAGTTCTTGAGTGTGTAAACAGATCGCCGACTGTGAGGCAGTTTCCACCAGGACCGTGGCTAGGGTTTTAGCGCCCATCGCGAAAATGCCTTCATGAAGGGAACGTGGCAGAAGAGCTGGTGTCGTAACACCTGAGGTTAGAGAGCTGCAGAGACAAGTGAAAGCATTGCAAGAAGAGATTCGCAGAGGAATGAATCTTAATGTCAGAGATGAAAGCGAGGATGAAGCCGACGAAGAATATCAAGAAGGAGAAGTCAAAATTGTGAACCAGGAGGAAGAAAGACTTTTTCGGGCCATTTCTAAGATTGGGAAAAGACCTAAGATTGAGGTTCCTACATTTTCTGAAAATCTTAACCCAGAAGAATTGATCGACTGGATCAACGAATGTGAGGAATATTTTGAGTATGAAGATGTTGAGGATCCTGATAGGGTCAAATTTGCGAATGCCAGATTGAAAGGTCATGCGAAGATCTGGTGGCAAGAAATTCAATTGGAGCGAAATAGAAGAGGGAAAGATAAAATCACAAGATGGGATCGGATGGTGGATAAATTGAAGTGACAGTTCATTCCTGTTGATTATGAGCTTGATCTACTAAAGAAAATGCAAAGTTTGAAGCAAGCAGGAAGATCTGTTCAGGAGTATACAGAGGAGTTCTATCGACTCCTCATCAGAACAGGCCATGCAGAAGCTGATAAGGAGAAAGTTGCCCGATACCTTAATGGGTTAAGGCCAAGCATTCAGGAGGAGTTGAATCTGGTTTGAATGAGTAGTATTGAGGAGGCATACCAATCTTCCTTAAAAGTAGAGAAAAAGCTGAACAAGAAGTTTGAAAGAAGACAAAATGGAAGAGGTCACGGTGGATGATCTAGTGGACGGTCATATGGTGGCCGAAATGAAGATCTGAAAAAGAAGGATGACACCAGTAGCAATCAGAATCAGCGTGGAAATAATTCCAATCGCTTCCAAGATCAGAATAATAGAGATCAGAGAGGAAGAGGAAGAGGACAAGGATCTGGAAGAGGTGGCTTCCGTGGAACATGTTTTCACTGTGGAGAAGAAGGTCATAGGGCATTTGAATGTCCTCAGTGCCAAGGTAGAACAGACAGGAGAAATGAAGGCCAGGCCAGAGTTGCACATGTAGATGAAGATGCCAGATCATCGAATTCTGAAGATGCTGAAAGAGGAGAAACGTTGATTAATAGAAGAGTCCTGTTGAGTGGTGAGAATGAACCTGAGCAAAGGAGGAGCCTGTTTCGCACCAGGTGCAAGTGTGAAGGTAAATGTTGTGATGTGATTATTGATAGTGGAAGCACTGACAATTTGGTGTCAGAAGAGATGGTGACAAAGTTGAA
The DNA here is from genome assembly GCA_027943335.1 of Chamaecyparis obtusa. Lineage (NCBI taxonomy): Eukaryota > Viridiplantae > Streptophyta > Pinopsida > Cupressales > Cupressaceae > Chamaecyparis > Chamaecyparis obtusa. The sequence goes on from BSBK01000218.1 coordinate 372,736, forward strand.
GCTCAAGAGACAGAAACACCCACATCCATATCGGATTGCCTGGGTACAGGATGACCACAAGGTCATGGTCAATGAACAATGCCTGGTGAAGTTCAAGATTGGCTGATACCAAGATGAGGTATTGTGTGATATCATATCTATGGATGCATGTCATATGTTGTTGGGTAGACCATGGCAGTTTGACAGACGTGCTGTACACGATGGTCGTGTGAATACCTATTCCCTGACAAAGGATGGAGTGCAACATAAGCTAAAGCCATTGAAGGAGACCGAAGAAAAGGTATGTGGTAATGCAAGAATAACATTTGTTGATGGAAGGAAATTCTTAGATGGTATGAGGCATGAGCATGTATGTTTTGCTTTAATTCCAAAAGCTGGTAAAGAGGAAGTAGAAGATGTTTCTGTAGAAGTTGCAGATTTGTTGAATGAGTTTCAGGATATTGTATCCGATAACGTGCCTGATGGATTACCACCAGTCAGGAAGATCAGTCATCAGATGGACTTGATTCCAGGAGCGAGTTTGCCGAATAAGGCAGCACACAGAATGACACCTGCAGAAAGTGAGGAGTTGAACAGACAAGTACATGAACTGTTACATAAAAGATTGATTCGAGAGAGTCTGAGTCCCTGTGCTGTACCAGCGGTATTAGCACCAAAGAAGAATGGAGAATGGAGGATGTGTACAGATTCTAGGGCAATAAACAAGATCATGATCAAGTACAGGTTTCCATTGCCATGAATGGATGATATTATGGACTGTTTGAGTGGAGCTGTGTATTTTTCAAAGATAGATCTGAAGAGTGGATATCATCAGATTCGGATCAGAGAAGGAGATGAATGGAAGATTGCATTCAAGACAAAGGATGGACTATATGAGTGGTTAGTCATGCCTTTTGGGCTAACCAATGCACCGAGCACTTTCATGCGGCTCATGAACGAGGTTCTGAAAGAATTTCTGGGTAAGTTTGTCATTGTTTACCTAGATGATATTTTGATCTTTAGTAAGACATTGGAGGAGCATATTTTGCATATTCGTATGGTATTTGAGAAGTTGAGAGAAGAGAAATTATTGATTAATTTGAAGAAGTGCAGTTTTGTGAAGAAAGAGTTAGTGTATTTGGGATTTGTAGTTTCAGCAGAAGGTCTAAAAATGGACTCAGAGAAGGTACAGGCTATCCTTGAATGGCCTACTCCAAGGAGTGCTACTGAGGTAAGATCTTTTCATGGTCTAGCTAGCTTTTACAGAAAGTTTATCAAAAATTTTAGCAGTATTTGTGGACCCTTGACTGAAACAATGAGAGGGGATAGAAAAGAATTTAAGTGGACTAACGGGGCAGAAAAGAGTTTTCAATTGTTGAAACAAAAAGTTACAGAACAACCTATTTTAGCACTTCCAGATTTTAATAAGGTGTTTCAAGTAGATTATGATGCTAGTGGTACTGCAATAGGAGCTGTTATGAGCCAAGAAGGTAAACCTGTTGCTTATTTCAGTGAGAAGTTAAATGATGCCAAGAGGAAATATTTTGTTTATGATCAGGAATTTTATGCTATAGTTCAGGCATTAAAGAAGTGGAGACATTATCTGCTTCCTAAGGAGTTTGTTTTGTATACTGATCATCAAGCTTTGCAATATTTGAATAGTCAAGAAAAATTGAATCAGAGGCATTTGAAATGGGTTGAGTTTTTGCAGAGTTATACATTTGTTTTGAAACACAGGAGTGGAAAGTCTAATAGGGTTGCAGATGCTCTTAGCGGAAGGCAACTATTGCTGACAAAAATGTAGATTGAAGTGGTTGGGTTCAAGGAACTCAAGAATTTGTATCCAGAGGATCCCGATTTTGGTGAAGCTTGGAAAGCTTGTACAGAACCTGTTACTCTAGACAGGACAAAATGGTTGGATTTCATCATCCAGGATGATATGTTATTCAGAGGGAGTCAGTTGTGCATTCCACGAAGTTCTATGAGGGAGAATCTCGTCAAGGAGAAGCATAGTGGAGGATTGGCTGGACATTTTGGTCGTGATAAAACCCTTGCTTTGGTTGGTGAGAATTATTATTGGCCACAATTGCAGCAAGATGTGAAGAAGTTTGTACAAAGTTGCAGAGTATGTCAGATGGCGAAAGGAGTGAAGCAGAATACATGGTTGTATCAGCCATTACCTATACCAGAGAAGCCTTGGGAGGATATCAGTATGGACTTTGTTCTTGGTTTACCGAGGACACAGCGGGGACATGATTCAATTTTTGTAGTAGTTGACCGATTTTCAAAGATGACACATTTCATTCCCTGCAAGAAGACTAATGATGCTGTTCATGTAGCAAAATTATTTTTCAGAGAAGTAGTGAGACTTCATGGTTTGCCAAAGACCATAGTTTCAGATCGGGACACTAAGTTTGTTGGATATTTCTGGCGTACATTGTGGAAGAAGTTGAAGATAGATTTGAAGTTTAGTTCATCACATCATCCACAGACTGATGGACAAACAGAGGTGGTGAATAGGAGCTAGGAAAATTTGCTGAGATGTTTGGTTGGAGATAAGCCAGCAGGATGGGATTTGATTTTACCACAGGCAGAATTTGCATACAATAATTTTGTCAATAGGAGCATTGGTAAATCACCATTCCAGATTGTATATGGAAGTAGTCCAAGAAATGCATCTGAATTGAGAAAGATAGATAAAGGAGAAATATGTAGTGCTGAAGCTGAGGATTTTGCAGAACACTTGAAGAACATCCATGAGGAGGTGAGGAAGCATATTACCAAGATGAATGCATAGTATAAGGCTAAGGCAAATGAGAAAAGGAGGTATAAAGAATTTCAGGTTGGTGATGAAGTCATGGTTCATTTGCGAAAGGAGCGGTTTCTAGTTGGTACATACAACAAGCTGAAAATGAAGAAGTTTGGACCATGTAAGATATTGAAGAAGCATGATTCTGGAAATGCATATGAGGTAGAATTGCCTACTGAGCTAAATATTTCACCAGTGTTTAACATTTCAGATCTGACAGAGTATCATGAAGGAGGTGTTGAAGATGAGATCACAACAGCACAGTGGAGTATTCCAGCAACTAGTTCAGACACTAAGGAGATCGAAGACATATTGGACAGTCGTGTTGGTAGAAGCACAAGGAATAGGACATATGAAGAGTATTTGGTCAAATGGAAAGGACGACCTGTAGAAGATTCATCATGGCTAACAAAGGAGGAGGTTAACCGTCTTGGTTTTCCTCTGCACACCTGAGTTGTGACAGGGTCACTTCTCAAATTACCCTGGGTGTCTGATGCAGGAGCATCCTGGGTGTAAGAGCAATCTTGCATCACCCAAAAATATTTCTATTTTTATATTCAATAAGGGCTATTTTAGTGCAGAGCTGCTATTTATGGAAACTTACTATTTTTGGTAATTTTTACATGTGCTCAGAATGATCCAATTTCTTTCTTGGAGGTTCATTTTGGTCATGTAAGTCTGCCAGTAAAGTTTCATTGCCAGATCAAGTGTATATTGGAAGATATTGAAGATTTTCGGTATTGGCAGCAGGGTACAGAAACTTTGAACTCATTTTTGAAGGCTTTAGAGGCTCTGGATGAGGTCAAAAATTTGGGTGACGGGCTCTTGCACGGGTCAACCCTATAGAGCGCTTCGTGGCGTTTCCAAAATGGGGTTATAATAGCTAAGCGGGTCAACGGGTGATGACTTATGGTCTTCGGAAGTTGGGCCACCTGAAATGGCGAAAAATAATTTTCTTCAAAATTTCTGTTCAGGTTTCAAAGGTTATCTTGAGCTGACTATGATGTAATAAAATGTAAAATAAAATAATTCTAAGTTTGGTCGGCCTTATTGGCTAAAAATTCTGGAACCTTCCCAGGCGGTGGAAAATTGCCTATATAAGGAAGGCTGTATTATTGTCTTAGGCAGTTCAGAATAGTTCGGGGTAGTAGATCTGGGTAATAGCTCAAGGCTTTGTCCTACAAAATATTCTAAGGGAATGCCCATGTGGCTTTGCATATTGTAATTTCGAAAGTTTGTAATTCCACATTTGTGGAGATAATAAGAAGCCAATTTTCTGTTCTTGCATATTGTTGTTGTTTCTCTATTTCTGTTATGTGTTTGTGGTATTAAGGGGAGCACCCTTCATCAAGTGGTATCAGAGCAGGAGTTCTTGAGTGTGTAAATAGATCGCCGACTGTGAGGCAGTTTGCACCAGGACCGTGGCTAGGGTTTCAGCGCGCATCGTGAAAATGCCTCCACGAAGGGAACGTGGCGGAAGAGCTGGTGTTGTAACACCTGAGGTTAGAGAGCTGCAGAGATAAGTGTGAGCATTACAAGAAGAGATTCATAGAGGAATGAATCTTAATGTTAGAGATGAAAGTGAGGATGAAGCCGAAGAAGAATATCAAGAAGGAGAAGTCAAAATTGTGAACCAGGAGGAAGAAAGACTTTTTCGGGCAATTTCTAAGATTGGGAAAAGACCTAAGATTGAGGTTCCTACATTTTCTGAAAATCTTAACCCAGAAGAATTGATCGACTGGATCAACGAATGTGAGGAATATTTTGAGTATGAAGATGTTGAGGATCCTGATAGGGTCAAATTTGCGAAGGCCAGATTGAAAGGTCATGCGAAGATCTGGTGGCAAGAAATTCAATTGGAGTGAAATAGAAGAGGGAAAGATAAAATCACAAGATGGGATCGGATGGTGGATAAATTGAAGTGACAGTTCATTCCTATTGATTATGAGCTTGATCTACTAAAGAAAATACAAAGTTTGAAGCAAGCAGGAAGATCTGTTCAGGACTATACAGAGGAGTTCTATCGACTCCTCATCAAAACAGGCCATGCAGAAGCTGATAAGGAGAAAGTTGCCCGATACCTTAATGGGTTAAGGCCAAGCATTCAGGAGGAGTTGAATCTGGTTCGAATGAGAAGTATTGAGGAGGCATACCAATTTGCCCTAAAAGTAGAGGAAAAGCTGAACAAGAAGTTTGAGAGCAGACAAAACGGAAGAGGTCGCGGTGGACGATCTGGTGGACGGTCATATGGTGGCCGAAATAAAGATCTGAAAAAGAAGGATGACACCAGTAGCAGTCAGAATCAGCGTGGAAATAATTCCAATCGCTTCCAGGATCAGAATAATAGAGATCAGAGAGGAAGAGGAAGAGGACAAGGATCTGGAAGAGGTGGCTTCCGTGGAACATTTTTTCACTGTGGAGAAGAAGGCCATAGGGCATTTGAATGTCCTCAGTGCCAAGGTAGAACAGACAGGAGAAATGAAGGCCAGGCCAGAGTTGCACATGTAGATGAAGATGCCAGATCATCGAATTCTGAAGATGCTGAAAGAGGAGAAACATTGATTAATAGAAGAGTCCTGTTGAGTGGTGAGAATGAACCTGAGCAAAGGAGGAGCCTGTTTCGCACCAGGTGCAAGTGTGAAGGTAAATGTTGTGATGTGATTATTGATAGTGGAAGCACTGACAATTTGGTGTCAGAAGAGATGGTGACAAAGTTGAAGCTCAAGAGACAGAAACACCCACATCCATATCGGATTGCCTGGGTACAGGATGACCACAAGGTCATGGTCAATGAACAATGCCTGGTGAAGTTCAAGATTGGCGGATACCAAGATGAGGTATTGTGTGATATCATATCTATGGATGCATGTCATATGTTGTTGGGTAGACCATGGCAGTTTGACAGACGTGCTGTACACGATGGTCATGCGAATACCTATTCCTTGACAAAGGATGGAGTGCGACATAAGCTAAAGCCATTGAAGGAGACCAAAGAAAAGGTATGTGGTAACGCAAGAATAACATTTGTTGATGGAAGGAAATTCTTAGATGGTATGAGGCATGAGCATGTATGTTTTACTTTAATTCCAAAAGCTGGTAAAGAGGAAGTAGAAGATGTTTCTGTAGAAGTTGCAGATTTGTTGAATGAGTTTCAGGATATTGTATCCGATAACGTGCCTGATGGATTACCACCAGTCAGGAAGATCAGTCATCAGATGGACTTGATTCCAGGAGCGAGTTTGCCGAATAAGGCAGCACACAGAATGACACCTGCAGAAAGTGAGGAGTTGAACAGACAAGTACATGAACTGTTACATAAAGGATTGATTCGAGAGAGTCTGAGTCCCTGTGCTGTACCAGCGGTATTAGCACCAAAGAAGAATGGAGAATGGAGGATGTGTACAGATTCTAGGGCAATAAACAAGATCACGATCAAGTACAGGTTTCCATTGCCACGAATGGATGATATTATGGACTGTTTGAGTGGAGCTGTGTATTTTTCAAAGATAGATCTGAAGAGTGGATATCATTAGATTCGGATCAAAGAAGGAGATGAATGGAAGACTACATTCAAGACAAAGGAAGGACTATATGAGTGGTTAGTCATGCCTTTTGGGCTAACCAATGCACTGAGCACTTTCATGCGGCTCATGAACGAGGTTCTGAAAGAATTTCTGGGTAAGTTTGTCATTGTTTACCTAGATGATATTTTGATCTTTAGTAAGACATTGGAGGAGCATATGATGCATATTCGTATGGTATTTGAGAAGTTGAGAGAAGAGAAATTGTTGATTAATTTAAAGAAGTGCAGTTTTGTGAAGAAAGAGTTAGTGTATTTGGGATTTGTAGTTTCAGCAGAAGGTCTAAAAATGGACCCAGAGAAGGTACAGGCTATCCTTGAATGGCCTACTCCAAGGAGTGCTACTGAGGTAAGATCTTTTCATGGTCTAGCTAGCTTTTACAGAAAGTTTATCAAAAATTTTAGCAGTATTTGTGGACCCTTGACTGAAACAATGAGAGGGGATAGAAAAGAATTTAAGTGGACTAACAGGGCAGAAAATAGTTTTCAATTGTTGAAATAAAAAGTTACAGAACAACCTGTTTTAGCACTTCCAGATTTTAATAAGGTGTTTCAAGTAGATTGTGATGCTAGTGGTACTGCAATAGGAGCTGTTATGAGCCAAGAAGGTAAACCTATTGCTTATTTCAGTGAGAAGTTAAATGATGCCAAGAGGAAATATTTTGTTTATGATCAGGAATTTTATGCTATAGTTCAGGCATTAAAGAAGTGGAGACATTATCTGCTTCCTAAGGAGTTTGTTTTGTATACTGATCATCAAGCTTTGCAATATTTGAATAGTCAAGGAAAATTGAATCAGAGGCATTTGAAATGGGTTGAGTTTTTGTAGAGTTATACATTTGTTTTGAAACACAGGAGTGGAAAGTCTAATAGGGTTGCAGATGCTCTTAGCAGAAGGCAACTATTGCTGACAGAAATGCAGATTGAAGTGGTTGGGTTCAAGGAACTCAAGAATTTGTATCCAGAGGATCCCGATTTTGGTGAAGCTTGGAAAGCTTGTACAGAACCTGTTACTCTAGACAGGACAAAATGGTTGGATTTCATCATCCAGGATGATATGTTATTCAGAGGGAGTCAGTTGTGCATTCCACGAAGTTCTATGAGGGAGAATCTTGTCAAGGAGAAGCATAGTGGAGGATTGGCTGGACATTTTGGTCGTGATAAAACCCTTGCTTTGGTTGGTGAGAATTATTATTGGCCACAATTGCAGCAAGATGTGAAGAAGTTTGTACAAAGTTGCAGAGTATGTCAGATGGCGAAAGGAGTGAAGCAGAATACAGGGTTGTATCAGCCATTACCTATACCAGAGAAGCCTTGGGAGGATATCAGTATGGACTTTGTTCTTGGTTTACCGAGGATACAGCGGGGACATGATTCAATTTTTGTAGTAGTTGACCGATTTTCAAAGATGACACATTTCATTCCCTGCAAGAAGACTAATGATGCTATTCATGTAGCAGAATTGTTTTTCAGAGAAGTAGTGAGACTTCATGGTTTGCCAAAGACCATAGTTTCAGATCGGGACACTAAGTTTGTTGGATATTTCTGGCGTACATTGTGGAAGAAGTTGAAGACAGATTTGAAGTTTAGCTCATCACATCATCCACAGACTGATGGACAGACAGAGGTGGTGAATAGGAGCTTGGGAAATTTGCTGAGATGTTTGGTTGGAGATAAGCCAGCAGGATGGGATTTGATTTTACCACAGGCAGAATTTGCATACAATAATTCTGTCAACAGGAGCACTGGTAAATCACCATTCCAGATTGTATATGGAAGTAGTCCAAGAAATGCATCTGAATTGAGAAAGATAGATAAAAGAGAAATATGTAGTGCTGAAGCTGAGGATTTTGCAGAACACTTGAAGAACATCCATGAGGAGGTGAGGAAGCATATTACCAAGATGAATGCACAGTATAAGGCTAAGGCAGATGAGAAAAGGAGGTATAAGGAATTTCAGGTTGGTGATGAAGTCATGGTTCATTTGTGAAAGGAGCGGTTTCCAGTTGGTACATACAACAAGCTGAAAATGAAGAAGTTTGGACCATGTAAGATATTGAAGAAGCATGATTCTGGAAATGCATATGAGGTAGAATTGCCTACTGAGCTAAATATTTCACCAGTGTTTAACATTTCAGATCTGACAGAGTATCATGAAGGAGGTGTTGAAGATGAGATCACAACAGCACAGTGGAGTATTCCAGCAACTAGTTCAGACACTAAGGAGATCGAAGACATACTGGACAGTCGTGTTGGTAGAAGCACAAGGAATAGGACATATGAAGAGTATTTGGTCAAATGGAAAGGATGACCTGTAGAAGATTCATCGTGGCTAACAAAGGAGGAGGTTAACCGTCTTGGTTTTCCTCTGCACACCTGAGTCGTAACAGGGTCACTTCTCAAATTACCCTGGGTGTCTGATGCAGGAGCATCCTGGGTGTAAGAGCAATCTTGCATCACCCAAAAATATTTCTATTTTTATATTCAATAAGGGCTATTTTAGTGCAGAGCTGCTATTTATGGAAACTTACTATTTTTGGTAATTTTTGCATGTGCTCAGAATGATCTGATTTCTTTCTTGGAGGTTCATTTCAGTCATGTAAGTCTACCAGTAAAGTTTCATTGCCAGATCAAGTGTATATTGGAAGATATTGAAGATTTTCGGTATTGGCAGCAGGGTACAGAAACTTTGAACTCAGTTTTGAAGGTTTTAGAGGCCCCGGATGAGGTCAAAAATTTGGGTGACGGGCGCTTGCGTGGGTCAAGCCTGTAGAGCGCTTTGTGGTGTTTTTGAAATGGGGTTATAATAGCTGAGCGGGTCAACGGGTGATGACTTATGGTCTTCGGAAGTTGGGCCACCTGAAATGGCGAAAAATAATTTTTTTCAAAATTTTTGTTCGGGTTTCAAAGGTTATCTTGAGCCGACTATGATTTAATAAAATGTAAAATAAAATAATTCTAAGTTTGGTTGCCCTTATTGGCTAAAAATTCTGGAACCTTCCCAGGCGGTGGAAAATTGCCTATATAAGGAAGGCTGTATTATTGTCTTAGGCAGTTCAGAATAGTTTGGGGTAGTAGATCTAGGTATTAGCTCGAGGCTTTGTCCTACAGAATATTGTAAGGGAATGCCCATGTGGCTTTGCATATTGTAATTCTGAAAGTTTGTAATTCCACATTTGTGGAGATAATAAGAAGCCAATTTTCTGTTCTTGCATATTGTTGTTGTTTCTCTATTTCTGTTATGTGTTTGTGGTATTAAGGGGAGCACCCTTCATCAAGATGATTATGAAGTTTATTTTGCATAGGCCCTAGATAAATGACCCTAGGAACAAGGGTTTGATGATTAGATGAATATGTGGAGAGTAGTTGTCATTTAGCAACTTTTGCAACAAATGTTGCTGACAATATTTTGCAATGTTGTGTAAAACTTGATACAATTACTCCTCGGGTCTACCCATCCACTTTCCTATCAACCTTAGTGAGCTATAGAATTTATAAAATGTTATTCTTTTTTAAACATATATTTGAGATTTTCTATCGATCATTACTTTATAGTTTTCGCTCTCTTATCTATAAATATAATTTGATGAAAATGGTGATGCAGATCGGTTGATGAACATGTTTAAGAAGAAAAATATTTCTTAAAGTAAGTGAATGAGAAATAATATGGAATACGAAGTAGGTTTTTTTGACCATTGAATCTACGTCATTGGTTTAGTTTGAGCTTCCCTTGGTTTCGAGAATAGTTTAATATTCTCTACTTAACAAGGCCAACCACATGAACGTGGAAGCTCATTCTCCCCCCCCCCCCCCTAACATCACTCTAAATTCCCCATTAACATATAATAACATTCATTCATTCATTCATCCATTTTTGAAATATAACATTCAATCATTATAATCACATAACATTCATTAACATATAGAATTCATTAACACACAACATTCATGAATAACACAACATTCATGAATAACTCATTAACACATCATTCATCAACATTTACTTGTACAAAATTACATCCATTAAGATAATGTTCTTTCATTAGAAAAAAATGTTAATTACAATCATTTCTTTTTTTGTTTCTTGCTCATTTTTTCTAGGGTAATGGCTAAGCGGAGCATCAATATCCTCATCATTCCCCTCCTCTACTAGTTCTAATCTCAACACATGTCTCCTCCTCATCTATTTAGGAATAGGAGGATGCTGCACCAAAGGGGGGTCCCCCTGCAATAACAGCTACCTCATGGGTTAAATTCACACCATTTTATATTAGTGTTACAAGTATTTCATGAAGAATTGTATATCATATTATAAAATTTTCAAGATTTATTCACATGACTTGCATTTTAATTTTTTACCAAGAAATCAAATTTAGAGTCAGTAAGCTAGTATATACTATATATTGTAAAACTTGTTTTAATACATTGTCACTATTTTTATAGTGAGATGAAATCATAGGATCATACCTTATGATGTTTTTTCAGGTCTTTTCAGAAAAGATTGAAGTGAGATGCTAATTAATTCTTGCAAAGATGGTTACAAATGTTTGGTTGAGTCATGGATCCTTATTAGAGTGCATGACAACTGAATTTCAAGAAGCCTTGTGTGTAGTCACACATTTGTGTTGTTGTGTGTGGTGATGAGTAAGGAATTAGATCACTAAATAGTTTATATATACATGTGACATCTTAAAATAAGCACATTTGCAGTCACAAGCTTGTGTTGTGTTTGGTGTTGAGTATAGATTTAGATTACTAGAAAATTGATTTATAGTTTTACATATACATGCATGAAAATGATTCTCTATACATCCATAAAGTACACTAGGATCACTAGTGTCCACATCACCACAACACAAAATTAGTTTGTATTCCTAAATAATTCATGCCACTTGTATGGAATGTTGTTATTCTTCAATATTACCTTTATTGGATTTACCATGGGTTTTATTTGGACAAAGTAGCTGAAAGATAACTTTGCAACCAACAATGTTGCCCAAAACAGAGTATTTTCAAATAAGAACAACAAAGAAGGGGTTGAGGAATCAAATTAGATGAAAAGTAAGAAAGGATAAACATCCATAACAATAAATATATAATATGTCATATATGTACCTCTAAACATTGCCAGTTGATGGCCTTCCAAAAACATAGTGGTATGCAAATAATTACTTTAAACTGTTTACTAGAATGGAATAAGTGTTGGATTGTTTATACAAATAAATTATATATTATATTATGGTTTCATCATACTTAGGAGGAGAGGATTCAATACTTGAATGCATTCCAATGGCTGTGATAGTAGTTGTTGATTTAATACCCACACTTATTAATTTAATACCCGCAATCATTAATTTAATGTCCAATACTTTTCACAACATTGCACCAATAGTTGTAACAATTCCAATGCCATTGCCATAAAAAACACTAACTATATTAATAATGCATTCAATGTCTATTCAAAAAAAGGAAATATTAGAGAGCTTACTTTCAATTATGGGATCAATGAAATGCAAAGTGTAATGTTTTGATTTGGGGAATTTGTGAAAATTAAACAAACAATTAACACCTAATTTGTGCAAACACCCAATTTTTATCTCTTCATTTCCCAACATAAGAAATGTATGAAGAGTTTTTTTCATGTCATGGAGATGCCCAGGAGACTTTATGTGCTTCCACTTCATTTAACTTTCTAGAGCTAAAAGAACTTTTTTGGTTTTGAATTGGATATGAAAAGACAATATTTTTGCAAAGACAATATTTTTGGTATCTTGCATTTTAAATCATTGAAAATCATGAGACATCAGATTAGAGGATAAATAAAAGGAAAAGATAAATAATTACAACAATTAAATAATTATAATAGTGCTCTATTTTTTTATAATGAAGGATGCTCTATTTTTTCTAGATTGGGAGATAAAAGAATTTATTCCAGGTAAATTTTATAAGAATGTGTGACTAATATTTCCTCCAATGCTAAAAAATTCATGTCTTCTAGTGACATAGATTAGGCTTGGGTTGTAGACCGTTGGTTTTTGTTCCATCAGTATTATGAAACTTGATATGAAAAAAAATATAATTATGTCAAATATATTATACTTAATGGGAGTACCTAAAAACTAGAACCCTCTCTTTTGTGTATAGATTTAGCATTTTTTTTAGATTCCTTTGTTTCTCCTGGTCTTTATCTGAGAAAACTTCAAATATGACTCCAAAATTTATCACAGTCAACATCATACACCTAACCACTTCAGCATAGTTGTTTTGGAGTTAGAACACAAATTTTAGAATTGCACCACTTTTGAAATCCAACTTAAAATGTAGTATTGAAAATACTTAGGCTATATTCATATATGGTCTACATGCACCCAAAAACCATGTCTATGGGTTTGATTGGCATCATAATAATAAGATTTAGGGTGTCCTCTAGATATTCAACATAGGTACATGCATGGAATTCAAGCATAGAAACCTATTGATTAACTATACATGTAATGCAATAAGGGTTGCTAATGTGATTGAAGTATTTATAAACCTTGTCTCTTACATGTCCCACCCTACTTCTCTCCTTCCACTCACATGGATCTTAATACAAATAAACTCCAAACTCCCCAAAAATTGAATGTACCTAACTCAAAAATGTCCCCAAACAGTCACAAAACTGACTGTTATAACCAACAATAAAATGAGTTGGTTTGCAAGTTGAACATAGAAAGGATAGCACATGGTACACCTTATAGAGTATTAGCAATTATTCATTATGTGATTATGTTGTCGAGTTGACAACATTAGTTGTCATCTTGACAACAAATTTTAATTATATTTTTTGGTTACAGTCGGTTGGGGACTGTTTGGGGACAGTTAGATAGTTAGAAGTTGGTTGTAGTTAGTTTTTGTAGAAGTTTGAGTCTATTTTTTATTGGATCCATGTGATTGAATCATAGATGGGAGTGTGGGTGTGTAAGGATCCCATTTCCTAATCATTTCAAACAATAAAACAATCATTTTTCCTTGCAACAGAGACTTTGTTGTGGGTATAGTTAGCATGATGGGGAATTAAATTGTGTGAATAGAATGTGGTTTAATTGGATGTTGATGTAAGGTCACTGATTTGTGTTTTATTTACACTTTCTTATAGTTATTTCAATGTTCCAATCATTATGAAGGAAAAGGAAATTACTGGTGTACCTCACTGTACCCAGTTTTCTAGTTGCAACAATAAATAGGGATTGTAGTCTCCTTAATGGATTGACTCTCCCACCAATTGTGTCAAATGTAACTAGTGGGAGAAGTCATTGATGTAATTTATCATTGTATTCTAATTTTTTTGTGTAGGGATATGTGGAGATGATATTCTTGGAAAGACATCATACGTGAAGATCATTGTCAAAGTGCCTCAAAATACATGCGGTAATCAAATGATCATCTAGAAGATGTAGATTTAATGACCAATTGTGCATGACTAAGTGATTTGATTGAGAAAGCATTAACTCTAATAATGGAAATGATACAATTATTTATTATTCACATGAATGAAAAAAAATTCTTAATTATGCAACAAAAGGAAAAGTATTGTTTTGTATTCTTTGCAAAAGAGTGTGAGAGGGAGTTTCCAAGATGGAGGACAAGAAGAAGATGTTATCAGTTGGAAGGAGAGCTTATAGTTTTCTATTATGTATAGTTGGTTTTATCAAGTGACAAAATCAACTATGTATATATGTATAAAACTATATATATATATATATATATATTACAGATAATAAATTATGTAACAACCTACAACTATGAAACTATTACAGAAAAAAGAACTAAACTCATATTTCTCTTTGAGAACATAAAATTCGAAAGATGGCTCATCTTCCCCTACATCATTCAATCCATATTTTACATGGCATGCTAAATCATCAAAAAATCAGCCATAAATCTTCATTATATAACCCCCTTCTAGTCCCTCATATCTGTGAATTGGTAGAAATCATATCCACCAAAGATTTTTCTTACCGCCCAAGACACTATTCTAATTGAGTTCTTTACCTCACATTTCCCTAGGTTGATTTGATATCTCTTTCTCAAAACAGTGGCCACAAACAACACCTTCACAAACTTAGGCTGATGAATCTCATCTTCAAGTCATTTGCTTCCTTATGAAATGCAATTGAAGACTTTTTCTAGTGGAAGCACTTTCTCTCATCTTTTCTTGCATTTCATCAACTTGGAATTAACCTCATCAATGATGTACTTATCAAAATCCTCTTATTCCTCCCTAAAATATGCACAAGGAACTCCATGAAGCTCGAAATAGCTACAACATTTGCGAGTGAATCAGAGAATCCTCTTCCTCTTGACATAGATCATTTCACATGCTCATCCCATGATAAAATTTCATCGGCTCTACAACCTCACAATTATGGTGATTGGGAACTAGGGTACGCAAGGCATACAATCGTTCACACTCTTTTGTTAGATAGAGGCCAACAAGGATCAAGAAATGTAGTATATATGATATGGTGTTCATGAAACTTCTAATGGTATTCACACCACTTCTAATGGTGGCGTGAACACCATTATAAGTGCAAGATATACAATATTCTAGAAGGAAAACCGATGCCATTGAAGATTTTAATTTCAATCACCAAATAATCTCAAGGGTAATAATACAGAATGAATGCATTTGAGATTCCAAGTCCAAAGATTAGGGTTTCAAACTTGTGACTTAAGAACTACAAAAAAAACACAAATGAAAACAAATTCAAAATAAAAAAATGTACCCTTGATTAAGAAAATACCAAAAACATTGAATCTCTTACCAAGACTGCAATGAAATGGTGAAAGAGATGGTTGGATTCAAATGCCTATTCCTCTCAATGCTTGCTTAGGTTTGAGAATAGTAATGTGGAGGAGAAGGAGATGCCAAAACTTATAGGCTAGATGCATATAGGCAGTGTCGATAGCTTCCCTCCTTCTATCCTTCACCTCTCCTTTTCTCGTGGACTATAATTGCCAAAATGAAATAAAATGAAACCGTGTATTTTTTTTAGTTATATTATCATGTTGGTCAGAATTAAGACCACATGGCATGGTTGTCATAATTATGACCACCATTTGAATAGATTAAAAAAATCAAAATTTTCCTTCTATAAACTGACCAAGGAAAATAATTTTAATGCTTGGTCAGAAATATTGATCAGAAATGTGGGTCAAATGTACTAGTGGGTGATACAAGATTGCCAAGAACTCAAGATGCTCTTGCATCACCTTGAGTGGAGGAAAAAGAAGAAAGCTAACAGGCCCTCCCCAGACCAAAGCCAAGAACCAATAGAAGAATCTGAGATCAATGAAATTCCCTCTACTTCTAAGACCGACAAAACTCTAGAGGATCTGTCCTAGATTTATCCAATAAATGTTGTTGATTTCTTCCACATTGATGAATAGGGAAGTATGCATCATGCTGCAGAACAAGAAAGAGTGGTTGATGAAGTTCCAGAACCAGATGCAGATGTTCTCTGAGTGGCTGAGGAAATAGAAGAGGCATAAAGGAGAACTCATGAATAGGAAGAAGAGCTCTAACACCTAGAAGAAGAAGAGAAGGTTGTAGAAGATGCTTTTCTTTATGCTAGGAAAGCTATTGAAAAGAAAAGGCAGGAGGAAACCACAAGGATGGAAGAAGAAGAAAAAAGGAAAGAAAAATAGGAAAAGGGAGATGCCAAGATTAGAGGAAAATCTCTGGCCACTGAGGAAATTGGACCTTCAGGAATAACCATACCCTCAGAGACCACCCCTCCATTTCAAGAAGACCTTTGAGGTACATTACCTCATCAAGCAAGTGAAGTAGAGGTCCCCTCTAGATTTTGAGGTGAGGAAGTTCCCATTGAACAAGATCCTCCAGCCACTCCACCCATAGAAGAAGTCCACAAAGGTGATACTAGGGCAGATGAGGAAAAAGAATAATCTACGTAGTGATGCAAAATAATTTCCTATAGAAGAGCCCAATAAGGTACTTATCGGGGATCCTATTCATCCTAAAATCATGTTGGATGCCAACCAAGATCCACCCCAATGTCTAGTTGAATCACGTAGGAGAAATAGAACTATAGAAATACCTGCTCCCCTTTCACTAGTAGACATGTTGGAAGAGAAACAACCACCAAAAAGGTCAAAAAAGGCTCACACTTTATATACCACCCGAAGGGGTCTAGATGGGAATGTGGTTGCATCCATTACTAATCTTCCACCAGACAAGGGAGAATCAAAGATTTTCACAAGTTATCTTTACATTCTTAATGGTATCGCCAGAAGGATTTCTTCAAATTTCTTTATTCTTTCTTCCCCTTCCCCTCTCTCTTCTTTTCCTTCTTCATGTATTGTACCATGATGTGACATATCTAACAACTCAAGTAGTACCAGCTGTAAATATTGTAATTTATAAAAATAAGCTGATAACAAATCCCAATGTAGATTATAAAATGTCTATAAATAAGAAGTTTGATGCCAAACCAAGGGTTGGAAAAGTTGATGATTTTTTTGTCCATGATATAGTTGATCAAAGCTTAGTTATTTTATTTCCAGTGCAATAGATATTATTAGTAGATTAATGCTCCTCAGGAGCCATGAATGTATCTGGTCATGCTGGCCCCCTTTAGTTGATGAAAAAATAAAGATCTCTCTTGGTACCATATTAGCACTATTCTTCATCTCTGATTCTATGAGCTTCTTTTATGTTGTATGCTTCCTTATTTCCTTTTCTCAAAGTTCTTTGATAATTAATTGAAATGCCATTTTCTTTCATTACTAATGTATGCCTCGGTTGATGATCGAACATGCGTTTAGTATAGTTACTAGTTCTGAATTTGAGCATTGTTAATGTTAAGAGGTCTATGACATGACTATAAGTATATTTATTTACTAACCCTAATATATCTTTTGAGATTTATTTTTTTGAGCTAATGAGTACTTTCAAGAAACCTTATCCTTTTGAACTTATGAAACTATTGAGTAAAACCGATAACCCCTTTATACAAATAGTCATTTGTACAATTGGGCCCTTCTCACACCATCGTGACCTGACTACTAGGTGCTTGGAGGCTAGGAGAGTTTACTCTCTAGTAAACCTCTTCAGTAAACCTCTTGAGGAAAATTTGGCTAGTACCATATACCCAGTGACAACTATCTCACTCTTGGTGAGGCCATCACAAAGTCTCATCAATAGAAATTGAGGCATACATTAGTAATGAAAGAAAAATGCATTTCAATTAATTATTAGAGAACTTTGAGAAAAGGACATAAGAAAGAATACAATATGAAAGAAACTTGGTGAGTTAGAGATGGAGAACATTGCCAGTATGGTACCAAGAGAGCTCTTTATTTCTTCATCAATAAAAGGGGGCCAACATCATTGGATACATTCATGGAGATAATTATCAAGTGGCTATAATTAATCCAATCCACTCAAGTATCTGCACCCCCATGGATGATGTATTGAACAAGTTTGATGAGAAGACCAGTATACAATTCTGGACCTTGAGATATTTTGATGGTTCATTTTTAGGGGAACTCTCCTAGTTTTTGCTTGAAGTCCATGATGTTGTCGCGACCACCTCTAAACTAAAGAGTAAAGTTGAAGATGCCAAAGATCATATCGAGGATGGTACAAGTCGCATAGATTTCCTAAAGGAGGTGGATGAAAGAGGTGTAATAGAAGTGTTGGAGGCCTTTCAAAAGTTCAAAGAGTCATAAATTATTTGGGTTTTGAGACTTTTCTTCCTATGGATCCACTTCTTTCCTTTCATTATTCTTTGAGCGTAAGCTCCCAAAGTCCAAAATTTCAAACTTCTCAGTTTTGTATTCTTCATAGTGGTCTGGGTTGATGATTCCTTTGGAGCCAAACAACCATCATCCAAATTTTTTTGTCACAAATATTTTCAAGTGTCAATAGGGGTACACTATGGTTAGGGGTGATGTGCAAGTTATAGATGATTGTACATGCCATCTCAATTCCCAAGGGGCCGCTCCTACATCCATGGTTCAGTGGATAGGAAGAAGACATGGAGAGGTGGAGTCATCACTTCATTTATGGAGCACACTATTCTAGGTACTTGGACAACATAGGTTATCTTCATATGCCTGATGGCACCACCAGAAGGATTTCTTCATATTTATTTATTCTTTCCTCCCCTCCCCCTCTCTCTTTCTTTTCCTCTTTGTATATAGTACCATGATGTGACATGTCTGACATCGTAGGTAGTACTAACTATGAATATTATAATTTATAGAAATGCATGGATAACATATCCTAATGTAGATTGTAAAATGTCTATAAATAAGAAGTTTGATGTGAAACCAAGGATCATAAAATTTGATGATTTTTTTGTCAATGGTATTTGATCAAAGCTTAGTTATTTTATTTCCATTGCAATACATATTCTTAGTAGATTAATGCTCACCAGGAGACATGAATGTATCCAGTGATGTTGGTTTCCTTTAGTTGATGAAGAAATAAAGATCTCTCTTGGTACCATACTAACAGTATTCTTCATCTCTGACTTAGCAATTTTCTTTCATGTTGTATGCTTCCTTATGTCCTTTTCTTAAATTTCTCTGATAATTAATTGAAATTCCTTTTTATTTTGTTACTAATGTATGCCTCAGCTGATGATCAAACATGCGCTTAGTATAGTTATTGGTTTTGTATTTTAGCATTGTTAATGTTAAGAGGTTTATGCTATGACTATAGGTAGATTTATTTACTAACCTTGGTGTATCTTTTAAGATTTCTTTGTTTGATATAATGACTACTTGCAAGAAATCTTATCCTTTTGAACTTCTGAAACTAGTGAGTAAAACCAGCAGCCCCTTTATACAAATAGTCATTTTTCCAACTAAGCCCTTCTTGCACCATCGTGACCCACCTACTAGGTGCTTGGAGGATAGATGAGTTTACTCTCTGGTAAACCTCTTCAGGCAAAGTTGGCTGGTATCTAGTAACTGGCGAAAAATATCTTACTGTTGGCAAGGCTGTCACAAAGTCCAATCAATAAAATCTTGATGATGTTAGTGATGGTGAAGTTAAATAAATGCAAGAGGAAGCTGCACCTGCACCTATAATGGATCAAGGAAAGGAAATATTCCTGAAGGCATTGAATAGTTTTAAAGCTACACCACATTTTAACCCTCCTAAATATAATGGGAAACTAGATTTTGATGAATTTGTGGATTGGATCATCGAGATGGAGAAATACTTTGAATATAAGAAAATATCACAGGAGAAGAAAGTGAAAATTACAAGCAACAAAATGAAAGGTCATGCATACTTAAGGTGGGATCATATGTAGTTAGACCAAAAGAAGAAAGGTAAAGGAAAAATTAGGGCATGGAATAAGATGGTAAAAAAATTGAAAGGCAATTTTATACCATGTGATTATCAAATTAACCTAGTTAGGATAATGTAAGGTTTGAAGTAGAAGGATAGCTTTGTGAAAGATTACATTGAATAATTTTATAGGCTAGATATTAGATCTAGAGATATTGAAGATGAGGTGGAAATAATTACAAGATATCTGAATGGGTTAAGGACTTCTATACAAAAGGAAATTAGTTTAGTAAAAATAGAGAGTATTGAGGAGGCTTATGAGTTTTCCCTAAGATGTAAGCAGAAATTGAATAGAAGACATGAGAAAATACAAATAGAAAGAGGTAGATCTCTTAGGAATGAATGATGAATATGTCCTATGTGGGAGTATTTGGAGTTATTATGTAGTAACTTTATGTTGCATTCATGACTATGTTTTTCATTAATGTCAACACATTGATCTACTGAAGAATAGCAGAGAAGCAGAAAGTGTTTGTATTAGCGCACGTGGATAATTACAAATCAAGCTATATGAAGTTGAGGACTTGTTCTATATTGTGTCCTAAGATTTTGGTTAAGAGCACATATAGAAATTCAATTATTCATGACAATTATATGTAATTTAGTGGAAATAGTATTCAAACAGTGTTCTTGAGAAGTAGCTTGTGATAACTTGATTATATGTCCTAATTAGGATAGAATCTGGACATGCAAAGTTAAATAGAGGTTGATGATATTTTGGAGGTGACTTGGATGATATAACAGAGTCAGAGGTCATACATGTGAATAATTATTTAGTTTGGAAGCTGACAGTTTTATGTGGTTCTGAAATATTATGTAACATGTAATGATTTATATTTTGTATTTGGTTAAGCCTTATTTGTTGACACTAATGTAAACTATTTTAGTGAGGTATAAAGGAAGGATTTTTTTCCTTTATTTGATGTAGATATAGAAGTATGGAATGAGTAATGATATGATATTGTAAGAGGATATGTGAACTAAGCAGATATAGTATTGAGATCTGGTGGAATAGTTGGTGCGGTTACAGTCAAAGGAATGAAGATAAGTTGTTGAGATTAGTAATTATTAGTATTATCATTTTTTAGTAGAATAGAGATCATTTGGATGATGAGTTCAATGATCTTTCCCTTGAAGTTGTTTGGATTGTGGGTCCTTCTGCCTTCCAAGCTCCTAACCAAGTTAGAATCTTTTAACATGGATTCAAAGTCTCCTAACTAGACTGATATGTACTGAATGTATTTCATAAGACTCCTAACAAAGTCCATCCTCTTAGAAGGAATTTTCATATTAGTACATCTTTTGTGGGTACCATCCCCATTGAGGTTTACTCTCTGATCAAGAGGTTCCCTAGTTAACATATCTTGTGTTATTGTTATGTAGTCAAGGATGGTGGATCCAATGAAGGATAGTCCAAACCTTGTAGAAAAAAGAATTATGCAGTAGAATACTCAACAAAATATACAACACCACAAATTTTTCAATCAATTTTCATTAACATGCCTAGCTATAAGGCCTTCTAGGTTAGGGCCAAATACAAAATAAAATGATTCTACAAGATCCACAGCTAGATCTAATACAATTTGAGCTAGTTTAGCTCTGAAGACAATCAGAAGCTAATGGAAACCCTAAGGTAGATCTAAACTTTAGCTCACAAGCCTCCAAGTAATCTCCTTGTGTCCAAGTATGAAAACCCCTAGCTCTACTATATAGGACTATCATATTACAATATGATCTGCAAGAACATCAAGAACTTTTCCATGACTTCACCAACTCTAGCTTTCAGAACCTCAGATCTGACTCACTAAGTTTTCCAAGTCATGAACCTTTCTTTTCTCTAAGTTCTTCCCCTAAACATCTACCCAAGCCCTCTTTAAATACTACTCATCAACCACAAGTTGGCTGGATGAAACCCTTAACTCCCCAAAACAAATAATTAAATGCCATACAAGTTGGCTTACAAATGTATACAAATATTTAATTCTTCATGTCAGCCCAATACAATGGATACCAACAATTAATTCACCAAGTCGGCTCACAAATCACACAAAAATCTAGTTGGTAAGTCTGAACTACCAAACGATAGTAAAATACCGAGCATGCTAGGCATCACCGAGCACTAGTATCAATTGAGCACCGCAGGCATGACCGAACAACCATTTCACCGAGCACTAGAGACTACTGAGTTCCTTCAATGACCAAGCTTCCTTCAATGACTGAGACCATCGGTCAAGGCTGCAACCAAGTAAAACCAACCAAAACAAAAACACTCCATGTAGTTTACTAAGGACATAGAATGTCCCTACCTTAACCTTGGATGCCCCTGCATCAAACACCCTAGGTTCCAAAAGATGTTCATATGTGAGAAGAACATCTTTTAGGATTCAACACATAAATCCTAAATTGGTTCTTCACATACAAGTCCTCCACCTTTTCTGCTTGCAAAGTCTTCCACTTCATCTTCCTCAGTCTCTTCAAGTCTTTTCTTGACAATGTATAGGTTGTTTCTCCATACTGATCATTCATTTTCTCAAGATCCACAATCTCAACTTGGCTACCAATACTCAGGCTTCTCCTATTGAGTGTTGCATCCATCAAAGGTGTCAATGAAAACTTCTTGTCATTCTTCTCAATAGTAAACACATTTTTGACATAGTCATAAATAGCTCTACAATCATATTGCCAAGGTCTACTGAGCAATATATCACAACTATTCATCTTCACAATGTCACAAAGCACAAGATCCTTTTACTAGCCAATCTGAACATCAATGAAGCATTTTTTTCTAACTTCCAAAGCATGAACATCTTGCAACTAGCCAAGCCTATAAGGACAAGGATATTTCATTCTTCTTAAACCAAGTTTCTAAACTAGGTCCTCAACAACAAGGTTATCAGTGCTACCACTATCAACAATAACATTATAGAGTCTACCTTCAGTCTTGCATCGGGTTCTAAACAAGTTACTCCTCTGACAAGGTTCATCCTTTGTACCAAGCAATGTTCACCAAAGCAGCAAGTTCTCTGATTTAGGTTCATTTTGAATGTTCTCATTCATCAAAGTAGTTTGTCGATCAACCTTCTTCTATGTACACTCAAAATAATAGTGTCCTTCCTCTCCACAATTATAGCAAGTACCCTTAAAGATAACTCTACCTATCTTCTTCTTTGGTTCCATAGGTTTTTGTTCATCTTCTGCATCAGTCGGTTTCTCCTTTACCGAGTGATCAATATTTTCTTTCCCTCAGGAGTTACTAGGTTGTTTCCTCTTCAACTTATTTTCTACCTTTAGAGCATACTAATAAGCATCTTCAACAAAATCAATCTTTAGCATACCGAGCTCATCCTAAATATTGAATCTCAAACCATTCACATACCGAGCTACCTTTTCCTTACCAAGCTCTTAGTGTCCAGACTGAATAGTAAGTTTGTAGAACTCCTTGGTATAATCTTCAATAGACAATTCCTTCTGCTTCAGATTCTATAACTTCTTAAATAAGTCAAGCTCATAGTCAGCCGGTATGAACTTAGCTTTCAACTTAGTCACCATCAATCTCCACTGGTTGATCTTTGTTTCACCTTCATCTTCTTGGTCTCTTTGTAGTTCTTTCCACCAAAGATCAGCATGTCCTTTCAACTTTGTCTATGCTAATCTCACCCAAAGACGATCTTCAATTTCTTCTAGCTCAAACAAATCTTCATGTTCACCAATCCAATCAATTAGACTGTCAAGTTTCAAAGTACCAGAGAAAGTAGAAACTTCCATTTGGTAATTACTAAACTGAGCAGTAGATCTAGGTAACCGAGTAGTTCTATCTTCACCAAATCTGTTCCTCTAGTCATCGCCACTAGATCCAATAGTTTCAAATTCTTTAGTAGCTTCTTCATAGCCATCCTCAGTACCAGCATTCTGAGGTATACCAACAACAGTTCTCATGATCTTGGTGACCATATTATTTTTCATCAATTCCATCTCAGATCTGAAATCTGATTTCACCTTCTCTGTGATCCAAGATTCAACATTATCACAATGATATGAAATAAATCTAGGGTCCAATATTCTTAGAGGAATCCTTAAAGATAAGAGAAACCCTCTACAACAAACCCTCACTGACCACCTTGTGATAATTTCCAAGTTGCAACAAGTCAGATCTCAACCTGCAATCTTGTAAACAACTAGGGCACAATTTCACAAGTTCAATGCTTCAGATCTATAATCCAGATTGTGCATAATCTCTACTTTAATAAGATTAACTTCACAAGATCGACCTTGCTAGGTCAAACTTCTACTTCACAAGATCAAACTTTTTCTCCAGTAGGAACAAGACTTTGCTCTAATACCACCTTATGCAGTCAAGGATGGTGGATCCAATGAAGGATAGTCCAAACCTTGGAGCCAAAAGAATTACACACTAGAATAATCAACAAAATAGACAACACCACAAATGTTTCAATCAATTTTCATTAACATGCCTTGCTGTAAGGCCTTTCAGGTTCGGGCCAAATACAAAATGAAACAATTCTACAAGATCCACAACCAGATCCAATACAATCTTAGCTAGTTTAGCTCTAAAGACAATCAAAAGCTAATGGAAACCTTAAGGCAGATCTAAAATTGAGCTCACAAGCCTCCAAGAAATATCATTGTCTCCAAGTATGAAAACCCCTAGATCTGCTATACAGGACTATCAGATTACAATCTGATTTGCAAGAACATCAAGAACTTTTCCATGACTTTGCCAACTCTAGCTTTCAGAACCTTAGATCTGACTCACTAAGTTTTCCAATTCATGAACCTTTCTTCACTCTAAGTTCTACCGCTAAACATCTATCCAAGCCCTCCTTAAATACTATTCATTAGCCACAAGTCAACTAGATAAAACCCTTAACTCCCCAAAACAAATAATTAAATGACATACAAGTCAGCTTACAAATGTATACAACCATTTAATTATGAATTTCAGCCCAAGACAATGGCTACCAACAATTAATTCACCAAGTCAGATCACAAATCACACAAAACTCCATTTGGTAAGTCTGAACTATTGAGCGACAGTAAAATACCGAGCATGCCAGGCATCATTGAGCACCAGTATCAACCGAGCACTATGGGCATGACCAAACAACCATTTCACTAAGTGCCAGAGACTACCAAGTTCCTTCAGTGATGGAGCTTCCTTCAATGACTAAGACTGTCGGTCAAGGCTGCTATCGAGTAAAACTGGCCAAAACACAAACACTCCATGTAGTTTATAAAGGACACAAAATGTCCTTGCCTTAACCTTGGATGCCCCTGCATCATATTGCATATGTTTATCTTTCTATGGTTGTTGTTTATATTGGTTACATGGTTAAAATCTGATAATGATATTATAATTTGGTTTTATCTGATAACTAATTCACCCCCACCCCTCTCAGTTATCTTGGTGGACTTTACTTTCTAACAATTGGTATTAGAGCAATAGGTCCTTGAAGGAAAATTTTAACAACTTAAGGAGATCTATGGTGATTCATTTCAGGAAAGAAATCCCTAAGTTTTATGGAGTTAACTATGATAGCTGGAAAGAAAAGATGAAGACACATCTGCTATGTTTAGGACCAGGATATTGGTTGATTACAAAAAATGGCAAGACTATCATTGAAGAAGATAAACTTGAAGATTGCATTGATAAGGAAAGAGATCTATTCATGTGTAACATACTTGCTAGAGAAGCACTTTTGCTAGCTCTTCTAGAGAATGAATACAGTCAGGTAAAATTCTAAGGACATCTCATGAAATTTGGTTAGCTTCACAATCTACTTTTGAAGGTGATGTACATGCAAAGAGAGTCAAACTATAGAATTGGATATGTTTATTTGAAGATGCAAGAATGATGGAAGATGAATCTTTTAGAAGTTATACTGGTAGGATATCATAGATTGTTGTAGCTATCAAATCTTGTGAAGGAAACAAAATTGAATATGAAGTCATATGGAAGATCTTAAAGACACTGACCCCTATGTTTAAGCAGATAGTGCAAATGATTGAACAAGTTATACCATGTACTAAAAATTTTACTAGACAAACTCTTCATGGAAGATTAGAAGTAGTAGAGAAAGGTTTGAGATAGTCTAGAGATTTATCTAGAATTGAGACAACATTCAGTGCACTTAGTGTTAGCCCTACTTTGTCAAGAAGTACAAGTGTCAATGGAGACTATGCCAGTTGTAGTGGAACTAAGACTGAAGAAGATAGAAAGATTGAGGAAGGAATTTCCTTTCTTGTGAAAAGAGAACCTGAAGGTAAGAAAATCTTTAAATGTTGGCCATGTCAAGAATATGGTCATTTCACATTCAAATTCCCTAAGAGAGTGAAGAAATATAAGAAGAATTTTAAATATAAAAGATTTAAAGAATGTTACTATGCTAATGATGAAGAATTTGAGGCTAGCTTTGAGAATATATTAAGTGAAAGTGATAATGAAAGTGATAACATAGGATTTGTAGCAATAAAAGAAGAAAACTCTGAAATTGAAGTTAGAGAAGAAAAAGCTTTAGTTTCTCAAGTAGAAAAGAAAATCGATTGGATTATAGACAGTGGTTTTTCACATCATATGACTGGAGATATGAAGAAATTTATAAAGTTTAACAACTATGATGGAGGAATTGTTAGAGTTGGAAACAATGCACCTTGCTTGATAAAAGGAATAGGATCTATTACTCTTGATGAAAAGACTAACACTGATGATGTTTATTTTGGGGATGGATTGAAACATAACCTTTTAAGTGTTGTAAAGTTAGTTGATAAGGGATATCAAGTGTGATTTTCTGAGAAGATTTGTGTGATCAAGGATAAGAATGGTAATATGATTCAAACTGTATCAAGAACTAGAGGTAATGTATTTCAGTTGAATCCTACTGAAAATACATGATTGATTACTAAAATTGATGAGAGTTGGTTATGACACAAAAGATTTTGTCACATAAATTTTGATAACATTGTGAAAGTAAGTACTAAACTTACGGTAAGAGATTTTCCTAAGATTATGAAACCTACTAACATGATATGCAAATAATATATTATGGCTAAACAGAAAATAAATTATTTTCCCAGTAAGAAGTTCACCACAACAAAAAAATTAGAAATTATTCATACAGATTTGAGAGGTCCCACAAGGACTATGGGATTCTATGGTGAAATGTATTTTATGATTTTTTTATGACTTTACTAGAATGAGGTGGATAACATTTCTTTAAAAAAATGTCTGAAGCATTTGACAAGTTTAGAATGAATCTGGAATGAATATTAAATGTTTAAGGTCTGATAGAGGTGGAGAATTTACTTCTAAGGAATTTAATACTTTTTGTGAAGTGAATGTTATTAAGAGACAATTTTCAGCTCCTAGAACACCTAAACAAAATGGTATTGTAGAGAGAAGAAATAGATCAATAACCAAAGTAGCAAGAGCTATGTTATTTGAGAATGGTTTGGCAAAGACATTTTGGAGAGAAGAAGTGAATACAATAGTATATACAATGAACATAGTACAAATTAGAGAAGACACAGACAAGACACCTTATGAATTATGGTTTGGACATGCACCATCAGTTAATTATTTTAGAATTTTTGGAAGAAAATATTATACTAAGAGAGATGATGACATTGATAAGTTTGATCCCAGAAATGATGAAGGTATATTTATTGGTTATTCATTTAAAATAAAAGCTTATAGATGTTTCAATAAAAGAACTAAGACTATTGTTGAGATCAAAAATGTTAATGTTGATGAGAAGTTCAAAATTCAGGAAGGAATACTTGATTATGAATCAGATGAAGAAGTTCATCCTAGAATTGATCAAGAAAATGTTGAATTATTTTATGAAACTAACAGTGATTTGAAGAATGACATTGAGGAAATAAGAGAAGAACCGAGATCAGAACAAAGATTTGAAGCAAGAACCAATATCAGATTGAGAAGAACAAGACATGGGAATTGGTCCCTAGACTTAAAGATAAAAATGTTATAGGAACTAAATGGGTATTCAGAAATAAGATGAATGAACAAGGTGAAGTTGTAAGGAACAAAGAAATACTAGTATGTAAAGGATACTCACACCAAGAAGGAATTGATTATGAAGAAAATTTTGTACTTGTTGCAAGAATTGAAGTGGAAAGAATGTTTTTAGCTTATGCAACTTATAAGAAATTCAAAGTATATTAGATGGATGTGAAATAAGAATTTCTAAATGGAGAATTGGAAGAAGAAATCTACATTGAGAAACTTGAAGGTTTTCCTTTAACTCAAGAAGGAGACATGGTATGTAAACTGAACAAAGATCTATATGGATTAAAGAAAGCACCTAGAACATGGTATGAAAGATTGGATATATATTTGATAAAATTGGGATTTACTAAAGGCACTATAGATAGTAATTTGTATCTGAAAGAGATTCAGAATGGTCTATTGATTGTAGTTATTTTTATTGATGATATTATCTTTGGAGGAGAAGATGAAGCTACTGATAAATTTTCTGATGAAATGAAGACAAAATTTGAAATGAGCATGATTGGTGAAAAGAAATATTTCTTAGGATTACATATAGAAATAAACATTAATCGTATTTTCTTATCTCAAATAAAATATTTGAAAGGCTTTCTGCAAAGATTTGGGATGGAAAACTGTAAGCCTGTTGGTACACCTATGGTAATTGGTCATAATTTATCTAGCATAGATGAAACACCTATAGTTGAACAAAAGAAGTACAGATTCATGATTGGAGGGTTGCAGTATTTAACTCATACAAGACCAGATATATCACATGTAGTTAGAATTGTTGCAAGATTTCAAGCTGAGCCTAAAGAGTCACATTATGCAGTAGTAAAAAGTATATTTTGATATTTGAAAGGCACAATTGACTATGGGTTATGGTATGAAAAATTAGATGACTTTACCCTATGTGGATATATAGATGTAGATTGGGGAGGTAGTGTTGATGACAAAAAGAGTACAAGTGGTGGAGCATTTTTTCTTGGAGGAAGATTGGTTTCTTGGCTAAGCAAGAAACAAAATTGTATTTCATAGAGCACATCATAAGTAGAATATGTAGCAACAACAAATAATTGTAATCAGATAATATGGATGAAACAAATGTTGAAGGATATTGGAATCAAGTTCAATGAGCATGTTATCATACATTGTGATAACAATAGTATAGTAAGTATGTCTAAAAACCTTGTGTTGCATTATAAAACAAAACATATAGAAATCAAGTATCATGTTGTAAGAGAAAAAGTTGTAGAAAAAGAAGTCAGACTTGATTATATCAGTACAAAAGAGAAGATTGTGGATATGTTTACAAAGCCTTTACCTAAAAGATACATTTGAGCATTTAAGAGGTGTGTTTGGGGTTATGCTCCAACCTACTTTTGAGTAACATAGTGATGCAGAAAGTTGCATCAGTCTAGTGGTATATGAGCTCTATATGTTCTTGACTGTATGTTGATACTTCCTCTATGGGGGAGTATGTGTGTTTCTGAGCTGAGTCATGAAGGACTCTTGTGAATGTATTTTTTGAATAGTGTCTTTTCACATTCGAGCTTGTGGATTGACATATTGATGCTTTATTTGTCATTGATGTCAATGAGGGAGAAGGATACATGAAAAACATTTGTTGAGTTATTTTATTGATGAAGAGGATTTGAAAAGATAATGCAGAGCATTAGTATTGCAGTTTGGTATTCATGGAACTTGGATTTTTTTCATCTATGTTACCATCAATACCAATGGGGGTGATTTTTTGGAATGAATGTTGAATATGTCGTATGGGGGAGTATTTGGAGTTATTTTTTAGTATTTGTATGTTTCATTCATGGCTATGTTTGTCATTGATGTCAACACATTGATCTACTAAAGAATAGCAAAGAAGCAGACACTATTTGTATTAGTGCACGTGTATAATTGAAGATCAAGAGTTGAGGACTTTTTTTATATTGTGTCCTAAGATTGTGGTTAGAGTGCGTACAAAAATTCAATTATTCATGACAATTATGTGTAATTTAGTGGAAACAATATTTAGACAGTGTTCCTGAGAAGCAACTTGTGATAACTAGATTATATCTCATAATCGGGATAGAATCTGGACATGCAAAGTTGAATAGAGGTTGATGATATTTCAGAGGTGACCTAGATGAGATAGCATAGTCAAAGGTTGGACGTGTGAATAATTATTTAGTTTGGAAGCCAATAGTTTTATGTGTTTATGAAATATTATGTAATGTGTAATGATTTATATTTTGTATTTGGTTAAGCCTTGTTGGATGACTCTATTGTAAATTATTTTAGTGAGGTATAAAGGAAGGAGTTTTTTCCTTGATTTGATGTAGATATAGAACTATGGAATGAGGAATGATCAAGCTGATCCTAGAGAGTCACATAATGTAGTAGTAAAAATAATATTGAGATATTTGAAAGTCACAATTGACTATGGGTTATAGTATGATAAATCTAATGGCTTTACCCTATGTGCATATACAGATGTAGATTGGGGAGGTAGTGTTGATGATTAGAAGTAGTATACAATTGTAACTAGATAATTTGGATGAAACAAATGTTGAAGGATATTGGAATTAAATTTGATGAGCTTGTTGTTATACACTATGATAACACCAGTACAGTAAGTATGTCGAAGAATCCTTTGTTGCATTCTAAGACAAAGCATATAGAAATCAAGTATCATGTTCTAAGAGAGAAAGTTGTAGAGAAAGAAGTAAGACTTGAGTATATAAGCATAAAAGATCATATTGTAGATATATTTACAAATCCCTTACCAAAAGATACATTTGAGTATCTAAGAGGTATGCTTGGGGTTATGCCCCAGCCTACTTTTGAGAAGTGATGTAGATCGTTGGATTAGTCCATTGGTATATGAGATCTATCATTTTTGGACTATATGATGGTACTTCCTCTATAGGGGAGTATGTGTTTTTTGAGCTGAGTCATAAAGGACTCTTGTGAATGTATTTTCTAAAAAGTGTCTTTTGACATTGAGTTTTTTTTTAAGATTGACATATTGATGCTTTATTTTTCATTGATGTCAATGGGGGAGAAGGATATGTGAAAAATAAAAATAAAACATCTTTTGGGGAGAAGAAGCAATATAAAATGAAAAAACTTTAAGATTTGATTGATGAAGAGGACTTGAAAATATTTCAGAGTAGTAGCGTTGTAGTTTTTTATTAATGGAACTTGGATGTTTTTTCATCTATGTTGTCATCAATGCCAATGGAGGAGATTGTTAGAAATGTATGTTGAATATGTCCTATGGGGGAGTTTTAGGAGTCATTTTGTAGCATTTGTATGTTGCATTCATGGCTGTGATTGTCATTTTTGTTAACACAATGATCTACTAGAGATTAGCAAAGAAGCAGACAATGTTTGGATTAGCACACGTGGAGTATTTCAGATCAACCTATGTGAAGTTGAAGATTTATTCTACATTTTTTCTTGATATTGTGGTCAAGAGTGTGTATAGAAATTCAATTATTCATGACAGTTATGTGTAATTTAGTGGAAGTAGTATTCATGTAGTGTTCCTAAGAAGTGGCTTGTGGTAACTGGATGATATCTCCTAATAGGGATAGAATCTAGGCATGCAAAGTTATATAGTTGATGAAGACATTTTGGTGGTGACCTGCATGAGACAACATGGTCAGAGGTCACACGTGTGAAGATTTATTGTGTTTATAAGCTAACATTTTTTATGTAATTATGGAATATTATGTAGTGTGTGAAGGTTTATATTTTGTAATTGGTTAAGCCTTGTTGGCCAACTCATTTGTAATTATTTGAGTATGGTATAAAGTAAGGATTGTTTTAATTAATTAAAATATGAGATATAGATGAGAATTTCATAATTGAGCAATATATGTTGTAAGAGGATATGTGAATTGCAAAGATCTGGTATTGAGATCTGGTGAAGCAGTTGGTGCGATTTGGCACAGATAGAGAAGCAAAGATAAGTTGTTGAGATCAGTAATTGTTGGTATTATTTTGTTTGGATAATACAAAGATCAGTTGGATAGTGTGTTCAGTGATCTTTCCCTTGAAGTTGTTTGGATAGTGGGTCTTTCTATCTTCCATAACTCTTAACTGGGTTAGAATCTTCTAACAGGGATTCAAAGTCTCCTAATAGGGACTCATATGTACTGAGTGTAATTCATAAGGATCCTAATAGAGTCCATCCTCTCACAAGGAATTTTCATATTAGTACATCTTTTTTTGGCATCATTCCCACCAGGGTTTACTCTCTGGTCAAGAGGTTCCCTAGTCAACATATCTTGTGTTATTGTAGTGTTGTGTATGTTTATCTTTCTATGGTTTTTTCTTACATTGATTACATGGTTGAAATCTGTAAATGGTGATGAAATTTGTAGTTATCTGATAACTAATTCACCCCCCCTCTTAGTTATCTTGGTAGACTTTACTTTCTAACATTTTCTACCATGCTTCCTCATGGGTTCATGCATGATATTGGTGCAACCTTCCATGTCTTGTTCACGTTAGTCCAATGCAATGCTGGTGACAAGCCCTTGTGCTCCTAGTAACCTTGGTAGGTCTCTATTATTTCTATATCAAACTAGGTTGTGCTCTCCACATTTATACATGGAGCTCCCCAAATCCCCCATCCAGCATCCAGCATCATCTTGCATCATATAGATTAATCATTCATCTTGGATCCTTCATATAGATTCATCCTACATTTAACATCATATTGCATTCATGCATCTTTTCTCTTGGACATTTGGTTGTTTATTCTTCCCTTCCCTTCTTTCCTATGTCCTTTTTGAGAAAATTCCACAACGTTTCCTCTTTGCATTATTTTCAAGGGGGCACAACCCCTTATCTTCAAATTCTAGTTGGGGGCATCTTATTTTCTTTCCTTT
This sequence comes from Chamaecyparis obtusa, assembly GCA_027943335.1. Lineage (NCBI taxonomy): Eukaryota > Viridiplantae > Streptophyta > Pinopsida > Cupressales > Cupressaceae > Chamaecyparis > Chamaecyparis obtusa. Next base: position 405,391 of record BSBK01000218.1, read on the forward strand.
AATGCCATGCCACTTATGGCATCGCATCAAAGAGGGGACAAATGTAGACACCTAAAAATCCTTTGACAAAATAAAAATATTTTATTTTGAGAAACCCTTGATGACATCATCATTTGTTAATTAATTAATTTGTTATTATGTCATTAATTCCTCCTATCTTAATTAAAAAATAATAATTAAGAAATCCCTTCCAAAAATATTTAAATCCAATTTAAACATCATTCCCTCAAAAAATTATTAATTATTTAATAAATTGACCAAAAACCTTTAAATAAATAAAATATTTATTTAAATCCCTCAAAACCCTAGAATCTTCTAGAGATTCCTAAACCCTTCTAAAATTTCCTAAACTTTCCTAAACCTTTCCTAAACCTATTTAGAAGGTGTTTCCTAACTTTCTTAGCCTAATCCAGTCTTCTTTGACTTTTGGTCAAGCACCCTCATTAATGAGCCTTACAGACTCATTAATAACCTCTTACAACCTCATGAATGAAGCTCATGTCTTCTCTTCCACCCTTGTTCCTGTTAATATGATTTAGAACAATAGAGAGGGGGGGTGACTTAGTTGTTCTTAGGTCCTGATGTATAAGACATCACTCAGTCATCACTGATTCAATAATAGAAACATATAACATTGCAGTCCACTACCCAGCTATAACTTAACTTGTAAAACATATAAATGTTCAAGCCAAAAAATTCACACAAGTATTAACACCATGATTTATAGTGGAAGCCCAATGTGGGAAAAACCACTTTGTAACATGCTACTATTATTTTCACTCTTCTGAAGTGAGCTCGGTTAAAAGCCAACCCTATCAAAGGTTATAATACACACTGTTAGGTGTGACCCAGTTAAAGGATTTCAATCACCCTGTTAAAAGTGACCCTTGTTATAGGACTTACATACACTCCATTAGAATGCAACCTTGTTCAAAGGATTTAACATATGACTGTAAGGTCAACCTCTATTATAAGGATTTTGACTATTACAATGGTTAGAAAGTAGTAGCAATATTGATCTAAAAAACATACAACTCACTTTACAAATATCAGATCTGATTCTGTACACTAATGCTGGTTTACTAACTTTTGCCATCTCCATCTCTGATCTTCTCAAAACTTTTCTTCAAGAAACCACCATAATTCTCCTTCATCCTTTTCTGCTTATACAGTCAATAAAACTTTAGTGATCTTCCAGCACTCTCTTTTTCACCCATGCACACGCATATCTAATGCTTAGGTTCCCTTAATACTTTCCTCAATTAGGTTAACTCATCTTATGTCGCTCAATCTCATTCATAGATCTTAGGGTTAGGTTAGATTCATTGAATCTACCCGCTTCATGTTCTTCAGCTTCATTTCTAGAATCATCTCAAATCTCTTAAAGATTTACAATAAAACATTTTACAGTGCATTTAATGCTTTCAAACAATCAATAAATAAAGTCAACATGTTTTACATAATGCAAGAATTCAACAATGTCAGCTCCAAAACTGAATTCTCTTCAAATATAAAAATGTTGATGCTCAGTCAATACTGTGATCAACTACTCGGTCTTCATGTAGAAAGCTTGGTCATTACTAAAAATGTTTCCTCGGATTATACTGTCTTCCTCAGCAATTAATTGTTGTTTGATCAACACTAAAAATTTTCTCGGCATACACTAACTCGGTCGACACTAACATTACTCAGCTTAAACATGATTTTTCCATTTTTTCTCAGTCAAGCCTACTAGTTTAGTCTTCTATCTTACTAGGATAAACAATACATTATCTCATCATTGTACAACATAGTCAAGTACACTTTGTAGTATCAAGATAACTCAACCTTTTCCTAGATGCTATTGTTAACAGCCTTGCCCCAATCCTTCACAACAATACAATAGATATAGTACTTTCCTAAGTAGCAATAGTCTTACCAATTAAGGTTTGACATCAATGACAATACAACAATTGTTTCAATTGTAGCTTCCAATAGCTCCCTAGTGTTTCTCACACATGTGTGAGAAACCTTAACCCTCATCTATCTAACCTTACTTCTAACTCAACCTCAGACTCTACTCCAAACCCTAACTCTGATCCTAACTCCACTTCCTAACCCAAGCCCTTCCTCAAATCCTATAAATACCATCACTTCCAAGAGAAAAATACCAATTCACATCCTTCATACTAAGTAATGTTATAATGCTAGTTTACTTCTAGATCATAAGCTTTTAGCATAAATTATTAGATTAACTCATTTTCTAAGCTTTCCTAAATCACATCATAGCTTAGATAAAATGGATTAATCTTAGTTTCTTTCATTATTTTTCATTGTATTGTATCATCTCACACTTCATTTGGACTAAAATCAACTCTAGTTTAATCATTTGTAGCTTAATCTCCCTTTGAACATCATTAGGCTCCTTGAGGCTCTAGGGGCAAATCAGGTGTTCTATATCTGATATTGTGCCATTATAGGGTTCTCATGGTCCCTAATCCATCCCAATCCTTCCTAATTTGTATTATGAACAAGCTCCAAGTGTTTTGAGAGTACACCCTGTTAGAATAACTGAGAGGGGGGTGAATTAGTTATCTAGTGTCCCACTTCAAAATGTATAATCCAAAACAATTCTATTACTTCTGCAAGTCGGTAACCATAGAATACTTCCACTATCTGTGTATTTACCAATTGATAATCTAAAATCTATATTAATTACCAATTAAATCTAACATGTAATATGCAAAGTATGATCACAAACAAATATCACAATCAACACATAACACAAGAGATTTAACATGGAAACCATGTAAAGGGAAAAACCACCTAGGACCGGCAACCCAAAATTGTTCACTCTTCTAAACTGAGGTCGGTGAAGACCCAACCCTATTAAAGGTTTACAAAAACACTGTTAGGTGTGACCTTGTTAGAGGATTTTAGACCAGAAGTTATCATCCAACCAGCAGTCACTCTAGGGTTGACAGGATAACAATGTTCACTCTATGAATGAAACATCAAAAGACTTTCATAGTCCACCCAGTTAAGAGATTTAACTGTGTACAATGGTTAAATGTGTAATGGTAGGTGATCTATCTAAATACAACTTTAGTTTGCAATTTACAGATCAATGTTCAGCTCGTTAAATACTTCTGACCAATATAACACTTCAAATTCAATACTGTATCAACTTACTATCCATCGGTAATAACTCTTTGTAGCTTGGTAACTATTCTGTAGCTCGGTTCTCATTAACCAGTATGATTAGAAAAAATTCTCCACATGATTATTCTATAGTATCTTCTTCTTCCGGCATCCTTTTCATAATTAAATCTATGTCTCTTATATAGATGAGTAAATTTTTTTCTTTTCCTCCATTAGATTTTGCTGCTTAATCATATTCATAGATTTTTCCGCTTTAAGCTCCCTCGCCTGATGTGTTAGTAAAACATTTCAATCTACTCCATTAGATCCTTTGTTATTTATGTTAGCCGTCGATCTTCATAACAAACATTATTTTTTACCTCAATTTCATACACTTTACAACTCATCAATTTATCAGCTAAACTGATCATTTAATTCCTTTCTATTTTTCTTGATTAACAAAGAAATGTGTCGATGAACACAAGCTTAGTTAATACTACACTCGGTATACACTACACTTCGTTGGTGTATACTGAAATGCTTTATTTACCGACAACACTGCTTTGTTTCTTTCAGCTCTATTCTTCATCATAGATGAATGCAACATAATAAAGTCAATTCCATCAAGTCATGGACTCATCAACAAGTTACTCATTGTATTCCTTATCCTCATCTATCATATACATCTTGTTCATGTAGATATTTTTGTTCTTCATCTCTTTCACCTTCCTTCAGATGTGTCAGTATAGTAACTTACAAGATAAGTACTATCAAGCTAGTTGACATCAATGACAACATATAACTGATTTAATCATCTTGCATTATCTAATCATCAACTTCTCAGTAATATTGAATTACAAATTCTTCATTCTAGTTTTGAATCAGTTGTAGTTCATCACACCCACATCCCTAAATTGAGAGAAAATCAAACGGTGACAGGGTGTATTGATTGAAGCTCTATCTGAATGTCTTTGCAAATAGATTCTACTATATGTTAGGAATAGACTATTTGACTAATGTTTGAATGTCTAAACCTGTTTTGAACAGGTTAGGTTATCTCCGAACATAGACTTAAGGATAAAATTTCTTTAGGTGAATTATATTGATGGGATCATTCATAGGTTTTCCTTCATGTGTAAATAACTGATATTCCCGTAAGCCAAAACAAGGTTTGACAATGTAGGTACCCAACCAAGTAGGTTTGAATTTTATTTTCTTCTCTCGATCTACTTGTACCTTCTAATTTTCTTTCAGGACCATCTCCTCCACTTGAAATTTTCATGGGTAGATCTTATTATTGTAGCTTCTCTTAACCCTTATCTAGTACACAACCAGGTGATCATATTCTTGTTGTCTCTTCTCATCAAATAGATCTAGATGTGTGAGGCATGATACATAGTAGTCTTCATCATTGACCAAGTTTTTGAGTGACACATGCAGTGATGAAAATTTAACCTCAATTGCTAAGACAACTTTTGCACCATATATAAGAGAGTATTGGATGGTACTTGTAGTATTTCAATAAGAAGTATGATAGTCCCAAAGGGTTGGATTTATTTGGAGATTCTAGTCATGAAAAGAATCATTGAAAACCTTTTTGAGAATTTTTAAGAGGGTTTTATTGGTTGCCTCAACTTGGTCATTTCCTTTGGGAAAATATGGACTGGAGAAGCAATGATGGATATGGAATTAGACACATAGATCCTTCATATGATGGTTCTCAAATGGTGTTATGTGAACTATGAATATGGTGGATGTGATGTTGAAATGAAAACTAATGTGGTAGAGGATGAATTTGGAAATTTGGACACCTATAGTGATGCAGGGCGAGTAAGGAGGATCCAATTAAGTTCAGTCCTCACAAGCAACCAAACACCACAATGTAGAACAACACACAAGACAATGATTTCCAACTTAATTTTCATTAACATTCCCAACTGTAAGGCCTTCTAGGTTGGGGCTAATTACAATCAAGTATTTCTACAATCTCTCAGGTATTCTAGCTTTGAGACAAATCAGCAACTGATGGAAGACACTAAGGCAGATCTGAACTTGAGCTCACAAGCCCCCAAGCAATCTCTTTGTCTCCAAGCATGCAAACCACTAGCTTTGCTATTACAAGCTATCATATAACAATCTGATCTTCAAGATCACACGAGATCCAAATCTATACTTCTATCTTTTACCTCTGACTCCCTCTCTAAAAAACTACCCAAACACTCCTTAAATACTAATCTTCAGCCAAAATTTGGCTAGAAGAAACAATTAACTCCTAAGCCAAGTCAGCTTTTACTGCAAAAAAATATTAAATGAAATAATATTCAGCTCTCAAATATCCTTTAAAACATTTAATTCTCCATGTCGGCCTCTAGATCTACATAGGAGAATACAACAAAAGCTACCAACAATAAATGCACCAAGTTGGCCAACCAAATCACCAAGAACTCCAATCAGTAAACCAAAACTATCAAGTGCTAGAGAAATTACTGAGCACGAGTGAAATAACTAACCAAGCCAAGCAACACCAAGAAACACAAGCATCACCAAGCACAAGTTCCACTGAGCATAAGAGGTTTCACCAAGTTCCTTCAGCGATCAAGCTTCCTTTAATAATTGAGACCGTCGGTTAAAGCTACAACTGAGTACCACAGAACCAAAACAACATACCACCATGTAGTTTCACCAAGTACCCTAGAATGCCCCTACATCAGACACCCCAGGTTTGAAAAGATGTTTTCATAGGCTGGAAGAACATCTTCCAGGATTTAGCACATAAATCTTGAACTGGTTCTTCACATAAAAGTCCTCCAACTTTTTACCTTGCATACTCTTCCATTTTAGTTTGCTTTTTCTCTTCAAGTCTTTCCTTGATAACACATAGGCTTTTTGTCCATACTGGTCATCATTCCTCTCAGGATCCACCAACTCAACTCAGCTACCAATTCTCAAACTTCTCTTATCAAGTGTTGTATCCAACAAAGGCATCATGGAAAAATTCTTGTCATCATTCTCAACAGTAAACACATTCTTGACACAATCATACATAGCTCTTAAATCATATTTCCAAGGTCTACCGAGAAATATATCACAACTATTCATCTCCACAATATCACACAACACAAGATCCATATACTGGCCAATCTGAAAATCAACAAAGCACTACTCCCTCACTTCCAGAGCATGAACATTTTGTAACTAGCCAATCCTATAAGGATAAGGATGTTTCATTCTACTCAAACAATGTCCTTAGCAACAAGGTTATCAGTACTACTACTATCAACAATTACATCACAAATTTTACCTCTAGACTTGCATCAAGTTCTAAAAAAATTACTCCTCTAACAAGGTTCCTCCTTTGTATTGAGCAATGTCATTCAAACCAGCAAGATCTCAGATTCAGGTTCATTCTGAATGTTCTCATTTATCACAGCAGTCCATCGGTCACCAAAATTCTTCTATGTAAATTCAAAAGAATGGTGTCCTTCTTGACCACAATTATAACAAGTACCCTTAAACATAACTCTACCTATATTCTTCTTTGATTCCACAGGTTTTGGTTCATCTTCAATAGTTGGTTTATCCTTCACTGAGTGATCGATCTTTTCCTTCCCTTAGGGATTACTATGTTGTCTCCTTTCCATCTTATCTTTTTCCTTCAGAGCATACTGATAAGCATCTTCAACCAAATCAATGTTCAGCATACCAAGATCATCTTGAATATTAAATCTCAAACCCATCACATACCGAGCTACTTTTTCTTTACCAAGTTCTCTGTGTCCAGACCGAATAGTCAACTTATAGAACTCCTTGGTATAGTCCTCCATAGTCAAATCTTTTTCCTTTAGATTCTGCAAATTCTTAAACAAGTCAAGCTCATAGTTGACATGTATGAACTTAGCTTTCAATTTAGTCACCATCAAACTCCACCGATTGATCTTTATTTCACCTTCATCTTCTCTATCTCTTTGTAATTCCTTCCACCAAAGAGCAACATGTCCTTGCAGCTTAGTCTATGCCAATGTTACTCTAAGAGGATCTTCAATTTCTTCAAGCTCAAAGAAGTCTTCTAATTCACCAATCCAATCAATCAAGTCCTCAGGTTTCAAAGTACTAGAGAAAGTAGAAACTTCCATTCAGTAACTAATACTTAACTAAGCTTGAGATCTATGTAATCAACTAGTTCTTTCTTCATGAGATATATCTCTCTGGTCATCACCACTAGATCCAATAGCTTCAAAGTCTTCAAAAGCTTCCTCATAACCATCTTTAGTACCAAGATTTTGAGGTATAGTAGCCATAGCCCTCATGACCTCAACGATCATGTCATTCTTCATCAATTCCATCTCAAATCTAAAATCAGATTTTACCTTCTCTATAATCTTCAATTCTACAACATCACAGAAATCTACAATCACTCTAGGGTCCAATCTTCTCATAGGAATCATTCAATATTTTCAAAAAACCTAAAGCAATAAATCCCCAACAAGGTCCTAGTGCAAACAGCCTCAACAAATTTACACACTCAAGATCTTCAAGCTTTGATAGCACCTGACATAGGATGAGTAAGGAGGATCCAATTAAGGACATTCCTCACAAGAAACCAAACACCACAATGTGGAGCAACACACAAGAAAATGATTTACAAATGAATTTTCATTAACATGCCCAACTGTAAGGCCTTCTGGGTTAGGGCCAAATAAAATCAAGTATTTCTACAATCTTTCGGCTAGTCCAGCTCTAAGACAAATCAGTAACTGATGGAAGACATTAAGGAAAATCTGAAATTGAGCTCACAAGCCCCTAAGAAATCTCCTTGTCTCCATGAATGAAAACCACTAGCTCTACTATTACAAGCTATTAGATAAAAATCTGATCTTCAAGATCTCACAGGATCTAGATCTACGCTTCTATCTTTTACCTCTGACTCCCTCTCTAAACAACTACCCAAACACTCCTTAAATACTAATCTTCAACCACAAGTTGGCTAGAAGAAAAAATTAAATCCTAAGCCAAGTCAGCTTCTACTACAAACAAATATTAAATGCAACAACATTCATCTCTCAAATAGCCTTACAAACATTTAATTCTCCATGTTGGCCTCTAGATCTACATAGGAGAATACAACAAAAGCTACCAATGATAAATGCACCAAGTTGGCCAACCAAATCATCAAGTACTCTAGTCGGTAAACCAGAACTACTGAGTGCCATAGAAACAACCAAGCACCAGTGAAACAACCAACCAAGCCAAAAAATGCCAAGCAACACAGGCATCACTGAGGACAAGAGGTTTCACCAAGTTCCTTCAGTAACTGAGCTTCCTTCAATAACCGAGACTATCAGTTAAAGCTATAATCAAGTACCACATAACCAAAACAACATACCACCATGCAGTTTCACCGAGTACCCTAGAATGCCCCTGCATCATATGGTGAGAGTGAGAAGGATTTGTTCAACCCACTTTGTAAAATATTCAGTAGCAGTTATGATATACTTGTGTCTATCTGAGGAGAGGAGAATTATCTTACCAATGAGGTAGAAACCCCAATAGGAGAAGGGCCATGGAGGTGCAATGGGATGAAAATCTTGTGTAGGATCATAAATCAGGTTCACATGTTGCTAACATGGTAGAAATTTCTTCACAAACTCACATTTTTCATGCTCCATTGTGGGCCAATAATATCCTACTCTAAGAAGCTTCGTGGCTAAGACCATGCCATTTGTGTGGGCTTCACAAATTCTAGTGTAAACCTCTTGTAAAGCCTAGACGACCTCATTTTAGTCTAAAAATTTAGAGAGGACATTTTGATAACCTCAATGATATATGGTGTTGGTTATAAGAGTGTAATGGGAAGCTCTATGAATAAGGTTATGGTACTGTATGTTTATATATGATACCATTTTTTAGCTAAGAGTGAATGTTGTGGTACCATGGGGATTAGGGATCAACCAAGATGCACACTATTTCAAAATCAGCATTCTCATAAGAGGGTGTGTGGAGCTTCTCGACTAATAATTCATACTATTTTACATCCTGAGGGATTTCTAGAAGTGAGCCAATGGTGGCCATTTCATTTCCTACTTTGTTATGCAATCTAGACACTTGCGTGATTTGTAATTTTATAAATTGTTCTTTCATTTTGTCTACCAACTATTTGTAGGGTATTTTTTTTTCATCTTTTATTTGGAACTCATCTAGGACTTCCTTTATGTTGAGTTGTGAGTCACCAAATACCTGTAGCTCTTTGATGTTCCAATGAATTTCCATTTTTAAACCTGAGATGAGTGCTTCATATTCTACAATGTTGTTGGTGCAAGGAGATCCTAATTTGAATGACTTGGGTATGTCTTTTTTTTGAGGGGTGATGAAGAGGATTCATTCTCCTGACCCATGATTTATGTAGGATCCAAAAAAAAAAATCTTCTATGTGGGTTGTTCTTTGATCATGCATAGGTGTTCATCTAGAAATCCCATGACTAAGGGATATGCATTGATGCATGAGAATCCTTGGGCAGTTGGAAATCCTGTATCAACCAAAATATGTTAGAGTTGGGTTTTGGCTTTCAATGTTTGAAGTAGTGATCTCGGGAGATTTGAGATTCTCAATCATTTGATGGTAGTTCTCACTTGGAAGATGTGTTTCTTAATCAATAGAATTGGTGATTAAATTTCAATGTTACTCTATTGAATGAGCTCGATGGAAGAGTTTGTGCTCGGTAACTAATTTGGGGTTCTTTGTGAAATGTTCCTATTTTTGTTCATCGACAAGCTTAGTCTTTATTTTTTTCCTATCACTGACTAGCATCGATAGTTTTTCTGTATTGCTCGGTTGATGTTTTGACAAGCTCAGGGGTCTAGTTCATAGATGGGTTTATTTTGAGTTTTTTGGCTGGTCAACATGTGCATTTAATTTGGGTCACATGTCTTGTGATATGGATCAACCATTGGGATGTGTGAGGACCTAAATATGGGTCTGTTCTTTCTCCTATGCAAATTTAATGATTATTGTAAGCTAACATGATGGATAACACATTTTTTCATGAGTTTCCTAGAGCCAACTATTGTTTTATGATTTCTAATTTGTAAGGCCAACTTGTGGTCATGCTGTATAAAAAGAGGATATGGATAGCATAGAAAGAAAGCAATGGGAATAGTGTGGAGTTTAGAGTATAGTGGCTAAGTGTTGGCTTGCGAGCTCAAGTGTAGATCTATCTTGGGTTTTCTACCAGATTGTTGTTAGGATATAGATCTGGGCTAGCTAGGGAGTAGTTGGATCCTATGAGATCTTTTTATATTTTCTGGTATTATCTATAATTGGGAAGGCCTTATAACCCAACATGTGGCCTATAATTATAATTTGTTAAAATAAATAGTTGAATTTTTTTATATCTTGTCATTATGTTGTACTTTTGTTGTGATTTTTTAGCAGATTGGGTGGATAGTCTATTTTTAGACCCTCCAACCATAGGGTGTTGCATTGGGTGGTATCAGAGCGAAGATTGATCTAGTTGGGGAATTATCAAAGTGAGGTTGTGTTTCCTCTAGAGATTCTATATGATCGATGTTGTAGATTTGTGTTCTTGGACTTGTGAAACCCTACCTAGTTGTTCATGCCAGGTAGTAGGTTGCGATCTAACTTGCATACAATTTGGAGGTTATCACAAGGTGGTCTGGTTTGGGATTTTTTGTAGAGGGTTTTTGAAAATCTTGGAAAATGCCTTTGAGAAGATTGGAGACTAGGGAAATCACAAATATTTGTGATGCATTGGAGAAGAAGATAATAGAAAGGTTAGATCACATGTCAGATCTAAGATGATGATGATGAAGAATGATATGGTCATGGAGATCATGAGAGATATAGTTGGTTTACCAAGGAACATTGGAAGAAAGGATGGTTATTGTATCATCCTAAAATGGAAGCACATCCATGATAAGAGTGTTTATCCCTCTGAGTAAGTGATTTGGGGTCATGTTAAGCACCTTGATCAGGTCTTTTCATGTATTTGAATTTCTCCCCTCTTTCCACTTCTTCCCGACACTTGATTTCTTCATTCTAGTTGAAATTAGGGTTAGGATCTCAAGGATTCTCTTTAATTTCCCTCTTCCATGGCTCTATTTTATAGGTAGGATTTAGAAATAGGTCCTCCTAGCCTTTTTCATAGTAATCATAGGATATTATGTCTATCCCTAACATTCTGTCCTATTCTGATATCATTTCTAGGTTTCTGGGCATTCTCGGGACCTCCTAACCTGGTTCTGACTGAATCTAGGCCTAGGGTCAAATTTGAGGTTGATCCTAACTAGGTCAAGATCGAGCTTGAACCTGACTAGGTTAGGATTGAGTTCAAACCTGACTAGGCTAGGTCCAACCTTGATTTTTCCCCCCTCATTCAAATTTCTAGGATCCTTGATTTTCGGGCATCGGGCTTTCAGGATATTTATTTACCCGCCTCTGGGTTAGCCATTTTAGGTTTTGAGATGGTAAATCCTCTAATTGCATTTAATCTAGGTATATTTTCTAAATGTTAGAACCTAATTGGGATTTAATTCTCCAAGGTGGCCCCTCTAGAGGATTGTGCCCTAGTTCACTATAAAAGGAGGCATTCCTCTCTCATTTTGATCATCAAGTTTTGTGAGAACAACACATCTCAAGAAATTTCATGAGCGAGCTCTCAAGTACAAGCAAGCCCCCAACCATTCAAGTGTTGAAGCATCCATCCATCAAGGAAATCAATTGTTATCTATTGAAGGATTCAATCTCTTTGGAGCCCCCTTTGATGATCCATCCTTCTACATTCATTCAAGCCTTCTCATATACAAAGATCAAGTCAAGATTGGTGTTGAAGATCAAATGTCATTGATTGGAGACATCCTACATCCATTAAAGCATTCCTATTTGTGGATTTGAGGATTTGAATCCTCTACAAGGACTTAAACATAAGCAAGGTGATTTGTTTTAATTACTTTGTTTATGCACACTATATTTCAATTCAATTTCAAGGTTAATTCCTAAATTGGGGTTTGACCAAGGCAAACCCCCCATACAACAAAAAACCCCATTTTCTTGTAGGTACAGGTGCAAAATTTTGGATCTAAGAGTGAATTTGGATACCCTTTTCGAAAAACTTTCGAGATCTATGAATAGAATTCGAATCAAACTTCAAATAAAGAATGTAGTATTTGACCTTTTATGAGGGTCAAACTTGAGCTGAGCTCATTTTGGAGAAAGTTTTATGGGTTTTCTCTATCTCTGCATTTCTAGTCTAGAATAGGTTGCAGAATTTCCCAAAAGTACACACAGACATCAAAATTTGACATTTTCTAGATCTGCCCTAATTTGAGGTTAGTATTTGTATTTCAACCATAATTTCCTCCATAGGGAAACATTGGATTTACTCTCTCTCTCTTCATATTCTCCATAAATTGATTTGATTGTGTATTAACCTCTTGGTTGATCAAATTGGATCTCTTCTTTGGGAATTTGGGTTTGGGAATAGATCTTATATTTCCCCCCTTCCTTTACATTTGAATAGAGGTGAATCCATTTTACCCCTATTCATTTTGTTGAACCCAACATACTTACTCTCTTTTCTTTTGTGGAATTGGATTCCTTATTGTGCTTTCCTTTTGTCTTGTTAGTATTAGATTTTTCCTTTGTGTTAGATCTTGCATGCTAATTAAATTTTACATTCATGCTCTATGTGTTCTTAGTTTAGTTCATTTGCATTACATTGGTTTATGAGCTTTACTACCACTAGTCCTACTTATAACATTCTAGTTAGAAGAAATCATAGACTCATGGGTGCCTTTGATCCTGAATCTTCCTCTCCTTTCCTTAGGATCTCGGATGATAACTTGATTCTTCATGATTCCAATCCTACTATGGAGAAAAACTCTTCTCACTCATCTCATGATGAGGATGACACTTTAAGAGTTCCTCCTGAGCAAGTCCAAAAAATTTCCACTGACCTTGATAAAATGGGTAATTGGCTTCTTTAAGAGAACCATAATCAATATTCCATTCAAGCTATAGAGGCTCTTAAGAAAGTTCTCCATGATAGTGATCAAGCTATTAACCTCTTGTGTGGTATTACTCACCTTGTGCATTCAAATGTTAAAACTTTAGTTAAAGAAGCTCAAGATTTAGGGTTGATTCCTCCTATCACTAGTGTTGAACCTCATTCTAATCCTTTACCTAGTATTCCTATCTATACTCCTTCTTTGGTGACTGTGACAGTTCCCTCTATTCCTATGAGTGTTCCTCCTATTTCCCTTCCTACATCACAACCCTCATATCATAATGTTCCTTTCACTTATTCCAATCCGATTCCAACTGTGGTTCCTAGTGTTCCTCCAATTGTGTCTTCTATTCCTGTAGCTTCTTACATTTTACCTAGTGTGTCTAATGTTGCTACTCCTATTTCCTCTAATGATTCAACAATCATTGGTTTGGCTCAAACTGTATCATCCTTACAACAACTTGCTTCCTTAACTCAAAACAAGTTTAGTATTCCTACATGTGACATGGGAAGTCCCTTGTCTTGAGACATCATTTGTACTCCTATTTCTCAGCAAGGTGAGATGCCTCATCTTGAGAATTATAATGGAAAAGGAGATCCTATTCATCATGTTAAAACATTCCAAATCCTTTGTAGTGATTATGCTCATGACCATAGGATTTTAGCCAAACTGTTTGCTAGAACCTTCTATGACAAGGCCTTACAATGGTATTGTTCCTTGCCTCCTTATTCTATTGATTCCTTTCCATAGCTTTCTAATGCCTTTATTCAAAAATTTCAAAATAATATTGGCCCGCAAGTTTCTTTGACTGATTTGATGCATTGTAAACAAAGTGCTAAGGAAAAATTGACTAAATTTATTGGTAGATTTAAGCATTTGTATGCTCATATTTCCTATCCTATTCTTGACATTGATATTCAATGTATGTTTATTTCAAATTTGCAAAAGGATATTAGAGATAAGATTTTGCTTAGTGAATTTACCTATTTTCAACAACTTTGTATAGTGCTTCATCATTATCAATTACAAGTGAGTCAATTTAAGAGCAACACTCCAATGGCTCCTGTTCCAGTTGATAAGAGTGATACTGCTCCTAATCCAAACAAATTTGAAAAATTCAACAATTATGTCAAGATAAACAAACAAGAGAATGCAGTTGTTGATCAAGTTGTTGTTGCATCTCACAATGCCACTTCTGCATCCCCTTCTTTTCGATTAAATCATGTGTTTACTCCTCTTTCTGAATCTTTACATGCTATTATGAATAGGTTGTTAGCTACTAATATGATTACTTTACCTCCTATTCGACCTCTTTTACCTACTATGATTGCATCTAAATCTTTTGATCAAAATGCTTTTTGTCAATATCATCATCAGAATGGTCATGATACTGAGAAATGTTATTCTTTTAAACATAAGGTTCAAGATCTAATTGATTCTAAGGCTTTATCTATTGATAATCTAGATAGTAGTGGGAATAAATCTATCTCTCCTAATTAGAACCTTCAAATCTATATGAACCCTTTACCTACGCATGATACTAATACTATTTCTCAACCATCTGCTATGGAAATTGTGTATGATTCAAAGATGGATGATCTCAATCATGTTGTTAGTCAAGTGGAGCATGTTGATCAATCTGTATCTCCACCTCAACCTCAACTTCAATTTCAACCTTAGCTTCAAGTTCAATCTCAACCTTAACCAAAAATTAAACCTAAAACAAAAACTCAACCTAAACCTCGACAACAATTTAAGAATAAGAGACCTTGGGAACTCTTGATTACCTTTGATGATTCTGAGACTATTAAAGCTCCTGATGGTCCCCTTTACATTGCTACTACGATTTCTTAGAAACCTACTTGTGGTTGTCTTGTTGATCCTACATCCTTAGTCAATGTTATCAATGAAGAAAATATTTTTATGAAAATATTACAACACAAATTTTATGATACATCGGATGTGTGGATTCAAACTTGCAATGGTTTTCTTTATCCATCATTTGGTTCTATTACTTTACCGGTTGAACTTTGTGGAAAAATTGTGAACACTACCTTTGTTGTTGTTCCTACTTCTGATCAATTTCAAGTTAAGCTAGTTTTACCTTAGTTGACTACCATGCATGGTGTTGCGTCACCTATCCATAAGTGTCTTAAGTTCATTCATGATGAAGAAGTGAAGACAATTAATCATAGTCTATATCAACCTTCCAGGCCTAGAGATTGTGCTGCTCTAGATTTCTTTTGGCCTTCATTACCTAATTCATGTCCTCCTCGACCTGATAACCTTTTTTGATTATATCAAGATTATAAACATCATAAAATTCTTGAATTAAGTTCACCTCCTAGGGATCTTAATCATGGTCTTTTACCTACACCCTCTATACCTCCTTTAACTATGACTTCTAGCTCTATTAATCAAGTTTCTTCTACCAAACCTATCAAAGATCATGTGATTGTTTCTCCTATGGTTAATAATCCTATTGATCTTCCTAAAGAACTTGTGAAGGACCCTATGATTGTTCCTCCTAGTTCTCAACCTATTTCAAATAAATCAAAATGAAATCAATTTGCTAATGAACATCATAAAAAACATCGTGCTCATGCTAAAGCTCAAAGAGACCTTCTATGGATAAACCTATGCATAATGTTGTAGAATAGATTGTTACTAATAATGATGTTCACATGCATGATTATGATGATTTTATTCATATTTTAGATCCTATTTTGATTAATTTGGATGAAGAAGATACTCTTGATGATACTGATGATGTTAATGATGAATATGAAACTATTGGCATTGACATTGATTTACCTAATATGCTTTTATCACAATTAACTCTTACACCTAGTGTCGAAGATTGTGATTCTCAAGAGGATCCTTGTTTGGAATTGGATATCATCCTTACTATGTTGGATATAGTCCCTCTTGTGAGTTACCCACCTTCCCTAAATGATATACAATGAGATGGGGAAAGTAGTTGGCATGCTTGATTGACTTGTTCTTCATGGTAGCTTTGTTGTGTCTTCACCTATTGTACTATGCTTCTCCCATACTATGTTTACTAAATGTTGTTAGATTCTTTTATACGATCCTTGTTACTCAGTTGGTGCAAGGTGATGAAGGAACTGAAACTGTTGTTCAAATTCTTCTATATGTATCTCTATTCTTCTATGCATTGTTCAATGTTATGTCATAAATATGCTATTGTTTGTAAATGTTTCCTTGTGTAATCTACTTGGATTTGAGATATGGTAGCACTAATTTCTTTTTGGTCTCCATGTCATGGTCTAAAAATATTCTCCTTTGTATATTTATGTGATCTTTCCTCCTTTGTGATTGTAGTTCTACTTTCTTTGGGGAATGATGTCAATTCATTTGCGATAATATCATATAAAGATTATCTTATGATCATACTAACCCCATAGTTGGTAGATCCCTTTTGTGTTCTCTATATGTTTCTATGATATTTCCCTTGATTTGTCTTCATCTGGGGGCATCTTGATGTGGAAATGTAATCAATGGAGTTGTTTATGTTTCCGTTAAAGCCATTTCTCTTGTTAAAGTGTCAGCAATGACTTTAACATGGGGGCATACGCTCTACTCACCTATTGCACACACACACTTTCCAATACACACATATTTTTCAAGATACTTTTTCCCTTTTTGGATTAGTAATTAATCCTTAAAGCATGGGTTTATATTTTAGGATCTCTTGATCCCTCCAGTTTCACATACACATATATTTTGATCCCTTAAGGTCGGAAGTGTCCTTAAGACTAGATCTCTTTTGTTTTTTGGTTTTATTCTTATGGAATAGAATATTCCTAAGGATGAATCCTTGATGGGTTGACTAGTGAGTAGCCACATTCACTAGGCAGTTCAATTCCATCTTTCTAGTTGTGCCATTTTCTTGTGTGGTTCAAATGGGACATAAGTTCTCATTGGGCAGGGTAATCACACCTTCTTTCTCTCTCTAGAGATGTTTCTCTTATTGTGATCTAGGAGTCAAAAAAGACTTTAGTCCTTAGGGGCTTAAGGTTTCTCTTTGTCCCTTGGATTACAATAAGATTATCTTTTCATTCTGATCTCCTTTACCAAGAGTTTGCATTGAGTCCATACTCTTACTAAAGTGGGGGCTTAATGTATCATCTTAAAATGGAAGCACTTCCATGATAAGAGTGTTTAGCCCTCTAAGTAAGTGGTTTGGGGTCATGTTAATCACCTTTATCAGGTCTTTGCATGTATTTTTCTTTCTCCTTGCTTTCCACTTCTTCCCGGCACTTGATTTCTTCATTCTAGGTGAAATTAGGGTTAGGATCTTGAGGATTCTCTTTAATTTCCCTCTTCCATGGCCCCATTTTCTAGATAGGATTTAGAAATAGGTCCTCCTAGCCTTCATCATAGTAGTCATAGGATTTTATGTCTATCCCTGACATTTTATCCTATTCTGATATCATTTCTAGGTTTTTGGGCATCCCTGGGACCTCCTGACCTGGTTCTAACTGAATCTGGGCCCAGGGTTAAATTCAAGGTTGATCCTGACTAGGTCAAGATTGAGCTCGAACCTGACTAGGTTAGGTCCAACCTTGATTTTTCCCCCCTCATTCAAATTTATAGGATCCTTAACTTCCAAGCATCGGGCTTTCAGGATATTTATTTTCCCACCTCCGGGTTAGCCATTTCAGGTTTCGAGATGGTAAATCCTCTAATTGCATTTAATCTAGGTATATTTTCTAAAGGTTAGGACCTAATTGGGATTTAATTCTCCAAGGTGGCCCTTCTAGAGGATTGTGCCCTAGTTCACTATAAAAGGAGGCCTTCCTCTCTCATTTTGATCATCAAGTTTTGTGAGAACAACACATCTCAAGCAACTTCATGAATGAGCTCTCAAGTGAAAGAAAGCATCCAACCATTCAAGTGTTCAAGCATCCATCCATCAAGGAGATCCATTGTTAGCTATTGAAGGATTCAATCTCTTTGGAGCCTGCTTTGATGATCCATCCTTCTACATTCATTCAAGCCTTCTCATATGCAAAGATCAAGTCAAGATTGGTGTTGAAGATCAAATGCCATTGATTGGAGACATCCTACATCCATTGAAGCATTCCTATTTGTGGATTTGAGGATTTGAATCCTCTACAAGGACTTCAACATAAGTGAGGTGATTTCTTTCAATTACTTTGTTTATGCACACTATATTTCAATTCAATTTCAAGGTTAATTCTTAAATTGGGGTTTGACCAAGGCAAACCCCCCATACAAAAAAAACCCCCATTTTCTTGTAGGTACAAGTGTGGAATTTTGGATCTAAGAGAGAATTTGGATACCCTTTTCGGCAAACTTTTGAGATCTGGGAATAGAATTCAAATCGGACTTCAAATAAAGAATGTAGTATTTGTCCTTTTATGAGGGTCAAACCCAACTTGAGCTCATCTTGGAGAAAGATTTATGGGTTTTCTCTATCTTGGCATTTCCAGTCCAAAACAGGTTGCAGAATTGCCCGAAAGTACACATAGACATCAGAATTTGACATTTTCTAGATCTTCCCTAATTTGAGGTTAGTAATTGTATTTCAATTATTCTATATTTCAACCATAATTTCCTCCATAGGGAAATATTGGATTTACACTCTCTCTCTTCCATATTCTCCATAAATTGATTTGATTGTGTATTAACCTCTTGGTTGATCAAATTGGACCTCTTCTTTGGGAATTTGGGTTTGGGAATAGATCTTATATTTCCCCCCTTCCTTTACATCTGAATAGAGGTGAATCCATTTTACCCCTACTCAATTATGAAGATGCTAAAAAAGATTTTGAGGCTACTAGATCTAGTGGAGAAGACAGATTTGAACGATTGGAGAGATCTATGGAAGATAGAGTTGGCGGTTGGAGAGATATATGGGTTAGTTGAGTACGATTCATCAAATGGAGGTTTCTAATTTCTTAGGTACATTGAAACCTGAGGAAATAATTGATTGGATCAGTGAGTTAGAAGACTACTTTGAGCTAGAAGACATTGGAGATCCTCTTAGAGTGAGGTTAGTGCAGACTAAGTTGAAGGGACATGTTTCTTTATGGTGGAAACAATTACAAATAGATAGAAAAGAAGAAGGTGAGATGAAGATCACTCAGTGGAGGTTGATGGTGGAAAAACTGAAGGCTAAGTTTATTCCTACCGACTATTAACTTGAGTTATTCAAAAATTTACAAAACATAAAGAAGGAGATGATTGTAAAAGACTATAACGGGGAGTTTTACAAGTAGACTATTCAGTTTGGACATAGAGAACTTTCCAAGGAAAAGGTGGCTAGGTATATTAATAGTCTGAGATTTAATATCTAGGATGAGATTGGCATGTTGAAGATCGATTCAGTTGAGGATTCTTACTGGTATGCCCTAGAAGTGGAAGATAAGCTAAAGAGGAGACATAAAGGAAACTCCTGAGGGAAGGAGAAGCAAGAGCAGTCAGGAAAGGACAAACTAATAGTTAAGGATGGAATGAAACCTATTGAACTAAAGAGAATGATAGGTAAAGGTGGATTCAAAGGTACTTGTTACAACTATGGAGAAGGACATAGGTCATTTGAATGACCCCATGCAGACATCAAGGTTCATAATAACAAGAATGTTGTGGTCAATGAAAATGTACTGAATGAACCCGATGAGGGGGAAAACTTTTTGGTTTAGAGAACATTGTTCAGTAAGAAGGTGATGGAACCTTTTCAGAGAATAAATTTGTCCAAAATCTGATGTAAGTTTGGAGATAAGTTTTTTAATGTGATTGTGGATAATGGTAGTACCAATAACCTAGTTTCTGAGGAGAGGGTACAAAAACTTGGTTTGAAGAGAGTTAGACATCCTTATCCTTATAAGATCAGCTGGTTGCAAGATGAACATGCTTTAGAGGTAAGGGATAAGTGTGTTGTTAATTTTTAGATTGGGCACTATATGGATCAAGTGTTTTGTGACATTGTGGACATGAGTACCTATCACATGTTTCTTAGTAGACCTTGGCAGTATGATTTTAAAGTTGTACATGATTATGTCAAGAATATTTTCACTATTGAGAAGTGTAGTGGGAATGTTTCCTTGATTCCTTTTTAGGATACAAAACTCAGTAAAAGGAATCTAAGCTTCGATGGAAGAAGTGAGTTGAAGGATTTTAAAAGGGTTAGAGATCAACAAGGAAAATAGACTTGTGGAATATCAGAGAAAGATGTGAGAATGCAAGGCAAATAGTTGTCAGTTGCAGGGAAGGATTCACATAAGTGGAATAGAGGAAAGAGTGTACCAGTTGAGGACTTGAAGGAAATCTATATCAAGAACCAATTTTGAATTTATGTGTTGAATCCAAAAATATGTTCATCGAGTAGCTAAGAACATCTTTTTGCACCTAGAGTGTCTGATGTAGGAATGTCTGATGCAAGAGCATCCTTGGGAAGTTGGAAATATTGTATCAACCAAAATATGTTAGATTTGGGTTTTGGATTTCAATGTTTGAAGTGGTGATCTCTATTAGAGACCTAAGATTCTTGGTCATTTGGTGATAGTTCTTGATTGCAAGATGTTTTGCTTCATTAACAGACTCGGTGACTAAATGTGGATGTTACTCTACTAATGAGCTTGTCAGATGAGTTTGTGCTCGATAACTTCTTTGGGGTCCTTGATGAAATGTTCCTATTTTGGTTCACCAATGAGCTCAGTCTCTATTTTGGTGTCCTATAATAGAGTGACATTGGTAGTTGTTCTAAATTTGTCAGTTGATGTTTTGACAAGCTCGGTGGTATAGTTCACTGATGGGGTTATTTTGATTGTTTTGGTTGGCTGAAATGTTCATTTAATTTGGGTCACATTCCTCATGATATGGATCGACCATTGGGATGCATGAGGACCTAAATTTGGGTTGGTTATTTCTCCTATGTGAATTTAATGAATTTTTTGAGATTACATGAAGAATTACACATTTTATCATGAGTTTCTTGGAACCAACTATTGTTTTATGATTTCTAAATTGTAAGGCCAACTTGTGACCATGTTTTATTAAAGGAGGATATGGGTAGCATAGAAAGAAGGTAGAGGGGAAAGTGTGGAGTTTAGAAGATATTTGCTAAGTATTGGATTAGGAAATAAGAAGCTTTCTTGGTGGATTTTGATCTCAAGTGTAGATCTAGCTTGGAGTTTCTACCAGATTGTTGTTGGGATATAGATCTGGGATAGCTAGGGATTAGTTGGATCCAGTGATATCTTGTTGTATTTTTTGGTGTATTGGTCATAACTAGGAAGGATTTATAGCTTGACATGTTGCATGTAATTGGAATATGATAAAATAAATAGTTAAATTTTGTTATATCTTGTTGATGTGTTGTACTTTTGTTGTGATTGTTAAGCAGCTTGGGTGGATAGTCTATTTTCAAACCCTCCAACCATAGGATTTTGTGTCATGCATCCACCAATGGTACCTCTACCAACTAATCCATAATGACTTGTCCTTTGATTTCCTTTATCTCTACATACTAAATATCAAACTCACTAAGTAGAATCACCTATTTAGCCATACATTTTGTGAGCGTTGTACATGAAAGTAGATACATGAGAGGATCTATTTTGGAAATGAGTTTCATAGTGTGACTAAGTATGTAGTGTCAAAGTTTTTGTGTGGTAGAAAAAAATTCTAGGAAATGTTTCTCTATTAGTGAGAAATTTATCTCATAGCCTACAAGCATACGAGTGATTATTATTTTTCATTGTCGTCAAGTTGAGCCAAGAGTGCCCCCAATAATGCAATGGTTTCTAATATTTAAAAAATGAGAGGATCCCCTAGAGTAAGTGGTATGAGGATGGGTGGATTTTACATATATTATTTGATCATTTAAAAACTTCTTTGACATAAAGGATCCCATTAGAAATTGGTGTTTTTGAATAGTATATGGGTGAATGGTTGACATGTATCAACAAGCTATGATATGAATCACCAGAAGAACTATATATTTCCTTCTATATTGTGAAACTTCTTGATTGTTCTTGGATGAGGCATTTCCATTATGGCCTTGACTTTCTTTGGATCAAGTTTTATGCCTCTCCTTGATATTGTAAAGGGATAAAATGTAGAGGGGGGGGGGAATAAGATGGTGTAAGTGTTGGAAACTGTAATTGAAGCAATTGTTGTATTGTCATTGATGTCAAACCTTAGCTAGTAAGACTATTTCTATTTAAGAAAATACTATATCTATTTGAGTGTTGCTAAAGGGATAGGCAAGGTTGGTAACAACAACACCTAAGGAAAGGTTGAGTTATCTTGATACTTCAATGAGTACTTGATTATGTGGCACAATGATAAGACAATGTATTGTTTATCTAAGTAAGAATAAAGACTAAATTAGTAGGCTTAACTGAGAAAAAGTGAAGAAATCTAGTTTAAGCCGAGTGTTGTTTGTGTCGATCGAGCTAGTGTGTGCCAAGTAAAATTAGTGTTAACTGAACACCAGTTAATTACCAAGGAAGACAATGTTAGCCGAGGAAATAGTTTATGTGGTGGCCAAGCTTTCTAGAGAAGACTGAGAAGTTGGACACAGTATTGACCGAGCATCAGTAGTTTGCATTTGATGAATAATTTAGATTTCCAACCGACATCGTTGAATTCTTGGATTATGTAAAATGTGTTGACTTTATTTATAGATTGTATGAAAGCATTTAATGCACTGTAAAATGTTTTATTGTAAATCTTTAAGAGATTTGAGATATTTCAAAAGGATAGCCAAAGAACATGATGTAGGATGGATTTAATGAATCTAACCTAACCCTAAGATCTACAAAGGAGATTAAGCAGCAAAAGATGTATGGACCTAATAGAGGTAGTATTAAGGAAACCTAAGCGAGAGGTTAAAGAGAGAGAAGTGGATGCTGGAAGTATTATTGATGTTATTGACTATCTAAGAAGAAAAGGCTGAAGGAGAAGTGTTGTGATTTCTTGAAGGGTTCAGAGTAGATCAGTGATGGAGATGGAAAAGGTTCACAATCATTGAGCTAGCATATGTGTATAAAATTGGATCTGATATTTACAAAGTGAGTTGTATGTTTCTTAGATCAATATTACTACTACTTTCTAACCATTGAAATAGTCAAAATCCTTTTAACAAATATTGACCTAACAGTCATAGGTATAAATCCTTTGAACAAGGTTGAATTCTAATGGAGTGTATGTAAGTCCTATAACAAGGCACACTTTTAACAAAGTGGTTTAAATCCTTTAACTGGGTCACACATGATAGTGTGTTTGTAACCTTTGAGAGGGTTGGCTTTTCACCAAGCTCACTTCAGAAGAGTGAATATAATAGTAACATGTTACAAAGTGGTTTTTCCCAAATTGGATTTCCACTATAAATCCTGGTGTTTATACTTGTGTGAATCTTTTGGTTTGAACATTTCTATGTTTTACAAGTTAAATGCTATTGGATAAGTGGACTACATTGTTATATGTTTCTGTTATGCAATTAGTAATGACTGAGTAGGTGTTGGTTATTAGATCTGATTTGTTGAAGAGTTTAAAGTTTGTTTTATACATCTGGACCTGAGAACAATTGATTCACCCCCCCCTCTCTATTGTTCTAAATCATATTAACAATTGGTATCAAAGCTTTTGGTGCTTAGAGAGAACAAGTTTGAAGGTACTTGAAGCAAATGATCAAGATGTATAAGAAGGAGGTACCAAAGATGAATAAGAAAAAATTTCCTGCATGGAAAAGCTTGATGAAGTTGCATCTGGTGGTATTGGTGATTTTGTTGAGTATTACTTTGAGCATGACTATGTCACACCTATTGCACCTCTGACTACTGAGGAAATGAAAGCTAAACAAGAGCACAACCAAGTAATGTTGGAGATTGTGTCTACCCTAAGTTATCAAGAATTTGAAGACATCAAAGACTGCAGTACTACAAAGAAAATGTGGGACACCCTTGCAAGCATTTATGGCGGTGATGTGAATGTGTTGAGAGAAAAAGCCAAGAGCCTAAGAGGTAAATTTGATGAAATGAGAATGCAAGAAGGTGAGAATATTGCACAATATTGTGGTAGAATAAAAGAAGTTGCAAATGCTATTAGAGGAGCAAATGGAACTATTGAGGATGAAACTATAATAGGAAAAGTATTGAGAACTCTACATCCTATCTATACAATCAAAATTTCTGCAATCTAGGAATCTAGATGTAACTCTCCTAATGCCCTTACTTTAGAAAGTTTGGTTGGTAAGCTTACTACTTTTGAATGTTCTAACTATGATAACTTCATTGTTGGTACTATTGAATCTTCTTTTAAGTCACAAATGGTTCTGAATAGGTCAAAGAAGGAAAAAGAAAGATGCATCAGTGAAAGTGAAAGTGAAAGTGATAGTGACAGTGGCACATCTGATGAAGAACTTGAGGATCTAGAAGCTCTTATGGCTAGAAGAATGAAAAGGGGAAAAGGAAGGTACAAAGGTAAACTCCCTATTATATGTTTTTCATGTAATAAAGTTGGTCATATAGCTGCTAGATGTCCTAACAGGGATAATAAGGATGAAGAAAGGGACAGCAAGCATAAAGACAAAAGAGAAGATAAAGGTTAATGAAGATACAAAGACTACAAAGGGAAAGGTAAGAAATCCTGCTACATTACTGAAGAAGAGACTGACACTGATAGTGACGATCTTGAAATTGAAGTTGTCTATGTTGTAATGAAAGATGAATCTGATGAGGATAAGAAAACTGCATTGATATCTTATGTGAACAAAAATGATAAATGGATTATTGACAGTGGTTGTTCACATCATATGATAGGAGATAAGAGTAAGTTTGATACCTTAAACCATTATAAAGGTAGGAGTGTGAAAATTGGAAATGATGCACCATGTCATGTTAGAGGAAAAGGATTGATTAAGCTGACTGATAAGATCTCTTGTGAAAATTCTTATTGGTTTGAGGGTCTTAATTATAATCTACTGAGTGTTGCACAGCTTAATAGCACTAGCTACCAAGTGGAATTTCATCATAGGAAGGCCAAAATATTTGATGCCACAGGTGAACTGATTGGAAGTGGAGAAAAAACAAGAGGTAATTTGTTTTATCTAGACCTATCTAAAGAAACATGTATGATTGCACAACTTGATGATATTTGGTTATGGCATAAGTGGCTATGTCATGTTAACTTTGATAATCTGGTAGAAATTAGCAAGAAAAAGAAAGTAAGAGGTCTACCTAGATTGAAGAAACCTGAGAATGTAATGTGCAAAGAATGTCAGTTGGGTAAGATGACTAAGTCTAGTTTCAAGAGCAAAACCTTTACTTCTGAGAATATCTTAGATTTGGTTCATACTGACCTTTGTGGACCAATGGGTGTACAAAGCTATTGTGGTGCTAGATATTTTATCCTATTTGTTGATGATGATACCAGAATGATGCATGTAATGTTCTTAAAGGAAAAATTTGATGTTTTCCAATTCTTTAAGTGGTATGTGGCTAAGGTTGAAAAAGAGATAGGTAAAAACCTAAAGTGTCTGAGATCTGACCAAGGGGGAGAATTTACATCAAATGAGTTTAATCTATTTTGCAATGATAGAGGGATCAAAAGATAGATGTCTGGACCTAGAACTCCTCCATAGAATGGTATAATAGAGAGAAGGAACAGGTCTATCTTGGACTGTGCACGGACATTAATGATTGAAAAGAATGTTACACAAAAGTATTGGAAAGAAGCTGTAAGTACATCTATTTATACTCTTAACCGAGTATAGATAAAAAAAGGTACAAATCTGACACCTTATGAATTATGGCATGGGTATGCACCAAATGTAAAGTACTTTAGAATTTTTGGAAGTAAGTGCTACATATTAAAGGATAGTAGGAATGGAAAATTTGATGCTAAAAGAGATGAGGGTATATTCCTAGGCTATTCCACAAAAAGTAAATCTTATAAGTGTTTGAATTCTAACACTAACAAAATTGTGGAAAGTGTGAATGTCAAAGTTGATGAGTATGCAAAGAAAAATGAAGCTGACAGTAACAAAGTACTAGAAGATTATAGATCTTTTATGTATATAGAGGAAGAAGAGGCAAGTGATAGATCTACACTTGATGTTGGATCTCAAGTAAGCAATGTCGAGCATTAGGATAACAATGCTGAGAGAGAAGAAGAACGTGTTGAGTGATAATAAGAAGCTACTAAGTATTAGGAAGAGGTTTCCAAGCATTCAAAGGCTAAATCTAACAATCTTGTTGGTGAACCTGATGAGCCAAATGAAAGAAGAGCAGAACCTGTTCTAGCACAATATGTAAGGAGACATCAGAAGCCTGAATAGATTATTGGAGATAAAGATATTGGAATTTAGACAAGAAGCAAGGCAAGAGATCCTACATGTTTACTATGTGAATATGAGCCTAAGACAACAAAGGAATCATTAGAAAATGAAGACTGGATAGAAGCAATGAATGAAGAGATTAACTAGATAGAGAAGAATGATACCTGGACTCTGGTGCTGAGATCAGAAGATAAGAAAGTCATCGGGACAAAATGGGTATTTCATAATAAGCTAAATGAACATGGTCAAATCATAAAAAACAAGGCTAGACTGGTATGCAAAGGCTATGCACAAGAAGAAGGAATAGATTATGGGGAAACATTTGCCCCTGTAGCAAGATTGGAAGGAGTTAGAACTCTACTTGCATATGTTGCCTATAAAGGTTTCAAGGTATACCAAATGGATGTCAAGTCTGCATTTTTAAATGGTATATTGGAAGAAGAGGTATATATTGAACAGCCAGAAGGATTTGTTGATCCAAACAGAAGACACATGGTTTTCAAACTGAATAAAGTAGTATATGGACTAAAAAAAGCTCCCAAAGGATGGTATGAGAGATTGCACAACTACCTAATAAAGATTGGATTCTCAAGGACAAATGACACAATCAATATGTACATGAAAGATGAAGAAGGTAAAGGAATCCTGTTAGCCAAGATTTTTGTAGATGATATTATATTTGGTGGACAAGATGCCTTGCGTAAGAAATTTTCAAATGAAATGCAAACTGAATTTGAAATGAGTATGTTTGGGGAGATCAAATTTTTTGTTGGTTTGCAAGTATATCAGATGGAGAAAGGAATTTTCATCACCCAATATAAATATGTTCATGAGATACTGAAATCCTTTGGTATGGAAGACTCAAGGCTAGTAAGTACTCCCATGGCTACTGGACAGAAGTTGTCTAAGAATGATGATGTTGTAGAAGTTAACCAGACTTTGTATAGATCTATGATTGGAAAGCTACAATATGTTGTACATAGTAGATGAAATATTGCATTAGCTATTGGGATTGTGG
Source organism: Chamaecyparis obtusa (assembly GCA_027943335.1). Lineage (NCBI taxonomy): Eukaryota > Viridiplantae > Streptophyta > Pinopsida > Cupressales > Cupressaceae > Chamaecyparis > Chamaecyparis obtusa. The sequence goes on from BSBK01000218.1 coordinate 432,882, forward strand.
CAAGATTTTCTACCAATCCTAAGGAAACTCACATGATGGCGATTAAAAGAATCATGAGATATTTGAAGGAAACTACTAACTATGGATTGTACTACAAGAAGCATGAAAAATTTGAACTGAGAGTGTATATAGATGCTGATTTGGTAGGAAATGTAGATGACATAAAGAGTACTAGTGGTGGAGCTTTCTTTCTTGGACAGGGATTAGTTTCCTAGACAAGCAAGAAACAAAATTTCATTTCCCAATCTACTCCTGAAGCTGAGTATGTGGCTGCAGCTATGAATTGTTCAAATTTGATATGGATAAAGAAATTTTTGGTAGGCATGAAAGAACAAATCACTGAACCAATTGTCATCTTCTGTGACAACACAAGTGCTATCAACATCTCTAAAAACCTAGTGATGCACACAAAGACCAAACACATTTCCATCAAGTATCATTACTTGAGAGAACTGGTACAAGATAAAGAGGTCCACATGGAATATGTGAATACCAAGGAACAATTAGAAGATATATTCACTAAAGCCTTACCTAAAGAAGCTCATGAATACCTAAGAAGACAATTAGGGGTCCTTCCCCTAATTGAGGTTGCCTAGTCAAGCTAGGAGCACTGCATCAAGTGTGCTACAAAGAACATCTAACATATTGATGCAGAGAAAGGTCACACTTTAGGAGTAGCCTAGAGTTGTGAAGAGCACAAAAAAATCAAAATCAGTCATGAGCAAGATGATAGAGGGAGAAATATTCTACTAAATTGAAAGGATGATATCTACATCTACAAGGATGTATGTTTTTGTTTTTGCTTTGGCATTTTTGTCAAAGAGGGAGATGATGAAAGATGAATACATAGAATAAGAAGATCAAGACAGTAAGAGAAATATAGTGGATGGTCAAGCATGGCTAATTGATTCTATATCAGAATGAAGCTAAGGATATTATAAATTTCTCTGATGAACAAATAAGTTTTTGGATTGGTTGGTAATTCATGTGTTATTCATATGGTGTTTCCATCAATTCCAAAGAGGGAGATTGTTGGAAACTACAATTGAAGCAATTGTTGTATTGTCATTGATGTCAAACCTTAACTAGTAAGACTATTGCTATTTAAGAAAGTACTATATCTATTTGAGTGTTGCTAAGGGGGTAGGCAAGGTTGGTAATAAAAATACCTACGGAAAGGTTGAGTTATCTTGATACTTCAATGAGTACTTGATTATGTGGCACAATGATAAGACAATGTATTTTTTATCTATGTAAGAATGAAGACTAAACTGGTAGGCTTAACTAAGAAAAAGTGAAGAAATCTAGTTTAAGCTAAGTGTTGTTTTTGTCAACCAAGCTAGTGTGTGCCGAGTAAAATCAATGTTGATGGAACACCAGTTAATTGCCAAGGAAGATAGTGTTAGCCAAGGAAATAGTTTATGTGGTGACTGAGCTTTCCAAAGAAGACCGAGAAGTTGGACACAGTATTGACTGAGCATCAGTATTTTGCATTTGATGAAGAGTTCAAATTTCCAGCCAACATCATTGAATTCTTGGATTATGTAAAACATGTTGACTTTATTTATTGATTGTATGAAAGTATTTAATGCACTGTAAAACATTTTATTGTAAATCTTTAAGAGATTTGAGATATTTCAAAAGGATAGCTAAAGAACATGTAGGATGGATTCAATGAATCTAACCTAACCCTAAGATCTATGAAGGATATTAAGTGGCAAAAGATGTATTGACCTAAAAGAGGTAGTATTAAGGAAACCTAAGCAAGAGGTTAAAGAGAGAGAAGTGGATACTGGAAGTATTGTTGATGTTATTGACTGTCTAAGAAGAAAAGGCTCAAGGAGAAGTTTTGTGATCACTTGAAGGGTTCTGAGTAGATCATTGATGGAGATTAAAAAGGTTCATAGTCATTAAGCTAGCATATGTGTACGGAATTAGATCTGATATTTTCAAAGTGAGTTGTATGTTTCTCAGATCAATATTACTTCTACTTTCTAACCACTATAATAGTCAAAATCCTTTTAACAGAGGTTGACCTAACAGTCATAGGTATAAATCCTTTGAACAAGGTTGCATTCTAATGGAGTGTATGTAAGTCCTATAACAAGGTGCACTTTTAACAGAGTGGTTTAAATCCTTTAACTGGGTCACACCTAATAGTGTGTTTGTAACCTTTGACAAGGTTGGCTTTTCACTAAGCTCACTTCAGAAGGGTGAACATAATAGTAACATGTTACAAAGTGGTTTTTCCCAAATTGGGTTTCCACTATAAATCCTGGTGTTTATACTTGTGTGAATGTTTTGGTTTGAACATTTCTATGTTTTACAAGTCTGTTATATGTTTTTGTTATGCAATCAGTAATGACCAAGTAGGTGTTGGTTATTAGATCTAATTTGTTGAAGAGTTTAAAGTTTTTTTTATACATCTAGACCTGAGAACAACTGATTCACCCCCCTTCTTTGTTGTTCTAAATCATATTAACAATAAGGATGAAAATATGTGATGGAAAATCTTATGGACATTAAAACTAAATAAAATAGGAATACTTATCTTTAAAGGAGGCTGATGCATAAATCATTATTTTCTGATGTTTGTGTTCAGTTTCAGGATGTTCTACAACTTGCTCCAGCCTGGAAATGGAGAGTTAGAGAAAACCCATAAAACTTTTGTCTTTTAGAGCCAGGTTAACCTTGACCTTAGAATCAGGGCACAATCTTATCTCAAGGCACAATCTTACCCCCCACTGAAGGTCAACCTTGACCTGAAATAGCTCTGATGGAAATTCTATTCACAGATCCTGGAAGTTTTCTGAAAAGGGTATCTAGATCTGAACTATAATTCACTATCTCATACCTATACTTGCAAGAAAAATGGTTTTTTCATTTGGATGAGGGGTTTTCCTTAGTCAAACCCTAGTTTGGAATCAACCTTAATAATGGAATTGAAATAGAGAATGATAGCAAGTAGTAGAAGTAGATCTAACAATTAAGTTATGATATTCAATAGATATGCAATTTTATTTCAAATGTAAACAAGTATGTTGATAAGAAAGCTTGAACACAAAATTAACAAATTTAATTCAAAACCTCCATGATTGTATGCCTAGAATCCACCTTGAGGGAAGAATGAATGAATCTTGAAGATGAACAAAGGATCTTGAAGGAAGATCATAACACCATGATGGATAGATCTAGGGTTTGAATGATGAATCTTGAATGCTTGAACCAAATCCCTTCAAAGGATTGAATGTTTCCTTGATCTTCAATGAAGAACTTGAATGATTCCTTGATTGAAAATTATTTCTTGATCCCGAATGTCTCCTTGAGTGTGATCTCATGAGGTTTCTTGGTAATGGATTCATGAGAGAGAATGAGAGAGGAAAGCTTCCTTTTATAGTGATCTAGGGCACAAAATTCTAGAGAGGCCGACATTGGAGAATTAAATCCCAGTTAACCTTAACCCCTAGAAATGGACCTAGATTAAATGCAATTTAAGAGTTTACCATTCTAAAATCTGAAAGAGCCGACCTGAAAGTGGGAAAATAAAACTTTCTGAAGCCTGATATCCCAAAACCTTCAGAACTTGAAAATTGGAACTAGGATTAGGGTCAAGTTTGACCCTGACCTAGGTCAGAGTTAAGGTTGATTCTACCCTAGGTCAGGGTCAAGGTTGACCTTGACCTAGGAGGTTGATCTTGACCCTGAGGTCATAGATCTCAAATTCTTAGGACCAGGTACCAGAAAAAGGCTAAAAATAGGTGGAGAGAGAAGCAAAATAGGGTAAAAAGGTAGATCCATGCAAAAACCTATTCAAGGTGCTTGGCATGACCTCAAACCATTTACTCAGAGGGATAAACATTCTTAACATGGAAGTGCTTCCATTTTAAGATGATACATTAAGCCCCCACTTTAGCAAGAGTATGGATTCAATGCAAACTCTTGGTAAAGGAGAAGAAAGAAGAGAACCAAGTGGATTCACAACAAGATAAAATAACACTTAGATTAAGGACACAAGCCCCCAAGTTAAAATATTCTAACTCAACACACACACATGAGGGTGCGAAAACATAAAAAAAGGGGTTAGTACTAAAAAAAACCTAAATCAACTAGTAGAGGAAACCTTGCTAAGAAATATTTCCTATACTAACATCATATTTGGAAAGCTATCATAAAAGCATAAATTATTACATAAGAAAGACAAGAGCAACACTATAAATAAAATAGCTTCATGATCCAATCCTACTAGCATGAAAGAAAAAAGAGAGAAAAGCGAAAGTGATTACCTCGCCTAGTAAGATGCCCACCTTACCGTGAATCACCAAGGAGGGAGAGCCAAACAGGAGACCAAACCTGATAGTTCACCCATAAACTGCACTTTGTAATTGTAATGTGTCTTCTGACAGCTTCTATAATATCCATAGATCCACCTTCTTGTATCACTATGAATATGAAATGTGTGTCTCCTTAGTATTTAGCAACTTATGTGTGTTACCTTCGGAAGATTTAGCATATTGAAAATTGAAAAATGTGTGTCTCGTCAGGATTTAGCAACTTATGTGTGTTACCTTTAGAGGATTTAGCATATTGAAAATTGAAAAATGTGTGTCTCTTCAAGATTTAGCAACTTATGTGTGTTACCTTTAGAGGATTTAGCATATTGAAAATTGAAAAATGCATGTCTCTTTAGGATTTAGCAACTTATGTGTGTTACCTTCAGAGGATTTATCATATAAATGAAAAATTTTAGTACAAGGGAGACCCTATATATGCCCCCCTCCTTATCATGGTTGTCTACTAGACATGATAAGGAAGAGGAAGAGGATACCTACCTCACAATGTAAGGAGATGTCATGTTTACAATAGTGTATACTACATTCCTAGTGAAGGGTATTGACCCCTACATCCAAGAGTATAGATAATTGTGAAAAGGATATGTCACTTATGGAAAAGGATCCTCAAAGAAAGAGATCTTATCAACAAGACCCCCACCATAGAGGATTGATTTTAGATAAAATATCATCTTTCAAAGATAAACCAGGTGGGAACAAAGATTCAATCATCAAGCCCCTTGCAATCAAGAGGAAGAGGAATCTTTGAAATGAGGGAAATAATTCTAATCACCAGAGCAAGGGAAAGAGTTTATAATGAACATAATTTGAAAAATATAGAAGAGGTGATGACCTAGGACAACAACCTCTCATATAAAAAGGATATCCATAGTCAAAACATCGGTCAGTATAATGAAATAATGTTACAAGATAAACAAATGTCACTAAGATAAGGAAAGAAGATCCCTATACAAAGAAAAAAGAACCTTTCCCCCAGGGATGAGAGCAAGGGATACCTTTGAAAAACAAATGTCTTAGAAAAGATATCTTGAATATAGAATAGAATCTATGGATTATTATAAACATAATAGAAAAACCATAGAGCAAAAGGGAAGAAAGAATACCAATTAAGCCTGGGATAAAATATATGCCAAGAGCCTAATGGATCCTATAAGATTGGATGGAAATACACCTCTTGCCCCCCAGTCTAGAGACAAGAGGAGAAGAAATCTATATTATATCAGAATGAGGGGTATCCCCTATATCAAAATTATGAAGGAATTGTATAATTGCATGAGAGTGGGGTATAATTCCTAAAGCAGCTCTTTCCCTAACATATAACTTGAAATGCTTACAATCAGAAAGTAAATGTGTATTACTATAATGAAAAGGACATTTGTAGTTGGATAAAGCATCTTTCGGCATAGGTTTAAAGATTTCTTTCTTGGAATTCATTAACTGAAGATACACCTTCTTAGCTACACCTCTACGAGTATCAAGGTTATCTAAGGTAGGTGTAGGAAGAAGAGGAGGAGGACGATCAACATCAACCACCTTGATTTTAGATTGTGAACAACCAACACCACGCATATCCTATTTAGGGGCTATATGAACTCAATACTTCATACCATGCTCATTAACTCCAAGCCCTAAACCTCTATAACCTTTTTTAGTCATCATATTGAATCCTGTAGTGTATATATCATGTAAAGCTTCTACAGGAGGTGATTATTTATCATGCTCATGAGTAAAAGTTGTATAAGGTGAAATAATAGGTTTTGAAGAAGTTTCTTTACCCTTTCCTTTAATATCATCATTAATTAGAGGAAAAGGCAAATCAAATAAGTCTTGCATATCTGCATCTTGAATTATAGCTTAAATCCCATCATATGTATGGGAAGAACTAGGATTAACAGATGGAGAATTAGGCATCAGATTAGGAATAGGAAGGTTAGGAATCAAATTAGGAATGATAGGATTAGGATTAGGAAGATTAGGAATCATATTAGGAATGATATGATTAGGGTTAGTAAGATTAGTAGATGGTGTATCATCTACCAAATTCTTCACATAATCCAAAATATTAATAAGTCTACCACATAAATCTTTAATGAAAGTTTTGAATGCAGGAAGACTAGTATTGGTCAATTTCATAAAAGCATAGGTGAGTGCAAAATGAAGTGTCATCAACATAATGAAGTGAATGATACTCTCATAAACATCATAGGTATGGTAAAGAGATGCTAAAATAAGGGTAATAAATAACATAATTACACACCAAAGCATCTTAACAATCTTCATAGTAAATGAAATGCAAGAAATATTTTTAGATTTTGTTGAATATATAGATTTTTTTGTATTTTTGAATTAAAATGCAAGAGCATAAAAGAAATATAATCTTGAGGCAAGAAAATAAAAGACCTAACACCAAAAAGAAGGAATTGTTTAACACAAGATAATACAAAGGGAAATCTAACACAATAGGGCATCTAAATCCACAAAAGATAGGGGGTAAGTTTGTCAGGTTCACCAAAATGTAAAGGGATAAAATGTAGGGGGGGGGAATAAGATGGTGTAAGGATGAAATTTTTTGATGGAAAATGTTATGGAAATACAAACTAAATAAAACAAGAATACTTATCTTGAAAGGAGGCTGATGAGGAAATCACTATTTTCTGATGTCTATGTTCAGTTTCGAGAGGTTCTACAACCTGCTTCGGCCTGGAAACGCAGAGATAGAGAAAACCCATAAAACTTTTATCTTTCAGAGCCAAGTCAACCTTGACCTCAAAATTGGGGAACAATCTTACCCTAGGGCATAATATTACCCCCCAATGAAGGTCGACCTTGACCCAAAATAGCTCTGACAGAAATTATGTTCCCAGATCCTGAAAGTTTGTTGAAAAGGGTATCTAGATCTGAACTGCAATTTGATGTCTCGTACATGTACCTACAAGAAAAATAGTTTTGTTGTTTGGATGAGGGGTTTTCCTTAGTTGAACCCCATTTTGGAATCAACCTTAATAATGGAATTGAAATAGAGAATTCTAGCAAGTAGTAGAAGTAGATCTAACAATGAAGCTATGATATTCAATAGATATGCAATTGTATTTCAAATGTAAACAAGTATGTTGATAAGAAAGCTTGAACACAACATTAACAAATGTAATTCAAAATCTCCATGATTGTATTCCTGGAATCCACCTTGGGGGAAGAATGAATGAATCTTGAAGATGAACAAAGGATTTTAAAGGAAGATCACACCACCATGATGGATAGATCTAGGGTTTGAATGATGAATCTTAAATTCTTGAACAAAATCCCTTGATCTTCAATGGAGAACTTGACTACTTAAATGGATGATAATGACTTGAATGCTTCCTTGATTGAAAATTCTTGCTTGATCGTGAATGTCTCCTTGAGTGTGATCTCATGAAGTTGCTTGGTAATGGATTCATGGGAGAGAATGAGAGAGGAAAGCTTCCTTTTATAGTGATCTAGGGCACAAAATTATAGAGAGGCTAACATTGGAGAATTAAATCCCAATTAACCTTAACCCCTAGAAATGGACCTAGATTAAATGTAATTTAAGAGTTTACCTTTCCAAAATGCAAAACAATTGACCCGAAAGAAAGAAAATAAAACTTTCTGAAGCCCAATATCCCAAAACCTCTAGAACCTAAAAATTAGACCCAAGGTCAAGGTCAAGGTTGACTCTAACCTAGGTGAGGGTCAAGGTCAACTCTACCCTAGGTCAGGGTCAAGGTTGACCTTGACCCTGAGGTCACAGATCTTAAATTATTAGGAGTAGATGCCAGAAAAAGGTTAGAAATAGGTGGAGAGAGAATTAGAAGATGGGGAAAAATCTAGATCCATGCAAAGACCTATTCAAGTCACTTGACATGATCCCAAACCACTTACTCAGAGGGATAAACACTCTTAACATGGAAATGCTTCCATTTTAAGATGATATAGATATTATGAATCCCAAGATTTTTCCATATATGACTCTGAAGGCACACTTCTTTGGATTGAGATTCAAAACATAATGATGGAGGCAATCAAATAAAAATTCTAGCATGTTTAGTTTATTTAACCTTATTTTGGATTTAGCTAGGATATCCTCCACATAGTCTTCAAGGATCCTATGGACCATGTTATGAAATTTGATAGTCATGGATCATTGATATGTGACCCTTGTGTTCTTCAAACCAAAAGGAATCATGTTGTAGCAGAAGTTACCCCATGGTTTTGTGAATGCTATCATATGTTGTGTTGGAAATATAATTGGGAAATGTGATACTGAGAGGGGGGCTGAATCAAATATCACCTATTAAACCATTTTCATATGAATAAAAATTTTGCATAGCATCAACAATACTTGATCATAACAAAATAACTAACATACTAAATAGCATCCATGAAAGCATTCATAACACAATGATTTTGATTACCTAGAAACCCTTGAAAGGTAAAACTAGGGTGGGGATGACACCCACAAATCTTCACTACTACAGTAATAAATTTTCATGTTAGGGCTTACAAAATTTGATCAAAACTTGATCTACCCTGTGAGGGGTCTACCTTGTTAAGAGCTAAAAGACTTATATAGTCTACCTTGCTAAAGGATTTGAAACTTACAACAAAGTAAGCACTCAGTTAAGAGATTACAAAAAGTCTATTAGGACTACTTGGTTAAGAGATTTACCCTAATACACTAGTTAGAATGTCTTAGTACCTGATCTTTCAGTTTGCACTGTATGCAGATTACAAATCTTCTCTTTACTCTATTGTATTGATCTCTCTTATTAGATTTATCTCTATTTTGTCCTTTCACTACTTAGCTCGGTCACTGAACTCTATCTGAATACTTCACTTCACTGAATATGCATTTCTTCTTACTCCCTTCACATTCTCTATCCCTCACTACTACATTTTAGGGTTTAGATCTTGACCTTATATAACAATAAAACATCATTATGATTCAAGATCTACGGTTCAGATTAATTCCTTTTGCCACTTAAGCCTTACTAATTTTTTATTGGCTCTAGGTGTTGCATAGGGATCAATGATTTCTAAGTAGATGTGTAATTACCTCCATAATTATCTCAACAATCAAAACACAAAACATGAATGTCGGCCAAAATGGTTTACCTCAATCACTATGCCAAAGCAAACTCTTATGTCATTTCTAGCTAACTGGGTAAATGTAGTTCTTGATACTCAGCATTCATTGTACTTGGCATATGTTGATATCTCGGTCACTCTGTAATCATTGCATATATGACTCAAAAAAACTAGACTCAGTATACTACAAAAAATACATAGTGACCATAAGTTTACTCAGCAGTAGTACTGCTTGGTAAGTAAACATTACATAACTCAACCTTTATACAATGACTTAGTCGCAATGATGACCGACCATCATTCCCTAGATAAATGACTAAGTGTGGGTCACTAATAGTCAACAAAACTATAGAGATCTACAATCTCCCCCTTTGACATTAGTGGCAAAAACACTTTGTCATGACATTACATCTGTATTTTCACAAATATGTAGTATAAGAAAAATACTCCCCCTGAGATATATATACATTCAAAATTTCCAAAATTTGGTTACCTTCCTTTGTCATGTCATGTCATTTTACTTCCCCCTTGATTTTGACATGACGAATGTCTTTTGGAGTGGGGATCTCAAAGTATTTCTCTAGAAATGGTTTGTGTAGCATCATAACCATGTGTAGTGCAATTTCCCATCCTCTAGTAGCAATAGTTAAAACTTCAAACTACACTTCTAGCTTGGCAACTAGATGGATTAGGCTCTTAGAAATAGATAGATTTGGATCCTTCTAGGTTAAGTCCTTAGCCTTGACCAAATTTCTCTGTATGGCCTCCAAGTGAGGTGTTAAAATTTTTTGCATAGAAATTAGGTGAGATCTAATCTTTCCATCGTTAGCCATCAATTCAGCTATCTTTCCTTGTGTATGCATGATCTTGGCATAATGATTGGAACTATTTTCTGCATCCATGCTTAAGGACTAACTGGTCGATTTGAGTTCTTGCTATAGATGATCAATTAATCATTAGTTATCCTTAGTGAACTGTTCTACATTGCAAATTTTGGTGAGTAGAGAGTTTGCATTTACAATTACTTCTTCGGTCTCTGTTACCAAAGTGAAAAGTGCGACCTATTTGACTACAATCTTAGTAGATACTTTCTTTTCAACCACTCAAACAACTTATCACTGGTGCTGCTTGCTTTATTGTTTACCTTCTGAACAATATGTACAAGTTGCTCTAATATGGGAGTGGAACTTTTTATATCTAACAACTCATAAACATCATTAAATATGTCTTTGATTTCATACATAACCTATTTCTATTGATGTTCTCTTCTCAGTTCTTCCTGTCTACTTTTCCTTGTCAATAAATCTTTCAATATTTGCATCCACTCATAAGATAAGTTATGAGAATTTCATTTAGGAATAATAATAACTTCATCAATAGTTACCTCTGGTGAAAAGACTTCCACTTTCTGATTGAATGCCTTCTTCGGTGTGCTCCCACTCAGCATATGTACAAGAGCCTGTATTGCTTCTTATTCTATAGGCTCCTATACCTCAATAGCTTTGTCTTTTACTATTTTTCCTTCTATTTCCTTATCCTCCACATAAGGACTAGTATCTTTTTCTTCTGACTTCTCTTCTTTTTCTTGGTGTATCTCCTTGTCAGATGTGGGTTGATTTTCTAGTGTTGGCTTATCTAGTTCCTTGGTAGTACTTGGACTGGCTAACATGTCAACTATAACAACTTCAAATTTGGCAGAGGTAGTGTGATGAGTTGATGTCCCATCAATTTTTGGATAAGCTTTGACTTGTAAAAGTACAATATTACTGCCTGGCAAAGATGTGTCTTTTTCTTTCTCATCCTATATATCTTCCTTGGTTAATACTGGATTCTTAACTGGGGTATCCTTTATTATATCAATAATGTGTACTTCTAGTTCCTTCTGAATTTCCACTTCCTTAGGAGCTTCTATCTTTGGAATGGGTGATTCCATTACATTTAGTCTATTGCAGGCTCGACATCCTTAGATGTACTAGCACCTTTGTCTCCATCTTTGTCAATCAACAAACCAAACACTATCTTCCAAATCTTGACACTTTCTTGTACAACATCCTCAACCTTGTGTTGAAGGATTAAATAAGCTCTGAGCTTAGGATCAAATTTTGCTTGGTGTTTCTCCACAATTTTTCTAATGTTGGTAGGGGTGAGACTTGATTCCACTTGTGCTAAGGTGCTCTCCCTTATTTTTTTTTCTATATTAAGATCATATTCCCATTTTTGTGCAACCCTATTACTTAGCTCCTTAGGGATTCAGTTCTCCAACTGAATAGGTAACATCTTGAAAGTGCAAAGCATTTCAAGAATAGAATCTTCAACTTTTTCTTTCTATCCTATACTTAGACTTCCAAACTTTAATTCTTTCAAGTCATCCACTCCTGTAGAGTTTGTGATCTTGTGGTATAATTCATCCATAGTAGTTTTAACATCCTACAATGCAATCTTCTTCTTCACCTCTTCATCACTTTCAGTTTCTTCATCATCTTCTTGTTCCAACACAAGTTTTCTTCTAGGCCTTTTGTTTACCTTACTCAGAACTGCCTTAGGTTGTGCAAGTTTTCCCTTACTAGATGCAGGGGATTTCTTAGGAGTCTCAGTAGCTACTCCCCTTGTTCTAGGCCTTAGCACAAGTGTCAAAGACACTTTAGGTTTCAGTATTCTTTTCTTGGTTGGGGGCTTGACAATCACTGGTTTCTTTGCTTTCTTCTTTTCTACTTGAGGGCTTGACAATCACTGGTTTCTTTGCTTTCTTCTTTTCTACTTGAGTATCTTCTTCTTCTTCTTTCTCACTATCACTAGATTCACTTGGTTCATCTTCTCCCAATCCTTGGATTAATTCTAGTGGAGCATCCTTTTTCATTTCTTCCACATATTTCTCCAAACTCTTTACTATCTTCTTTCTTTTCCTCTCTAAAGTTGTAGCTATTAAACCCATAGAGATTTTAGATTTGGCTTCTTCGTATGTTCCAAAGTAGGGTGCCTTACTATCAATTTCTTCAACTAAGAGGCTTTTTATACCAGTAGTAGCTTCATCTATATTGACTCCATAGGGTAGTGGCATGAGCCATGAAACCCTAGGAAGAACTACTTGTGCATAAGTGAAGTCTATGTCAACTAGAAAGCATATATCCTTACTGTACTTTTCAACTAATGACACAAGGATTCTACTCCTATTTCTCATTTTCTTCTTGATTTCAACAAAATAGTTATCCATCACACCATTAAAACTATCTCCTATCTGACCTATGAATTCATTGATTTTCATAGTAATGGGTTTCTTCTTGTCCCATATCACACCTCCATGAGTAGGAAAACTCTTCTTTACATAAAAGAATAGATAGATTAGCAAAGAACCAAACTTACACATTGAATTCTTTACAGTCTGGATTAATTTGAGGTTCTTAAAAAGCTAAGTTAGTTGGAGCTTGGCAAGATCATATGGATGTCCTTTCTTAATGATTTTCCATGCCTGGTCCACTGCCATACAAGGGACACTATCCAACCGACTAGATTGGTAGAACTTGTGTGAGATAAACCTAACAACAAAGTCAATTTTTGGATCATATAATGGTGGAGATCATCATTCCACATTTGTTCCATACTGCTTGTGTGTTTGCTTGAATTTATTCTTTGCTTGAATACTTCATTGTCCTTTTTCCTTGAATCATAGGGTATCTAGTGACTCCTTGGATCATGTCCTTTGGTATCTTCATGAGTCCATCTTCTAGCCATAGTTGCATGTCATGTACTCAACTCAACTCTATTTTTATCCATTCAACTTTAAAATTATGTGCGAAATATAGGGCATGCACTAACCCTTGTTTGGCAACCGATTTATACTCTAGCTTCAACACTCCATTAACACATAACTTATCATATGCCTCCCTGATCTCATAATCTCTGATTTCCCTAATTTTGCATATATAACAAGACCTAATATCATTCATCATCAACACATTTTCTAGAAGTGAAGATAGGGCCCCAAACAAATCTCCTTTAATTGTAGTTTCCAAAATTGCCTTAAAAGTCTGTGGCTTGCAAACTTCATTTCTTACCAATTGTGCATTGAAAAATTCCATCCCTTGTTTCTTCACTATAGCAGATGATGATGCCATTTTAATTTAAAATTTTGAAAAGAAATGTTTTATTGGTAATGTACCTTTTTCTTGTAAGTATCCTATAGATTATTTTTACCGATGGAATGCTGTAGAGATTTGGAATCGTCTTTGACAAACTAGTTGCTCACACTCTGAATCGGTCAAAGAAATCTCAATTCACTAGGTGGAATGAAATGAGCACCAAATCTCCACTTTATAGATTCCAAAAAGTAAAATTACGGCCTCATAAATGCTTCGTACAAAATTTCTAATTGGAATACAACTATCTTGGCAAACTCATGCTAACCTCAGCTTACACAAGCTCGATCAATATAACCATTAAGACACAACTCAGTATCTATAGCATGTTAGCCACAACAAGTGCTCAGTATAGACTTATAACTTGGTCAAGACACTAACACTCGACATAAAAATAAAATAAAAAATTTCTATTTCACTCAAATATGTCCTAATGCATATTGGACTTCTACTCAATCTTTATGTTAGGAACTGATGTAAAATAAAGCCTTATAAAATTTAGTGCAAAACATACCTTCTATGCTTAGTTAGAAGAAGTGTGATCACCTGATCCATTAGATTGGGTGACCTCAGATGTGCTAGCTTCACTTGTGCTTCCTTCTTCTTTCTTCTTCCATGTCTTATCCATCTGATTTTTCAATTTTTCATGGATATCTTCATTCTAATTCTGATCAGTGCTCAGCATAGGTGGTCTAAAATATTTCTTAAGGTGACCTATCTTATTACATTTGTAACATACCTTGCTTCCATTCATCCATCTTTTTGATTTGCCTCTGAAATGAGTCTTCATACGATTTGCTCCAATGTGTCCATATTTTCCATAGTAATGACAACTGTACCAAGTGTTATAATCCCAATTGTATGAGTTGTTCTTCACAGGTGGCTTAGTATGTTCATTTGATGACCATCTTGGTTTAGATCTGAATTCAAATGCTTTATGCCCATACTTCTGATAGTTGAAACAATTGCCTTGAAATTTAGGTGAGGTAGGTGGGTTACTGACCTTAGACCTACATTCATGTCCCTGATGTCCATGTTTCTTATAGTTAAAGAAATGTCCATTAAAATTAGGTTTAGAATCAAACTTACCATGTTTTCTTCTGCATATGTTGGTTGTATGTCCTGGCTTTCCATAATGATGGCATGTGGGCTTGTTGTTCTTTGGTTTAGCATTCTTTTGTTCTCCATTCTTTAATGATTCTCCTTCTTCAGTAGATGAAACATGTTCATTGAGTCCAAGTCTAGATCTATCATCAGATCTTCTAGGTGACCTTAACAGTTCTTCAAAATATTTTTTAGCTTCATTGGGTTTGTTCATCCTTTCATTGATTTCCTTTTCAGATCTTAGTTCATTCCTCAATTGATCATTCTCAAACCTCAGTTGGTTGATTTCCATATCTTTCCTAGCCAACTCTTGATTAACCAGCAGTAGTTGATTTACCATGTCTAATTGATTATTATTCAACCTTTGCATGTCATTTTTCCTCTCAGCTAATCTCATTTCAATTTGTCTTTTGTCTTCTTCAGCCATTGTCTTATCATCTTCAGCTTTCTTTTTCTTCTCAACTACTTCACAAAGTCTGATAGATTGAATTTCCTATTCTCTTTAGATTCCTGATGTCATCATTCATTATGGTATTCTTCTCCAGTAGCTCTTTTATGGCTTTGTCACTTTTTGAAGAGTTTCCATTATCAAATAGTCTAGTGGTATCTCCTTCTTGATATTGCAATTCATTTTGCTTAATAGCAATTTCTCTTCTTTTGCTCAAGGATTTCTTTAGTTCACTTCTGGCTACTTCCAATTTTTGTAATGCTAGTTGTCCATCAATATTCTGATTCTCTATGACCTTTCCCAGCTTATAGACTTCCATCTCAAGATATTTTTCTTCAAGTGGTTAGAGTTTCTATGAGAAACCTTAGAGCTCTGATACCAACTGTTAGAAATATAATTGGGAAATGTGATACTGAGAGGGGGGGTGAATCATATATCACCTATTAAACCATTTTCATATGAATAAAATTTTTTCATAGCATCAACAATACTTGATCATAACAAAATAACTAACATACTAAACAACATCAATGAAAGCATTCATAACAGAATGATTTTGGTTACACAAAAACCCTTGAAAGGTAAAATTGAGGTGGGGATGACACCCACAAATCTTCACTACTGTAGTAATAAATTTGCAAGTTAGGGCTTACAAAATTTGATCAAAACTTGATCTACCCTATGAGGGGTCTACCCTATTAAGAGCTAAAAGACTTATACAGTTTACCTTGCTAAAGGATTTGAAACTTACAACAAAGTATGAACTCAATTAAGAGATTACAAAAAGTCTATTAGGACTACTCAGTTAAGATATTTACCTTGATACACTAGTTAGAATGTCTCAATACCTGATCTTTCAGTTTGCACTATATGTAGATTATAGATCTTCTCTTTACTGTATTGTATTGATCTCTCTTATCATATTTATCTCTATTCTATCCTTTCACTGCTTAGCTCGGTCACTGAACTCTATCTGAATACTTCACTTCACTGAATATGCCTTTCTACTTATTCCCTTCACATTCGCTATCCCTCGCTACTACATTTTAGGGTTTAGATCTTGACCTTATATAATCAACAAAACATCTTCATGATTCAAGATCTACGGTTCATATTAATTCCTTTTGCTGCTTAAGCCTTACTAATTTCTAATTGGCTCTAGGTATTGCATAGGGATCAATGATTGCTAAGTAGATGCGTAATTACCTCCATAATTATCTCAACAAACAAAATACAAAACATGAATGTTGGCCAAAATAGTTTACCTCGATCACTGTGCCAAAACAAACTCTTATGTCATTCCTAGCTAACTCGGTAAATGTAGTTCCCGATACTCTGCATTCACTGTACTTGGCATATGTTGATATCTTGATCACTCGGTAATCATTACATAGATGACTCAGAAAAACTAGACTTGGTATACTACAAAAAATACATAGTGACCATAAGTTTACTTGGTAGTACTACTACTCGGTAAGTAAACATTACATAACTTGGCCTTTACATAATGACTTTGTCGCAGTGATGACCAACCATCATTGCCTAGATAAATGACTAAGTGTGGGTCACTAATAGTCAACAAAACTATAGAGATCTACAATGTTGATTTTCTTCTATGATGTATATCTATTTATACATAGAGAAACCACCCATGAGTGATAGCATATCATGACCAATAGTGAGGTCAATGATCATATCAATGTTTGGAAAGAAAAAATAATCCTTGGGATATGCCTTGTTGAGATCTCAAATTTTTTTCAATATTTTGAGTTCTTCTGATGGTTTTTGAACTAGAACCATGTTGGAAATCCATTCTTAATAGTCAATGGCATGTATGATAGTAGCTTTTAGGAGTTTTTCCAATTCTTCTTTGACTAGTAAGGAAACCTTAGGATATAGTTTTTGAATCTTTTACTTGATTGGATCGGCATTTGGGTTTATTACAAGGTATACTAATAGGGTAGGTTTCAACCTAGCCATGTGAGCATAAGACCATGTAAATTTGATTATAGCATCCTAGAGAAGTGCAATGAAAGTTGTTTCTTTGAACTTTGATAATAATGTCAAAATGTATGTGATTCTTGGGCATTAAGATTGATAGGCTTGGTTTCTTCAATAAGTATAGACATATATTCTGATCTATCATCATGAATAAGAGGATTGGGTGAGTCTTCATCCTTTAGCACCTCAAAGAGGTTTTCACCAAAAGATACATGATAGGGAGCTCCTAGCTGAGTCATCTTGACTCACAATGAAGGTCTTCTTCCTAGAACTAATAAGGTTTCTTTTTAACCTCCACCAAGGGTAGGATAATCAACTCTACCCTTTCCACTAGGACCTCCACTACGAATTAGGATTTTATACAACACTAAATCCACAAGGGTAGATTCCTCTTCATGCACTCAAATATTGCATAGCATCTAGCAAGGTAGGTCTTGTGCTTCTTCCATCATAATTAACTTATTATTGAAGATCTAGAACCCTAGTTCACTCATACATCCTCTTGATTTCACAATTCTAGGAATAGATGTAGTGAATCCTTGTAGCCCTATCCAATCACCTTTTCTTATCTAAATACCAAACTTCACAAAGGAATCCCAAAAATGATCTTGGATTCGGATACCCTTTTGGTAAATACAAAATATTTTTAGGGTTAGAGAGTCTCAAGCCTTTCATATAGTACTTCAATACCTTTAGAGATTGGGTTCTTAAAATTAGGAATAATAGCCTATTTTTTAGGAATTCTTCACAAAACTAGATGAAATGGATTCACCGGTCTCCACCATTTCTTGAAGTGGTTATTTTGGATGTTAAGATCATCCTCCAATCATTGTAACTTCTTATTCAATCCTACCCTATAATCTATTTTCACAGTTACTCAATTTTCCCTAGCCAAGCTATAGCCTAGCTTGCCTAGGGAAAGAGCTCAAAATTCACCATATTATTTTCTAAACCTAAAAGAAATTAAAAAAATGTATAGTGTCCCCTTAAACATATCACCAAGGTTCAAACCCTTTCCATGGATCTAAATGGAATGGGAGTCATTTTTCTATATGTATTCATGTCTGGTCCAGTGACCACAAAACAAGGAAAATAATTTATATGTAACTACAAATGGAAAGTAAAAATAAATTCCTATCACAATAAGCTTCAAAAAAAAAACTAACTAATTAAATCAAAGAAAAAGATTATTCAACCCATCCTTACTACTAGAATGAAAGCACAAGATAAATACAGTCACTATTCACTGTGAACACTTATCTTATTTTATCCAAATGAAGGCCAATTGCTCTACATGGTTCCCAATGTCCTTAAATAGGTTTGGATCATCAATTAAAAAAGTATCCACTGGTCTAAACTATCCCCTAAGCTTTTCCAACTTTTTTTACAAATTTTTCAAAAAGTTGTCGAGCAACATTTGGAAAGTTGCAAAGTTGCTCAAGCAACTTTTGCACAATTTTTACAAATTGGTGCTCTAATCCCTATCTAGCCCTATGGATGAAACCACAAGGTCCTAAAGCATGACCTCAAACTCAAAACTCAATAAAAATGTCTATTTTAAAGACTTAGACTACTTATCACTCAATTTGACCTAGTGTGCTCATCAAGAGAAATTGAGAGCACTTAGAGCCTAACTCACACAACCTAACTTCCCTTCTTCTAGGAAATCACAAAAATGAAACCAAACCTTAAATAATCATAAAAAAGGAAGTGGGGATTATACCCTAGGTGCTACTATACCATACTCCCCTATAGCAAAGAATTCAAGTTCCTTTTGGATCTATGATAGTCGGATCTATTCCAAACTTTTTGAATTCTACTTCAGCAACCCATGTGGCTTCAGCCTCAAGATGAGTATGCCACTTGATGAGGTGTTCCTTGTAGATGCCATTCCTAGTCTATTTCTTGATTCTAGATTCAAAGATCAATTCTTTTAATAGCTTGGGTGGAGGAGGTAAGGGCACATCTTTGGAAAATTTTTCTTTTTCATTGGTCATCTTTGTTTCAATTAGTATGGGTCCTTTTTAAGAAACTAGAAATTGGACATTGAAGATTGGTGAAATGGAAAACTATGTAGGTAGATCAAGTTTATAGGAATTCTCTCCATACTTGGCTAATACCTTGCATGGACCAATCCTCTTCATTTGGATTTTTCTTGGTATTCCCTTCTACAACCTTACTTTTTTGAGGTGTACCATCACTAAGTCTCCAACTACAAACTATAAGTCTTTCTCCTTGGTATCCACCACTATCTTCAATCTTTGTGTTAATTCAATTAGTGTTTGTTTGACCTGATCATGTACTTCCTTCATGGATTAGGCAAAGTCTTCAACATGCCCACTCTTTCCTTACATGTTTCCCAAGTCCCTAAGCTCACAAATGCCTCTAGGGTGCATACCATAAACTATTAAAAATGGAATTTTACCAGTGGTCATTTTAGTATTGTCATTATAAGCATACTTAGCTTGTGGTATAATTTGATTCCATACTTAGCCATACTCCTTTGTTAAGCACCTTAAAATATTCCCCAACACTCTATTGATAACCTATGTTTGGCCATCTATTTGGGGGTGATAAGATGACCCAAAAGACTAATTTGATCCTATCCTTTTCCATATTGTTTTCCAAAAGTATCCCATGAATTTGACATCTTTGTCAGAGACTATGCTGAGAGGTAATCCATGGAGTCTTACAGTATCCCTAAATAATAAATGAGCTATATAATTTGCATCATGTGTTGTCTTTCATGGGATGAAGTTGCTCATTTTATTGAACCTATCTACCACTACAAAAATGCTACCAATCCCATTGTTTGTTCTTGGAAACCAAACTATGAAATCCATGTTGATGAACTCCCATGGCCTATTTGGAATGGGAAGTAGTTGATAGAGTCCAACATTAGAAGACACACCTTTAGCCTTCTGACAAACTATACACTACTCCACATATCTTCTAACATCTTGTTGTTGTTTTTTCCTGCAACCTCCTTTCCTAGGTGGGAACTTGGGAACCAAATCATGGGATTGAGAACATGGAACACAAACTCAACCCTGTAAAAAAAAAAGAGACAAGAGAAGTCCAACAGAACAAGGTATGAATACCTCCTTCACTTTGAGCTCCACATCACTCAATTGGTTAGGCCTCATCTTCACACTATTAGGAATGAATTTTGAATCTTTGGTAGTCATTCTGTAATAGTGGTTGTTGCATTCATGACTATGATTATCATTGATGTCAACACAGTGTTATTTTGGAGATTAGCAGAGAAGCAGGCACAATTTTGTTTTGCACACATGTTATATTGTAGATTGAGTTATGTGACATTGATGTTATGTTCTTTGATGTGTTATTAGCCTATGGTTAAGAGCACAAAAATAAATTCACTTATGCATGAAAGTTATAAGCATTTTGGTGGAAGTAGTATTCTGGTAGTGTTCCTAAGTAGCATTTTTTGGTAATCGGAGGATATCTCCTAATTAGGATGGAATCTAATTCTGTGCAATTAAAGGAAAGTTTGAGACTCATTGGTGGTGACGTGATTCATAGCACAAACTTTGAGGTCACATGAGTGGAAAGTTACAATATCTGGAAGCTGACAGTTTTATGTAATTTTGTTGTAGCGTGTTGAAATTATTATTTTGTATTTGCATGCCAACTCATTTGTAATTATTTGAGTTTGGTATAAAGGAAGGAATATTTTCCTTGTTGTAAAATGGATGTGTGATGGTTGTGATATCTAATTATGATATTGGGATGCGAATGTATGCATGAAGTGAAGAAAAGAGCTAATTCAGTGATGAAGGAAGACTTGTGAAGTACAGAGATTTGGATTTGTGATCTTGTGTCGCAGAGTGTGTGGTTTTGGCACAATGTGAAGGAGGTAACATATTTCATATTATTATGTTGAATAATCCTAAGATTTTTTGGATAGTGAGTTCAAAGATCTTTCCTTGAAGTTGTTTGGGCAGTGGGTCCTTCTGTCTTCCATAACTCCTAATAGGGTTAGAATCTTTTAACAGGGATTCAAAATCTCCTAACAGGGATTCATCTGTACTAAATTTATTTCATAAGACTCCTAATAGGGTCCATCCTCTAACAAGGAACTTTCATATTAGTGCATCATTTTGTGGGCATCATTCCCACTGGGGTTTACTCTTTGATCAAGAGGTTCCCTAGTTAACATATCTTATGTTATTGTGTCATTGTGTATGATTATCTTTCTATGGTTGGTTGTTACATTGATTATATGGTTTAAAGTTGTTGAAGTTGATAAATGGTTTAATTATTAGATAACTAATTCACCCCCACCCCTCTTAGTTATCTTGGTGGTCTTTACTTTCTAAAAATTGGTATTAGAGCGGTAGGTCCTTGAAAGGAAAGTTTAATGGCTTAAGGAGATCCATGGTGAATTTCAGGAAAGAAAGCCCTAAGTTTGAGGGAGTAAATTTTGACAGCTGGAAAGAAAAGATGAAGACACATCTCTTGTGTTTAGGACCAGGATATTGGTTGATTACAAAGAATGAAAAGACTATAATTGAAGAAGACAATCTTGAAACAAGTTCTAAAGAAGAGGTAGATCTATTCATGTGTAACATACTTGCAAGAGAAGCACTCTTGACAACACTTCCATAGAATGAATACAGTCAGGTAAAATGTTTTAATAAATCTAATGAAATTTGGAAATCTTTACACTCTACTTTTGAAGGTGATGAACATGCAAAAAGAGCTAGATTACATAATTGGATATGTGCATTTGAAGATATTAGAATGATGGAAGATGAATCTATTAGAAGCTATATTGGTAGAATGTCAGAAATTATTGCAGGGATAAAATCTTGTGGAGGATCAAAGACAGAGAATGAAGTGATATGGAAAATTTTGAGAACATTGACTCTTGTATTTAAGTAGACAACACAAATGATTGAACAAGTTATACCTTGTACTACAAACTTTACAAGAGAGACTCTTCTTGGAAGATTGGAAGCAATAGAGATGAACCTAAAGTTATCAGGGGACTTACCTAGAATGGAGATAGCATTCAGTGCTCTTAGTATTCAACCTACTTTGTCAAGAAGTACAAGTGTGAATGGAGATTATGCTAGCAGCAGTAGATCCAAATCTGAAGAAGATAAGAAGATTGAAGAAGGTAATGCCTTGCTTGTGAAAAGAGAACCAAATGGTAAGAAAATCTTTAAATGTTGGACTTGTCAAGAATATGATCATTTTGCATCTAAGTGTCCTAAGAGAGTTAAGAAGTATAGAAAAAATTTCAACCCTAGAAGACCTAAAGAATGTTATTATGCAAATGATGAAGAAATTGAAGCAGGAATTGAAAGACATTTGAGTGACAGTGATAATGATAATCTTGATGACATAGGATTTGTAGTAATTAAGGAAGAAAATTATGAATCTGATATTAAAGAAGAAAAAGCCTTAGTTTCCCAAGTTGAAAAGAAAGCTGATTGGATTATAGATAGTGGTTTTTCACATCATATGACTAGTGATAAAGGAAAGTTCATAAAGTTTAACAATCATGATGGAGGAGTTTCTAGAGTTGGTAAAAATGCACCTTGTTTGATTAAAGGTATAGGATCTATTACTCTTGATGGAAAGCCTAATACTGATGATGTTTACTTTGTGGATGGATTGAAACATAATCTATTGAGTGTTGGACAGTTAGTTGATAAGGGATATCAAGTTTTGTTTGCTGAAGAAACTTGTGTGATTAAGGATAAAGATGGAAATTTGATTGGAACAGGATCTAGAACCAGAGGTAATGTATTTCAGTTGAACCCTACTGAGATGACATGTTTGGTGACTAAGATTGATGATAGTTGGTTATGGCATAGAAGGTTTTGTCATATAAACTTTGATAATATTGTGAAAGTGAGTTCTACACTTGCAGTAAGAGATTTACCTAAGATTATGAAGCCTACTAACATGATTTGCAAGGAATGTGTGATGGATAAGAAGAAAAGGAGTTCATTTCCTAGCAAGAAGTTCACATCTATAGAGAAGTTGGAGATTGTTCATACAGACTTGAGAGGTCCTACTAGGACTAGAGGATTCTATGGTGAAAGGTATTTTATGATTCTTGTTGATGATTTTACAAGAATGATGTGGATTGCATTTCTGAAAGAAAAATTTGAAGCATTTGATAAGTTTAAGGTGATTAAGAATAAAGTTGAGAATGAATCAGGAATGAGGATTAAATATTTGAGATCTAAGAGAGGAAGAGAATTTACATCTAAAGAGTTTAACACTTTTTGTGAAATGAATGGTATTAAGAGACAATTTTCAGCCCCTAGAACACCTGAACAAAATCGTATTGTAGAAAGAAGGAACAAATTAGTGATTGAAGTAGTAAGAGCTATGTTGTTTGAGAGTGATTTGGGAAAGACATTTTGGAGAAAAGCAGTGAATACAACAATATATACAATGAACAAAGTACAAATTAGAGTAGACACAGACAAGACACCTTATGAACTATGGTTTGGACATGTACCCTCAGTTAAGTATTTTAGAATTTTTGGAAGTAAATGTTATATTAAGAGAGATGATGATATAGGAAAGTTTGATCCTAGAAGTGATGAAGGAATTTTTTTTGGATATTCTTTGAAAAGAAAAGTTTATAGATATTACAATAAGAGAACTAAGACTATTGTTGAAAGTGAAAATGTGAAAGTTGATGAGAAGTTTAAAATTCAAGAAAGAATGCTTGATTATGAATTTGATGAAGGAACTAACCCTCAGCCTAATATTGAAGCTACTGAACAATTTTTTGAGACTAACAGTGAATTTTTGAATGAAAGTCATGCTGAAGAAAATAGAGAAGAATCTACAATTGAGACAAGATCTGAGACTATGACACCTAACAGGTATATTTCAAGACATCATCCTATTGAGCAAGTTATTGAAAGTTTAGACAAAGGAGTTCTTACTCGAAAGAAGGCACATTTATGTTTGATTTCTCAAATTGAACCTAAATCTACTAATGAAGCATGTGAAGATGAACATTGGGTTAAAGCTATGAAAGAAGAATTGGATCAGATTGAAAAGAACAAGACATGGGAATTGGTCCCTAGACCTACAGATAAAAATGTGATTGGAACTAAATGGGTATTCAGAAACAAGATGAGTGAACAAGGAGAAGTAATTAGAAACAAAGCAAGATTGGTATGTAAGGGATACTCACAACAAGAAGGAATTGACTATGAAGAGACCTTTGCCCCTGTGGCAAGACTTGAAGTAGTAAGAATTTTTTTGGCTTATGCAGTATTTAAGAAATTCAAAATATATCAGATGGATGTGAAGTCAGCATTTCTGAATGGTGAATTGAAAGAAGAAGTCTACATTGAGTAGCCTGAAGGTTTTCCTTTGACTCAAGAAGGAGACATGGTATGTAAACTAAAGAAAGCACTATATGGATTGAAACGAGCACCTAGAACTTGGTATGCAAGACTAGATAAGTATTTGTTAAAGTTGGGATTTACAAAAGGAACAACTGATAGTAATTTGTATACAAAAGAAATTGAGAATGGATTGTTAGTTTTGGTTATTTTTGTTGATGACATTATTTTTGGAGGAGAAGATGAAGCTAGTGACAAATTTGCTGATGAAATGAAGAAAGAATTTGAAATGAGTATGAGTGGAGAAATGAAATACTTTTTGGGATTACAGGTAAAACAAAACAAAGATGGTATCTTTGTAAGTCAGAAAAAGTACTTGAATGATTTGTTGAAAATTTTTGGTATGGAGAATTGTAAACTAGTTGGAACACCTATGGTTATAGGACATAAACTATCTAGTAAAGATGAGACACCAGCAGTTGAGCAAAAGAAATATAGATCTATGATTGGAGAATTGCAGTACTTAACACATACAAGACCTGATATAGAACATTCAATTGGGATTGTGGCTAGATTTAAAGCTGAACCTAAAGAATCACATTGTGCAACAATGAAGAGGATACTAAGATATCTTAGAGGCATAATGGACTATGGATTATGGTATGAAAATTATGATGATTTTACCCTATGTGCATCTACTGATGCTAATTGGGGAGGCAGTATTGATGATAAGAAAAGCACCAGTGGTGGAGCCCTTTTTATTGAAGGAAGATTAGTTTCTTGGTTGAGAAAAAAGTAGAATTGTACCTCATAGAGTACAATAGAAGCAAAATATGTAGAAGTAGTAATAATTATAATCAGATAATTTGGATGAAGTAGATGTTGATGGACATTGGAATCAAGATTGATGAGCCTATTGTCATACATTGTGACAATACAAGTACAATTATTATGTCAAGAAATCTGGTTTTACATTCTAACACAAAGCATATAGAGATCAAGTATCATGTTGTAAGAGAGAAAGTTGTAGATAAAGAAGTCAGATTGGAGTACATTAGCACAAAGGAACAGATAGCATACATATTTACTAAGCCCTTGCCGAAGGATACATTTGAGTATCTAAGAGGTATGCTTGGGGTTATGCCCCAACCTAATCTTGAGTAAAGATGTAGATGGTTGCATCTATCCAGTGGTTTATGAACCTATCTTTCTTCTAGACTAGATGTTGGTACTTCCCCTATGGGGGAGTATGTGTATCTAAGCTGAGTCATTGAGGACTCTAGTGAATATTTTTTTTATTTTGAATAGTGTCTTTTGACATTGAGCTATTGTTTGACATATTGATATAATTTTTGTCATTGATGTCAATGGGGGAGAGAATCATGAAAAACATTGAGGAACTACATTTATTGGAGAGACTGAATAGGAAAACAAAGCAAGATTTGATCGACGATGAGCAGCAGTGATTGGATTTTTGGAACATTGGATGTTTTTCATCTATGTTTCCATCAATGCCAATGGGGGAGATTGTTAGGAATGAATGCTGAAGATTTGGTAGTCATTCTATAGCAGTGGTTGTTGCATTCATGACTATGATTGTCATTGATGTCAACACAGTGTTATTCTGGAGATTAGCAGAGAAGTAGGCATAGTTTTGTTTTGTGCACATGTTATATTGTAGATTGAGTTATGTGACATTGATGTTATGTTCTTTGGTGTGTTATTAGCCTATGGCTAAGAGCACAAAAATAAATTCACTTATTCATGAAATTTATAAACATTTTGGTGGAAGCAGTATTCCGACAGTGTTCCTAAGTAGCAGTTTTTGGTAATCAGAGGATATCTCCTAATCAGGATGGAATCTGATTCTACGTAGTTAAAGGGAAGTTTGAGACTCATTGGTGGTGATGCAATTCATAGCAAAAACTCTGAGATCACATGAGTGGAAAGTTACAATAACTGGAATCTGACAGTTTTATGTAATTTTGGTGTAGCGTGTTGAAATTATTATTTTGTATTTGCATGCCGACTCATTTGTAATTATTTGAGTGTGGTATAAAGGAAGGAATGTTTTACTTGTTTTAAAATGGATGTGTGATTGTTTTTATATGGAATTATGATATTGGGATGCGAATGTATGCATGAAGTGAAGAAAAGAGCTAATTCAGTGATGAAGGAAGACTTGTGAAGTATAGAGATCTGGATTTGTGATCTTGTGTAGTAGAGAGTGTGGTTTTAGCACAATGTGAAGGAGGTAACATATTTCATATTATTCTATTGAATAATCCTAAGATCTTTTGGACAGTGAGTTCAGAGATCTTGCCTTGAAGCTGTTTGGGCAGTGGGTCCTTTTGTCTTCCATAACTCCTAACAGGGTTAGAATCTTTTAACAGGGATTCAAAATCTCCTAACAAGGATTCATATGTACTAAATGTATTTCATAAGACTCCTAATAGGGTCCATCCTCTAACAAGGAACTTTCATATTAGTGCATCATTTTGTGGGCATCATTCCCACCGGGGTTTACTCTTTGATCAAGAGGTTCCCTAGTTAACATATCTTGTGTTATTGTGTTATTGTGTATGATTATCTTTCTATGGTTGGTTGTTGCATTGATTATATGGTTTAAAGCTGTTGAAGTTGAGAAATGGTTTAATTATCAGATAATTGATTCACCCCCCCCTCTCAATTATCTTGGTGGTCTTTACTTTCTAACACACACACATGACTTCCTTTGACAAACAAAAGCTTATAGATATATAGCTATGGAATAGCTTTCAAACCCCTTTAGGTAACTTTTACCTCAGTGAATTTTGACTATATCTTGTGCAATATCCCACTTGCATAGAGTAAGTCTGAAAACTAGAAAATAATTCTAACTCCTATCAAAATGAAAGGGAAAATGGTTTCATTTATATTTTGGGATGAATGGATCCCTGAAATACCCAAAATCTCTCTTAGACCAATACCTTATCCAATGGGAAACAAAGTCAAATACAATACTGCAACAAAAAGATATGAATATAGAAGACACTGCAGTATAATACATAAATGCCTTACATAAATAATATACCATTGATTAAGTTCTACTTATGAATCCACCTATGTATCCAGATATACAACTACCTATTTAAAAGATGTAACCCTCCCCTTAGAAGAGACCCTGAAATAAGAAATACATTAATCAACATCCACTAAAACACAAGTATGACATATCCTTGATATCCAAACTCATACATATCTGATGACAAATATTGAATCCTAGTTATTCACTTGAAATAAAATCTATTGTGATCTTTCAATACAAGAGACTAAAACACCCTTGATGTTTCAACCATGTGATTCAGGAAGCAAAATGGAGACAACTAGATAACAATATAAAAAAATGTCAAAATCTTATTCATAAGATAGACTATTAAAATTTATATTCTCCTCTAAGAACCAAAAGGGAAGAACACCTTGTATGAAGAAAAGAGGACAGTATTTATAGAAGGATCCACTCTTGGAACTAGCTCTAAAAAATATAGAGAGTTTGGAACCCTTTTACAACACAAAAACTTGTTATATATATCACTCACTAGCCATCTTTGAATCCTGGAAGAATCAGAATACAAAAAGCTTGGGATGGCTAGGGAAAAATTAGGGTTTCCAACAACTACAACAACTAGATACAACAAGAAAATAAAGGCCAATAGGAAAGCTTGAAAACCCAGGAAGGATCAAATCAAATCTGATGTACAATATTTGGGTTTCCAATATCTAGGCCAACCATGATTACAAATTAAAAGCTTATTGTTGTAGACAAAAATTTAATACCATAACTAACCTAACAAAATTATGTGTACCAAGGCATGGAGATTGCTAACAATCATCATACCCTAGACGCCCTTCTCAAAGTATTAGTCCTCTGTATTAAACTTGGCATGGAAGATCAGGAAACAAAATTAGATCATGATGACTACCTTAATATCTTGTTCATCAATTTTCACTTGCAACCATCCTTGAAACAAAATAAAATTGATTTCACTTGTTTCTTTTCTGGTTCACTGACTCAACCTTGCTGGAAAATATCTTAGAAAATTTAAATAAAATGGCCCCAATGGTTAATTGAAAAAATTAAAACATAGTCATTGATCCTTGTTTTTCCCGGCACATCATACGATTCTCATAAATTAGTAGAACAGTCAACTGGGCCTTAAAAATAACCAGCCACATCACCTCCTTGAAAACCAATCAGAAAATAGCAACTCAACAACACCTTTCACAAAGGACCCACCTTTTCATTTGTCTTTCTTTAGACAAGATCAGACAACTATCGTGATCTCCCACTGGATAAAGGCTAGACACTTTTCTCCTAAGGAATCACACCTACCATTGATCTTCCTCGGGCTTTAACCAAAATTTACATTGTTTACTAACTGGGATCACCTGATGCTAACCACCAGAATAACCTTAACTAGGTGGTTTATCAAAAGAATTCAAAATATGCAATCCCATTGACAACCATGGATAGGTGGAAATAAATCGTTATCCCTTGATCACTAAGCATCAAGCACATCTCCTTTGTGGTAACACAACCACTGTCAGATCTAACCACTCTTTATTGTTACTCCAACCTTTGGCCCCAATGACATCATCCTTGCCAACTCAAATATCTAATGATTAACATGATCCTGCAATCACTATCAACTGAGAACTTTCTCATTAAAGCTTCACACCCTTTGTCCAATCTTCCTTGACCTACAATGTCTTTATCTTTCCTTTTAACCATGAGAATTTTTTAACCCCATCATCTGGAGATCACATGACAATAGGCTTCTCATGATCTCTAAGCACTTTACTTAACCTAAATCTGATCATGAGATTCTGAAGCATATCTCTCAATTTTTGAATCTACCTTTAAACCATGGTTACATCAGGAGACTTGGAGGTAACACTTATCTCTAAGTTGCTGGATTTTTTACTTAACCCCAAGAAACTTCCTAAGATTAAACACTAGCCCTTGATCTTTCTCATCATCTACAGTCATCACCCAATCTCCAGATACTTTGACAATTAATTGTTACTTTGCAAGAATGGGAGATCACCATCCTCTCATTTACCTTGAGACCTTGGTTGCCAAATCTCCAAATACTTTGTTACATAGCCATTTCTAAATGAGACTTAGAGAAAACCTTGCCAAGTCACTAGATCTTATGGGCTTAACATCAACCTTCATGAGATTTGGAGATGACCGCTATAGTTTAAGTCCTTTACTTATCGTTGAATCTACAAATGCTTCACTTAACCTTATCTCCATCTTGAAAATCAGTGACATCCATTGATCAAGACCTACATCAATGGTGACTGCTAAATCACTGAATGCCTCATGCCTTGCCATAAAATTTTGAGATTAGGAGATAACCTTATTTCACTGTGCCTCTTAACCTTGTCGCTGAGTCATCAAATGGCCATCGGGTTTTGTACTGCCTACCAACTAGGCCCAAAAAGACATAACACTTTGGATTTATCTTTCTTTACATCTGTCAAACTTAGCACTGCATACTAGTTAGGCCTAAAATGCTTAACACTTTATCATATTTTTCATTTCTTGCATCTATCAGACTTAGCACCTTTAAAACACTTTGACTTGTTACAAGTAGTAGTTATTGTTGCACCAAAATATTGACTTGTTAATGCCCTATATAGCCACTAGACTTATAGAAGACACAGGAGGTAGTTAAGCCATGTCATGAATCATAAGGGAGGCACTGACCATTTTTCCAACAATCTCCCCCTTAGCATTACCTGAGGGGATTAAAACTTGTGACCAAGCTCTGATACCACTTGTTACAAGTAGTGGTTGCCATTGCACCAAAAGATTGACCTATTAATGCCTGATATAACCACTAGAATTATTGAAGACATAGGAGGTGGTTAAGCCATGTCACGAATCATGAGGGGAGCACTAACCATTTTTTCCAACATGACTTAGGCAAAGTTGAGGTGACATTAGGTTTTTGTAACTAAGAAGTATTAAAGAGGTCCACTAGGAAAAAATCTTTGAAAAGGAACATGGCCCCGCCTGATGATGAAATAAAGCTCGTGCTACAAAGGGGAACTTAAGTGATCAAAAAATGTAATGATCAAATAGAAGGAAAGACATGGATTTAGGGTTTTTGGTAAGGTGAGACCTAGGGTTAAAAATAATACATGGAAATTTGTAGGACTTTTCACACCAAGGGCTAAAAATTTGAATAGTCCTAATAGTGGCTCTAGTTGGGGATGTATGCCTCTTGCAAGCATAGTGAGATCCTTCAAAATATTTGGTAAAGTAGACCACCATTAGGAAAAAAAATTGCAGGAAAACTTCTCAAAAACTAGAAAACAAAACAAGAAAGTAGGAAGGGAAACACATAATAGAAAGGAAATTACTTACAAATTTACTGGATTAAAACTTTATGTGATCGCCCCAGGCCACCAAAGGAAAAAATAGGACTTTCCTTTGTCAAAAAATTGATTTTCATCTACATATGCAGCTAGCCACCTAAAAACATCATGAAAATTGTGCTGCCAACATATATGAACATCTTTAAGCTGAAAAGTAATTCTGTATTTGTCACTTCCCACATTCTTCCAGTCACAAAAACTATCATTCTCATACTCTAGAAAATATGGAACTTTTGTTATCTCTTTTTGCTGGGGACTGAAGGTACAAGATCTATCTAGTAATGCATTGAAATATAAGCTGTAATGATCATTATGCATTACTACAAAATCACCTGGCTGAGAAGGAACTAGTGTTGGAAAAATGGTTAGTGCTCCCCTTGGGATTCATGACATGGTTTAATAGCCTCTTGTGTCTTCTATAAGTCTATTAGTTGTATCATGCATTGACAGGTGGATCTTTAGGTATAACGGCAACCACACTTGTAACAAGTGGTATCAGATCTTGGTCATAGGTTCAAATCCCCTCGGGTAACGTTGAGGGGGAGATTTTTGGAAAAATGGTTAGTGCTCCCCTCAAGATTTTTGACATGGTTTAACATCCTCGTGTGTCTTCTATAAGTCTAGTGGTTGTATCGGGCATTGATAGGTCAATCTTTTCATGCAATGGCAACCACACTTGTAAAAACTAGACCTTCAAATTTATCTTCATGAGATGCATCAGCCATTGAACAACTTGGTTCCTCAAAGATGTCTTCACAAACTAGATCATGAACCAAGTGGAAATTTTTTTCACAAATATTTTGATACAAGGACAACTAATCTACATCATTATTTCTTGTTATGAATGGGAACACTGAGAGGGGGGGGTGAATCAATGTTCTATATAATTACTTCCTAATACTTGAAACTTAACTCAAGAACTTAATTGTTGATCTAAATATTAAAGTGTGTAAAGTAATCAAAACATAACACATAACACAAGATATGATTATGGGGAAACCTAGGCCAAAGGAAAAACCCCAGTGGGAATTAATACCCACTAATAATTATACTTGTGTATTATGAACCTATCAATGTTCCTTATCCCTGTTAAGAGTTGTCATTATGATGCTTAAGTACAATGACCTTGTCAACAGTTAGACCCTATTAGGAGTCTTTTACAATTAACCCTATTAGGGGTGAGGACACACTATTCTAGAGCTCATTGCTCAAGTGGGTGAAGGTTGCAACCTTCTGAGTATCAGATAAATAGTATATCTGTAATGGTGAACTACTGCTATGAAACTGCTTCTCTGATCAGTTCCTTTTGTGTGTTGATGCTTTAACCTCTTATAAAGCTCTTAAAAATTCTAAATACTCTTTACATACTTCTACTATGCTTCTATCAACTCTATTTCTCATCCATACTCAAATACAATGGCACATGTCTTATTTATATACGCTAACAAAACTATTCACTAAGCCAGCCTATAACTAATTACATACAATGCTTCCAAATAAATTGGCTCAAGTGTGTTTACATACAAAGATATTAACAATTCTATAACACATTTACAATAGGTGCATAGCCTTTACAAAACAATATTATAACCGCTAACCAAAATACTAATAGTCTGCTCCATACTCTGTTATGCTCTACCACTCACTGTCTGTGTCACTTCAAATCATTGTATCCTAGCCATAGCTTAATAACATATCCAAAATATTATCTTCTAGGGCACATACCAAAACTCAATCATACACACGTGTGTTGATCCTCTATTCCTCAAGTGCTACACTGACTATCTTATCTTCCATACTTAGCCATTTTTCTAATCTTCTAAGTTATGCACTCACTCCAAAACTCCATATGACTTTGTTGGCATAATGAAAACACTAAATCTTAGTCATATACATCAGTATAGTCAAATTTCCAAAAATATCCCCCTTTGTCATTAATGGAAACAAAGGAATATGGCGAAGTTACTAAACTGTGTCTTACACAAAAACTTTCTAACATATACTCTATCTTATATCTCCCTTTTTACCATATACTCTACTCCCTTTTACATCATATACACTACTCCATATTCTCCCTTCTACTATATACTCTACTCCCCCTTTGACATTAATGACAAAGGTGCTAAAAAATGAATCTACAAGCTTACATAGTGAGTACATCCAGATATGCAATCTTCAAGTTTTGGATCTCTTGCTTCCAAAATGCCTTCAGTGCATCTATTGTCTGGAGATGGGAACAAAAAGCATAAGTTAATTTCTCCATCATCTTGAAATCTATACATAGACCTTGATCATATGTCACCATCGTGACATCAATCTCCTTAATATTTTGATTCAGCACATCTAAAGAGGGTGTAAGTGCATGTCTTAACTGAGCTTGCGTAGCCCTTATTTGAGCCATTTCTTTTTCTGCCTTCTCAAATTTTTCCACTTTTCCTTGGTAGAAAAATTTACAAATATTTACATCTGTGGAGGGATCTTCTACTGATTTCCTTACTGCTTCTATCATAGATTCAGCTTCTTGAATCTTCTTGGAAAGATCTGATGTAAGTTTTTCTTTATCCATACAATCAACTATTATCTTTCTTCCTTTAGCTTCAATATCCTTCAATATAGCTTGACCAGCCTTTAGAGAACTAAGGTCAAGTGTAAAGTTACCTATCAATTCACTCAATCTCTTCTTAAGATATTTCTTCTCTACAACTTTGGATGTTGATTCCTCAAGACTTGAGAAATTTTCTTTAAAGCTTGATAGGATGGCACTGACATCATCTACTGAATGAACACTTATCAATTTCTTGGTCTCGGGTAGTAGGCTATTTATAATACTTATTGATTCAAAAAATAATGGATTCCTCATTAATTTTTTCTCCCTGTCATTCTCCAT
Organism: Chamaecyparis obtusa; assembly: GCA_027943335.1. Classification (NCBI taxonomy): domain Eukaryota; kingdom Viridiplantae; phylum Streptophyta; class Pinopsida; order Cupressales; family Cupressaceae; genus Chamaecyparis; species Chamaecyparis obtusa. The sequence continues at coordinate 466,688 of BSBK01000218.1, forward strand.
TTCTAGCACATTGATCTTCATCAGGTCTTCTTCTCCCCATGAATCTAGACTTGTTGTGTCAGGGCTCAAACTTGACAACAATGACATTGAGGGCTTAGGGGTAAGGAGTGAACTTTGACTAACATCCATTACCTCAATCTTTACATTTACTATAACATCAATAGATGGCTCATCTACAGGTAAATCTTCCTTCTCTTCTTCCTTCTCAATTTCAGGTTCATCTTCTTTCTCACATTTATGTCCAGTCAAGTCTTCAACCTAAACTTCTTCTTGCATCTTAGGTGAATTATCACTGCATAGAATTTCTACTTCCTCAGTGCTCACAAATGATTCCTCAAACTTATCTAAATCCTTATCTGATACTGCCATGGATATTTCTACATTGTTAATCACTATAGTTTCTTCTTTTGCTTCCATTGCTTCTATGGGTGCTGATACTTTGGGCACAAAATCTTGTGGACCTGTCATCAGTGCATCAAGGATCTCTAACTCCTTGGCTTGCTCAAAGGGAACTTGTGTTGCAGGCACAATAGGAGGATACATGTTTCTATCCAAGAACACTTTCTCAAATGATTTTTTAGTCTCCTTTGCAACTAACTCATAATCTTTGTTCATGATCTGCAGAGTTCTCAGCTTGGTTCTAAGATGTGGCTTCACCAAATCCAACAATAGTATTTTCTCTTCAATTGAACATACATGAAGGCTTCCATCCAGTATCTTCACCCTTATTCTAAAGTCTTCTTCTATAGCATGTCTCTTCAAAAATTCTAAGATGTTCCATACACTATAGGAAATAACTATCTTAAGTTCCAAGACTATCTTCTTGAACTTAAACATATGCTTTATTATCATGGAATGGATCTCTGATTTGTCAATCTCACTATATTTATCATAGAACTTCCCTATTTGATCAATTCTTCCTTCATCTAATATCCTAGTTTTCAAAACTACAAGATTCAGTATGAATCCTACCTCAGGAGGTGCTTGAGTGTTCTTCCTTTGACTTCTGGTTGTCCGAGAGGATGGATGGCTTGTGATGGTCTGCTTCTTCCTCTTAGGCATCCTACTATACTCAAGAGGTGATGTGGACTCCAAATCAATTATATCTATGGGTGCAGGGGTGTTTTCTTCCATCTTTACCTTCTTTTCCTTAGTGTCATCAGACTTCTCTTTTTTCACTTCTAAAGAGGGTGTGCTCTCAAGTTGCATTGCAATCTTGGCTTCCCTTGTGTTATCTAGGTTGGCTTGAGTGACACCATGAATCTTTAGTATCTCAGAGGTTCTTTTAGATGCTTTCCTCTTGGTCACAACACTGTACAAGACTAAATCTGCCTATCTTGTCTTATACTCATAAGTGCCCCATCTTGGTTCATTGGGATCCTTAGGTGCTGATAGTAAGAATTGTGCATAGGCTTCCAAAATGTGTTCTTCCACTTTATATCCAAGTGGATAGATCCACTTAGTCCTTGGCTCCACTACTTCCATGCATGTGATATCAATCTCTACCATAAAACATATGGTATCCTTGTACTTCTCTACTATTCTCTTAGGTATCCTATACCTTCTTTGCATTTTTATTGTAAATTTCTTGATCTCCAAGTCTATGAAATCCTTCAAGGTGCTATCAGTTGATGCCTTGAATAAGATTTTTGGTAATGTAGGTAGACTCTTATCAAGGTATAGATTAGAGAATTTACCAACTATATGAAAGTACATATAGATGATAAGTGACCCAAACCTAAAAAATTTGCTCTTGTCATGTTTTATAGCCCTAATATTATCCATCAATTGTGTGCAGAAGATCTCACACAAGTTGAATTCTCCATCTTCCTTCACAATTTTGATGGCTGCTAAAATAGTGGTAGCAGACACACTATTCACCCTGTTTGCATGTTGAAACTTATATCCAAATATCATAGAAATAAGTTTGATATCTTTCTCTTCAATTGGATCAATGGTCATCCCATGCTTATCACTACGTGACTTACAATCATATTCCACCAGTTTCCTGACATCCTTGCTAGTGCAAAGGATGGTGTCGGTCTTAGGTAGTCATGTCATCTCATGAATGAGATTATTATTTATCCAAATAGGGACTTCACCAATCCAAAACAATTCATCATGAATTCTTCTCAATATAATCTTAATCCATTTAGATTCATAAAACTCATATGCATTCACATACTCAATAATAGGGTTATTCTCTAAGTGTGCGAACTTATCCAAGAATGTCTTGTTAGGATTCATCTTTGTTTTTAAGTGTGACCTTATTCTATCCAAACCTACCAGTTCCTTCTTGTAGTAAATGTATGCACGTATGTCCTCTATGTGCATAACTCCCATCAGAGTCCTAGAGAATGCTCCTTCTAGGTCATCTAGGACTAACTTGAAAGGGTGCTTCTTAAATATGTATCTTTTCCTTTCAGAAACATCAAACATAGCTAGAGTGGCCATTACTTACTTGGTAAGTCTCTCAAGTATATTTCCAAGGGTTTCTAAATCATCACATTCGAACTAGGGCTTTGCAAAAAAATTAACTTCCTTTCGTTGATGAAATCAATTGCAATCTCCCAACACAAACTACTTTGATCTCCTCTACTCTCCAAAGACTTGAATTCAAATGCAAATGTGTGTATAATGGATCTTCGGTGACTTTAAATCAACTTTCCACCATTAATTCTTGCCATGTAAACATAGAATCCCACAGAGAATTCCAATCTTCATTTTTTATATCAATCAGGTAGTGCACTCTTGTATACTACATCAACTAGTCTCCAAATAGTTATAACCAAAGGTGCATACTCAGAGGGTGAGTATACCAGCCATGCAGGGGTCTAGAGATAATCTAGCTCCCCCTATGACCATGAGGGTCATTCATCTAGAGGTAGAGGGTGCATCCATTATGGATGCATCCAATGCATACTCATCAACCTTATCCTTCTTTACTTCTATCCAAATCAAGATTGCATCTTCTTTGGCTTTCACAAACTTGACTTCTCTAGATTCATCCAAAATTGATCCTTGAGACTTATTAGGGCTTTCTTGTCTTTGAGATTTTGATCTGCAAAACTTAGAGATGTGTCCAACCTTGTTACAAGTGTGACAAATAAATGGAGGCCTTATATTCCTCGGTGCATTGATGTGAGTTACCAATTTGAATTGTCTAGCAGTATGACCATTATAATTAAATATCTAACATGTAATGTTTTGAGAAATTTTAACATTCTACTATGGATGACTTCTTTGATTTTGCTGAGTCTTATTTCTTTGATTTGATCTACAATTCATAGCTCTATTACCAAACTTATTGCATGAATAATAGTAACCATTGAAAGGTGTTTCCTCTTTACAATCTCTTGATATGCGACCATGCTTGTTACAGGCATAACAAGTTTTTTTTATTAGCTTGTGTTCAGCCTTAGATGGTTTAGCTTTAGCTTCAGTATGATTTCCAGTCTTCTTAGCTTCTGTAGATTCTTCTAATGCTTTCTTTCTTTCTCACATGTCATTGATTTGATTTTGTGCTTCATTGAATCCAATACCAGAGGTATCTCCTTTAATCTTTTGTGCATACAATTGTGACTCTATTAGATCCTTGCTTGTGTGCAATTTGTCAATATGATTCTTTTCTTCAGTCAATTCAGATTCCACCTACTTCTTGATGTTCTCTAACTCCAATATTTTCATGTTTGCTTGCCTCAATTCTTCATCCAATTTCTTGTTTTCTTTGACCTATTCTTCATAGGATTCTTGATTGTTAAATAGCTTTTCATCTAACTCTTCAATCTAATCCTTCAAAGATGTGTTTTCCTCATTTAGCTTTTTGACCATTTTCCCTAAATCACTATTAGAACAATCCTTCAAATCTTTTCTCAGTTTCTTGATGAATACTTGAGAACCATTAACCTTTAGTTTCAGTTCTTCAATTTCTTCTTCAATTTCTGATCTGTCAAGGTCTTCAAGAGCTTCTTCAAGATTCTTCTTCAGATGTTTCACTTCTTCCAAACCCATGATCTCCTCAAGTGGTTAAGCTTTTCTTTTTAGGATCAAAGCTTTGATACCAATTTTTAGGAATGGGAACATTGAGCAGGGGGTTTGAATCATTGTTCTATATAATTACTTTCTGATACTTGAAACTTAACTCAATAACTTAATTGTTGATTTGAATATTAAAGCATGTAAATTAATCAACACATAACACCATATATGATTGTGGGGAAACCTTGGCCAAAGGAAAAACCTCGATGGGAATTAATACCCACTAATAATTATACTTGTATATTATGAACATGTCAATGTTCCTTAGCCCTGTTAGGAGCTATCATTATAATGCTTAAGTACAATGACCTTGTTAAGGGTTGAAGCTTGTTAGGAGTCTTTTACAATTAACCCTATTAGGGGTGAGGACACACTATCCTAGTGACACAAGATAGGGAGAAAGAGGGGCCAAGAAATGGTGCACCCTAATGATCCAAGCCCACTCAACACATGCGGAAGCAACAAACAACAACAATGAGAGAGAGAATGTCAGATCTTTCATATATTATCATCAAATAGAATGATACATGCCAGGCTATAAGGCCTTCCTAGTTAGGGCCAAATATTACAATGAATCACAGAAGTCCTCAAACATGCAAGGATCTGTCAAAATCTCTACTTCTATCTTCTACCAACTCCTATCCCAAAAAAATGCCTCCTAAACTCTAAACCAACAACTACATTTATATAAGAAGCTACCAAACTGAGTCGGCCTTCAAATCCATAATTAATAGAAGGAACAGTTAGATCGAGGAGCACATGCTTCCCAATGATGGATTCCAACATTAAATCTATGATCCAATATAAATGCACAAGTTGGCCACAACAGGAACTAAAGCTAAACCCGTCGATGAGCCAGATAATCAAGCAGCAGATAGGCAATGCCAAGTGCCAGTGAAACAACCATCCACCTAGGAGATAACTGACCACACTTGGTAACCAAAGGAAACTAACCAACTACCAACCAACTCAGTCAAAGTAGAAACTGAGCAACACAGAAAAACTCCAAATTGTTTTTGGTGACACGGGATTGCCAAGGACCCAAGATTCTCCTGCATCAGATAGCTGGGGTTATTTTGAAATGATTCTTTGAATAATTTGGTAGGTCTAGTCTGAGCTACATCCAAATCAAACTATGAAATCCAAGAACTTTCTTCCATCGGTCTATTCTTCCACTTTACTAGATATTTCATATATTGTTTTCCTCTTGTACTCTTGCCAACTCTTTCCTTCAAAATCTATTCAACTTCATCATTCTATTTCTTAGGATATTCTATCAATACTCTTACTTCTTCATTAGGTTCATGATACTCATAAAAATTAGAAATGTTGAAAATCAGTGATATGTCCATGTCATCAGGTAACTCAATCTCAAATGCATTTCCACTGTCAAATTTCTTCAAAATCTTGCAAGGTCCAAACTTCTTCATCTTCAGCTTCCCATATGTTCCAATAGGAAATCAACCTTTCTTCAAATGAACCATCACTTCATCATCAACATCAAAAGTTTTATATCTTCTTGATCTATCAGCTCTGTCTTTTTATTTCTGATTACTGTCTTCTAGATTCATCTTCACATCTTCATGTAATGTTTTCATGTACTCAGAAAAATTTACTCCTTCAACACTTTTCTTATTCTCATCAGCAATGTCTCTCAAATCAGATATTCCTCTTAGTTGTGTGCCATTCACAATTTCAAATGGTGTCTTTTCAGTACTCCTATTCATTGAATTATTATATGCAAACTCTGCTTGTGCCAACACAGAATCCCAATTACTTCGTGTGTCTCCAACTAAGCATCTCAAAAGATTTTCCAAACTTTTGTTCACAACTTCAATCTATCCATTGGTTTGTGGGTGAAATGTAGAACTATATTTCAACTTAGTGCCAAATTTCTTCTAAAGGGTTTTCCAAAAATACCCAACAAATTTACTATCTTGGTCAGAGATAATACTCCTTGGTAATCCATGAAATCTGACAATTTCCTTAAAGAAAAGATCTCCTACATGTACTACATCTGATGTCTTTCTACATGGTATAAAATGTGTCATCTTATAAAATCTATCCACAAAAACAAATATAGAATCATTACCTCTTACTTTTTTCGGTAAGCCAAGAACAAAGTCCATACTGATGTCAATCCAAGGTTTCTCAAGAACAAAAATCGGTGTATACAATCTAGTATTCTGACTTACTCCTTTTGCAACTTGACAAATTCTGTAACTTTTCACAAATTTTTGAGCATGTTTATGTTGGCATTAAGTATGTTTTTCATTAGTGACAACACTTATTCAGACTCTATGTGTTTATCGAGTAGACAGGATAGTGTTTACCGAGCAGACAGGATAGTGTTTACCGAGTAGACAGAACAGTGTTTACTGAGCGGGCATAATAGTGTTTTCCGAGTGATGAAATGAGTAGTGTTTACTGAGTGCCAGCATGGTAAATAGGGAATTTAGTTTCTACCGAGTGACGCTATATCTACTGAGTCTCCAGTATATACTGAGTTCGAAACTACAACCGAGTGGTTAGTATGGACCGGGCCTCCACTTCTACCGAGAGCATGATGATGTCGAGTAACACAGTGGATGTCAAGTATCAGAAAGTCACCAAGTTAGTTTGCAGTAACCGAGTAACTATATTTGGGCTGACTCACTAATATTTGTGTTAAGAGCCGACTTTGTAATTATTTTGTAATTGTTTTGGATTGATATATAAACAATGTTTTGTATCATATCCAAGGTGTGAAGTAGTGAAGTATGAAAAAGAAAGAAAGGTAGAGATAAGTGAATTACAAAGGGCTACAGTAGTATAAGAAGTAGCAAAGATCTATCCATCATAGAAGGTGATCAGTACATCAGAGAATCTCAATTAGCAAGTAGAGTTGCAAGTAAGAGATCTACTATTTCATCCTAACAGGTGAATCAGCTTAAAATCCTTTAACCGGGTAGACTTAATAGTCTTTGTAAAATCTCTTAACTGAGTGCATACTTTATTATATGTTTGTAAATCCTCTAACAAGGTGGATCTAGTAGTCCTTATTGCTCCTAACAGGGCAGATCATTAGAAGTGATCATTGTAAGCCTTAACCGGCAAACTTTATACTACAGTATTGAAGTTTTGTGGGTATCATCCCCACCCCAATTTTACTTTCTATTTGGAAGGTTTATGGGTCACCAAATCTCTATGTTCAAAGTGTTATGAATTTTTAATTCTTTCTATTACTCATACATGCAGTCAGATTATCAATCTAATGTTATTTGAAATATGGTTAAGATCTGAATTTGTTAAAAGTTTTGAAATTACTGATTCACCCCTCCCCTCTTAGTAACCTGGATAGTCTTGAATATTTCCAACAATTGGTATCAAAGCTTTGTGGTTCTCAGGATAAAGTTTGATAGCTTGAGAAAAGATTCAAGACAATGGAGATATTCAAACTTAACAAAGTAATTGAGAATGAAAAGCTAGATCTGGAAATGGCCATAACTCAACTCAAGGAAGCAAGAGAGCATCTTTCCCAATCCCTAAAAAGAAGGAAGGAACTTGCAAATCAGATTAATGACCACCAGTATGTTGAAGAAAAGATTGAAGACTTTTTCCCTTCAAGCAGCTCAGATGAAGCAAACAATGCAATCAAAGAACTTCTAGAAAAGAGTGGATCACTGCAAGAAGAGATAAGAAAATTGAAAAGAGAATAGGAAATTCAGTCAACAAGATTTTGTGAAATCTTGGAACAAAGAAACAAGATGAAAGATGAAATAGATGGAAAGAACAATGAAATCTAGAATCAAACCCTTTAGCTAGAAAACCTTATTGATCAAGTCTCCAATGCAAATGAAGAAATCTTGACTCTGAGATCAGAAAATGAAAATATAAGAGAGGAGCTGAGATCTGAAAAGAAAATCAATTTAAGATTGATGAGTGACCTAGATACTGAAAGGAAAATCAATGAGAGAATGTTGAAATCTCAAGAAGATATGAATTAGGTGTATGAACGAAACTTTCATAGGCAAAAAGGAAAAGTAGGACTTGGATACAAAGAGGAAGGTGAATCCTCCAAACAAGGTACTCAAAAGAATCATAAACTCACTTGTAATCACTATGGAAAAATTGGTCATACTTCAAACAAATGTTGGAACAATGGAAAAGAAAAATTCAATGGAAAATTTTACAATTGCAATCAGCATGGTCATAAAGCAAATGAATGCAAGGAGAAACTAAGATTTAAAGGCAAATGTCACAAATGTAGCAAACAAGGTCATAAGGCATCTGAATGCAGAACTAAAAAACCCAATCCAGCAGAACAAATTATGAAAACAATGTTTGGTTGGGATTACAACACTTGGTGTAGATGTCATTACTATGGAGAATATGGGCACATTGGCATGAATTGTGTAAGGCATCACTTGAGAAAAAGGGATACTACCATAAGATGTTATAAATGCACTAAGCTTGGTCACATACCTAAAAACTACATGAATTTAGGCAAAGTTGAAGATGAAAAGAAAGCAAAAGAAAATAGCATCAGGAAGCAGATGAGAAAATAGTGGATTCCTAAACCTACCGAGCAAACCAGTCCAAGTAATGAAGTCACTCATGAAGAGAGTGGCTCTATCAACTCTAACTAAGTCTCCAAGAAAGCACTGGAACTGTATCTTCATAGACATATTCCAAACAGTTCCTAAACTGAAATGAAGAAAGATCCAAATCAGTATGCAAGATATAGCAGCATCACAAGAAGGTTGGTATCAGTTACCACTGAGCAAGGTCGGGAGTAACCTAATTTCATTTGGTTACCGAGTAAGGTCAGAGTAGTATGAATTTGTATGTTCTCCGAGTTATGGAATCTTCACCGAGCATTTAATGCATAGTGGATGACAGTCTATCAAATTCAATACCCTAATTCCTATAGAGCATTACTGACAAAATTTTCACAAAAAGCATGAAATGAAGTTCATTCTTTACCGCAAATAACAACATATTGAGTAGAGAAATTTCTAGTGTGATCAAGTGATTCGAAGCAAAATTTTGCAGCAAAAATTTCTTCGAAGAATTTTTCTTTTTCTACCGAGCTACCATGGCATCATCTAGCACCATAGTAAAGAAAGGTTTGGAAATGTTAGTTCAAGGAGAATGGAAAGTGCTGGATTTCAAACTCGTGCCCGTGATTGCAGAAACCCTAGATCTGAGTGGAGCTCAATCTCAAATTCCTCCAAAGGTACTTCTTGTAAATGACATTCGCAGTCATTTTAAAGGTACAATTCAAGAGCTTGGAACCCTAGAGATAGATGTTGTTTGTGATGAACTATGTGTTGATGGTGTTCTCAAACCGGAACATAAACATTTGGAAGATAAGGGTTTGACACATATCACCCACTTGCCTCAAAGTTTCCAGATAAAATGGATTAGATATATCCTAAGCCGAGTGCACGAAGGTAAAATTTGGCTTGAGCAACCAGTGGAAATAACAAAGAAGATGATTCACCGAATCACTGGTCTTCCCATGCTTGTCAAGGATAAATCTACAAAAACCCTAGGTTGGGTAGAGCTAGAAAAGAAAACCCTAGCCGAATGGGATGGTAGAGGTATGAGAATAAATAGTATTACCAATGTAGAACTAAAATTTGGCACATATGTCATAGCTCACAAGATATATAGTTCAAGTCAGCAGAATAGTGTTCCATGTGAAGCAGTTGACCTAGCTTATAAAATTGTGAAGAACAATCTGTCATTTGACCTAGCAAATTTATTGTTGAAATAGTTCAACAAGAATATGGAGAGCATTCAAACCTCAAAGAACAATCCATGTAAGTTTGGCTTGCTATTGGTTTGTTTATTTTTCTATGCTCAAAAGTTTTTCCCATCAAAAGGTACAGTAAAATGGAGAAAGGATGTGCCTATTCTTTATCAGATAAATGAGTATATTGCAGAAATGGGTGAAAAAATTTTAAACATAATGGCTAACTATTTTGAATCTTTTCAAGAAAAGATGAATAATAGATTTCGGATTCCACTAAAGCTGGTGGAAGATTATAAAGATGATGTTTATTTCATGGTTGATTGTGATAGAGTATACATTCAGGTAGTAAGGCCTAGGATTGTATGGGTGAAACCTCTTCCTTATGAGGTAAACATTGATGAAACAAAGGATATAATTGAAGCCCTAGTAAATCAACCTGTTGATCCAAAGGCTCCATACTTTGGAACATATGATGAAGCTAAGATAAGAATTGAGCTAAGCATAAAACTTCCACAAGTGGTTAACAAAGGTAGAAAGAGGATGGCCAAGATGCAATCTAACACAACTCTAATGTTAACCAAAGGCATAGGAGAGGATATTGTAGAAGAAGAAGAAAAGGATGAGAGTAAAGAAGAACTAGTGCCTGTAAAGAAGAAAGGAAAGGTAACTATCACCAAGGAACCCAAGCAATCCACTGCAGTATTCACAAGGAAAAGATCAAGGGGCAAGGTAGGTAAAGTCAATGATGATATAGTACTCAAAAGGCCTCCTCCCTCATTTGAACAAAAGATTAAGGATTTGAGAGAAGGATCTGGAATTTCAAATTTCAAATCTCTCAAATATGAAATTAGATCAGAGGCAGAGCAGCATGAAATTGAAGATGTTGTTATTGAGAAAATGGGAAAATGGAAGTACTCACCTGATGATATGGCTTCTCAAATTCTAGGTGTTCTATTGGATAAAGTCAATTTGAGATGGTCCAATGCAAGACAAACTGTCAAGGACATATATGCTCAAACATTAAGATAGTTGATGCCAAGTTTGAAAAATGATGAAATAAATAAGGCATTGATAGAAAATGAGTGCAAGATGACACTAAAATTCAATGGTTGTTTGATTTTGATCAAAGATATAGAGTCAGTTGTGAAGAGTGCAAATTTTACTTGGAAAAACGTCTATCATCTTCACAAACTAAGTACTGAAACCGTGATAATAAAAGATATTGAAGATGACAGTATTGAAGAAGAAGAAGAAGAAGCAGTTTAGATTGATAATGTCAAGGTAGAAGAAGCAGAGGAAGAAGTTACCGAGGAAGCTAAGAAGAATGTTGAGGAAGATGATCTAGTTTGGATAGCTGCAGAGGTGATTGCCTCATCTAGCCGGAGAAAACTTCAAGTAAAAATTGCTACATCTAGCCAGAGAAAACTTCAAGTGTGATTGTGACAACTCCCTCAGATACATCAAATGTCCAATCATCACTAGCACAACTCAATGTATCAATGACATAAATGGCTACCACTTCATCCACCAAGCTTCAGTCTCCTTCCACTGAGTTGCAGTCTTTAGTACCTTCTTCAATTTTGAGTTTTTCAGCAGTAAGTGCTTCAGATTCTACAATTGTAAATACTTCAATTTTTTATTTATCAAGTATTTGAGTTAGCATCCCATCAGTCAGAAGTTTATCAGTTTTCATTACAAGTCCTACTGTGTCTACAATAATTTCTACTACAAAGGCAATAAGTATAAAGACTCAACCGAGTACAAAATTTTTGAGTAAGAGTGTAGTAGAAGATATAGATTTAGATGAGGAGATAGAAATTCCCAAATTAGATTTTGCAAACCTCATAGTAGACCAAATGCAAATAGTTGGTGAACTCCTCCAAAAGAAAGCAAAGTAGAAGAAACTAAAAGAAGAAAGAGATAAGGAATATAAGATCATTGAGGATGCCAAGAACATTTTGACAGAAACAATAGGTGTTGAAGTTGATTCCTCTCAACACATTTTGTTGCAATTGGTAGAGGTAGTAAACAAGTTCAACGAGGATTCCTTTGGATCAGATAAGTTGCTTGAGAAGGATGAGAAAAAGTTTGAAAATAAAGTGCTTGAGCACATTGCTCAACAAATAGCTATCAATCAGGCAGGGTTATCTTCAGTTTTGACTAGCATTGAGTCCTCCTATTCCAAGGTAACATCATTTTTTGTCAAAGTATGTAATGTTTCTAAGTTCTCAAAGGAGATTAAAGACAAAATAAATAATATTGATGAGGATCTGAAGATCAGTGCACAGAATTTGCAACTTGAACCTAGTTTAAGCTCTACACATCATATGACAGTCAAATTCCTATCTGATAAGAAGTCAGAGTTATTGAAAGAAGATGCAAGGATCAGATCAACATTAATAGATATTCAGAACATGATCCTTCCCATCATGGATACAATGCAAAAGCATATTGCATACTCAAAAACATGGATCCGTGACAATCAATTTTCAATTGCAGATCAGATGATTGAACTCTTTGCAGAAGTCCAAGTTGCACTCCATACATGCAAGATTATGCAAGAGAATTGGGATAGAACTCTAGCACTAATTGGAAAGGTACATTCTAATTTTCTCTCACATTTTGGTATCTCCATGTAAAATATTTGTATATACACCTTTGGCATTATTGTCAAAAAGGGGGAGAAAGTATATGAGATATGAAAGGGGGAGAAAGTATATGAGAGAAATAGGAAATATGAGTATGAGGAGAAATAAGATATTTATATATATACTATATAAGGGAGACATGACATGTATATATAGTAGTATGACAAAGATAAATTTTTTGAAAAATCAAAACCAGTATCAGCATGATTGTTTATATAAGTTTTGGGCAATAAGTGTTTTGTCACTAATGCCAAAGGGGGAGATTGTTGGCATTAAGTATGTTTGTCATTAGTGACAACACTTATTCAGACTCTATGTGTTTATCGAGCAGATAGGATAGTGTTTACTGAGTAGACAGGACAGTGTTTACCGAGTAGACAGGACAATGTTTACCAAGTAGACAGGACAGTGTTTACCAAGCAGATAGAACAGTGTTTACCGAGTGATGAAATGAGAAGTGTTCACCAAGTGCCAACATGGTAAATAGGGAATTTAGTTTCTACCGAGTGACACTATATCTACTGAGTCTCCAGTATATACCGAGTTTGAAACTACAACCAAGTGGTTAGTATGGACCGGGCCTCCACTTCTACCGAGAGCATGATGATGCCGAGTATCAAAAAGTCACCGAGTTAGTTTTTAGTAATCGAGTAACTATATTTGGGCTGACTCAGTAATATTTGTGTTAAGAGCTGACTTTGTAATTATTTTGTAATTGTTTTGGATTGATATATAAACAATGTTTTGTATCATATCCAAGGTGTGAAGTAGCAAAGTATGAAAAAGAGAGAAAGGCAGAGATAAGCAAATTACAAAGGGCTACAATAGTATAAGAAGTAGAAAAGATCTATCCATCATAGAAGGTGATCAGTACATCAGAGAATCTCAATCAGTAAGTACAGTTGCAAGTAAGAGATCTATTGTTTCATCCTAACAGTTGAATCAGCTTAAAATCCTTTAACTGGGTAGACTTAATAGTCTTTGTAAAATCTCTTAACCGAGTGCATAGTTTATTGTATTTTTGTAAATCCTCTAACAAGGTGGACCTAACAGTCCTTATTGCTCCTAACAGGGTAGATCATCAGAAGTGATCATTGTAAGCCTTAACCGGCAAACTTTATACTACAGTATTGAAGTTTTGTGGGTATCATCCCCACCCCAGTTTTACTTTCTATTTGGAAGGTTTCTAGGTCACCAAATCTCTGTGTTCAAAGTGTTATGAATATTTTATTCTTTCTGTTACTCATACATGTAGTCAGATTATCAATCTAATGTTATTTGAAATATGGTTAAGATCTAAATTTGTTAAAAGTTTTGAAGTTACTAAATCACCCCTCCCCTTTCAGTAACCTAGATAGTCTTGAATATTTCCAATAGTTTATACAACTACGTCCAATAGTACTTCTCCTTAAGAAAATTTCATGTTTTATCAATACCAAAATATCTAGCCAAACCACTACTATGTTTCTCTTTTATTAGATTAGTTCTCATTACTCATCTCGGTATACACAACTAAATACCTTTAAACAACATACCTTCCTAAATAAAATATTCATCCCATTTAGTATTTTGTTGATCTTGAATAGGTGCTCTACACTTTCTCCATGGCTTAGAAAAATTAGGGTAAAACTCATAAGAATCTCTCATCTCATCAAAACCAAGAACTTCAAATTTCATCTTGGTCATCAAAGATCTCCTTCTACTCAATGCATCAACAACTCGGTTAGTGACTCTATTCTTATGCTTTATCACAAATGTGTAACTCTGCAAATACTCAACCCATTTCATATGTCTTTGATTCAACTTATTCTGACTACCCAAATACTATAAAGCCTTATGATTAGTATACAACACAAATTCACTTGTTATCAAATAATGTCTCCATTTCTTCAGTGCTTGAACAATAGCATAGAGTTCCTGATCATACACATAATATTTCCTTCTAGCATCATTCAACTTTTCACTAAAGAAAGCAATAGGTTTACCTTCTCAACTTAACACAGCTCCAATTGCACTTCCATTTGCATCACATTCCACTTGAAATACCTTACTAAAATTAGATAATTCCAAAATAGGTAATTCAACAACCCTCTACTTCAAAGTCTCAAAACTTTTGTCAGCTCAATGTGTCCACTTGAATTCTCTTTTGTCTCCTCTCATAGTCTAAGTCATAACATTACAAATTGAACTGAAATTCCTTATGAACTTTCAGTAAAAACTTGCCAAACTATGAAATGATCTTACCTCACTAGCATTCACAAGTATAGGCTAATTCAAAATAGCTTCAACCTTTTTAGGATCCATCTTCAAACCATCAACTGAAATAACAAATCCCAAATACACAATCTCTTCTCTCATGAATGAACACTTTTTCAGATTTATTAGTAATTTCTCTTCTTTCAATCTCTACAAAACTTGTCTAATATGCAACAAATTTTCTTCTTTGATCTTACTGAATATCAGAATATCATCAAGATATACAATCACAAACTTACCCAATAATTTCTTCAAAACTTCATTCAACCTCATAAAAGTACTCGGTGCATTAGGTAAACAAAAAGGCATAACCAACCACTCATACAAACCTTCTTTTGTCTTGAAATCAGTCTTCCATTCATCACCTTCTCTGATTTTGATCTGATGATTCCCACTTTTCAAATCAATATTTGTGAAATACTTTTCTCTAGTCAAACTATCCATTATATCATCCATTCTCGATATAGGAAACCTATACTTCACTGTTATCTTATTGATTGCTCTGGAATCAGTACACATTCTCCATTCTCCATTTTTCTTTGATGCCAATACAACAGGTACTACACAAGGGCTCAAAATTTCTTTGATCAAACCTTTCTCTAGCAACTCTTGAATCTGTTAGTTCAATTCCTGATTCTTGGTAGGTGTCAACTAATGAGGTGCCTTATTGGGTAAACTATCTCTAGGGATTAGATCCATACAATGATCAATGCTTCTTTTTGGTGGCAAACCATTAGGTACATTACTAGAAATGATATCACTATACTCGGTGAGTAACTTATCAATCTCCTCAGGGACATTATCCTTTATTTTCTTACTCGGTTTGTTAGGGATCATAGTAAAACATACATCATTCTTCTTCAAAGTGTTAACAAACTTTCTTGCTTCCATCAAACAAACTTTCACAGATGTGAAAACAATACTAACAGGTTCTTCCATGAATGGTAACAAGATTTTTTTCCTTCCATCAACCACAATAGTATACTTATGAAATCTCCCATCATATATAGCATGTCTATCATATTGCCAAGGTCTACCCAACAAAATATGACAAAAATCCATAGGAATGATATCACATAACACCTTATCATAGTATTTTCCAATCTTCAAATTCACATAACATTGTTCACTTACCAGGAGTGTATGCTCATCTTTGATCCATGAAATTTGATAGGGCTTCAGATGTACCAACCTTTCCAACTGCAATTTTGTGATCATCTCTTCAAATGCTAGATTGTCCGAGCTACCACTGTCAATAATTACCTTCCAAACTTTATCAGAAACTCTACATCCAGTTTCAAACAAGCTTTTCCTTATTAGATCTTCCTTATTGCTTTCATTCCATAGTGCTCTCCTTACCATCAAGTTATTTTCTTTCTCCGGTTCATTCGGTGAATCTTCTTTCACCAAAGCATTTCTATTGCTACCAGCCTTCTTAGTAGCTTGTGTATATTCAAAAGATCTATGTCCTTCTTCTCCACAATTATGACAAGTTCCTCAAAAACTTCCTCTGTCATAACCACCTTGATAGTTACTACCTCTACCTCTAGATGAACTTTCACCTTTCCACTCGGTCTTTCCTTTGTCCAAATTTGTCTTCTCTAGTTCAGATCTACCATTTTCACCATTGGATATAACTCTTCCTCTAGGAAATCTACCACCTTGACCTCTTTGTCTTTGCTCATGTCTCTTGTTCAATTTCTCCTTAGCCTTCAAAGCAAATCGATAAGCCTCTTCAATGTTCTCTAACTTGACCATACTAATTTCCTCTTGGATGGAAACTCTCAAACCATTCAGGTATCTACCAATTCTCTCCACATCATCTTCATCATGTCCAAATCTGATATCTAATCTATAGAATTCCTTAGTATACTCTTTTACCAAGCTATCTTTCTATCTCAAACTTTCCATTCACCGAACTAGGTTAATTTGATAATCACAAGGTAAGAAATTTCCTTTCAATTTGTTCACCATTTTATTCCATACCTTAATTTTTTCTTTTCCTTTCCTTTTCCTATCCAATTGTAGATGTTCCCACCATAAGGATGCATGACTTTTCAACTTTGTACTTGCAATCTTTACCTTCTTATCCTCAAGAATGTTTTCATATTCAAAGTACTTTTCCATCTCGGTGATCTAGTCCACCAATTCATTAGAATCTAGCTTTCCACCATACTCAAGAGGATTGAAATGTGGTGTTGACTCTAGACTTTTCAAAGCCTTCAAAAATATTTCTTCACCTTGATCCATAACAAGTGCAGGTTCTACATTCGCCTATTCTTCTTCAATTTCATCATCACTAACATCTTCAAGATGTCTGCCTCTTCTTTGGGCTATTTCAATAGCTTCCAACCTAGCAACAATCTGCCTTAGCATATCTACCAATCCTGGATCTGCATCTCACCTCCCATGAACCATATTGACAACCCTCTACAATTGTAGATCAGATCACAATCTGTTACCCCACAAAAATCAACTAGGGCTTCAAGAGGAACCTACAAACCTAGATCCATAGAACTAGATCAAGATCTCACCTCACTCTAATACCACCTGATGCAAGACATGGAGCAAGAGGGGCCAAAAAATGGTGCACCCTAATGATCCAATCCTACTCAATACATGCAGAAGCAAAAAAAAACAACAATGAGAGAGAGAATGCCAAATCTTTCATATATTATCATCAAATAGAATGATACATGTCGGGCTGTAAGGCCTTCCTGGTTAGGGCTAGATATTAAAATGAATCACATAAGTCCTCAAACATGCAAGGATCTATCAAAATCTCTACTTCTATCTTCTACCAACTCCTATCCCAAAAAATTGCCTTCTAAGCTCTAAACCAACAACTACATTTATACAAGAAGCTACCGAATTAGGTCAGCTTTCAGATCCACAATTAATAGAAGGAATGGTTAGATCTAGGACCACACACTTCCCAATGATGGATTCCAACATTAAATCCATGATCCAATATAAATACACAAGTCAGCCACAATAGGAACTAAAACTAAACCTTTCGGTGAGCAAGATAACTGAGCAATAGATAGTCAATGTCAAGTGCCAGTCAAACAACCGACTGCCCAGGAGATAACCAACCACACTTGGTAACCAAAGGAAACTGACCAACTACCAACCAAATCGGTCAAAGAAGAAACCAAGCAACACAAACAAACTCCAAATTATTTTTGGTGACATGGGATTGCCAAGGACCTGAGATGCTCCCGCATCACCTAGAGCTCACTTCTCAAGTGGGTGAAGGCTGCAACCTTCTGAGTATTAGATACACACTATATGTGCAATGATGAATTGCTGCTATGACACTACTTGTCTGATCAGTTCATTTTGTGCACTGATGCTTCAACCACTTTTAAAGCTCTACAATATTCTAACTACTCTTCACATACTTCTTTGCTTCTATCAACTCTATTTCTCATCCATACTCAAATATAAAGGCTCATGTCTTATTTATATGCTCAAACAAAACTATTCACTAAGTCAGCCTATAACTAATTACATACAATGCTTCCAAATGAATTGGCTCAAGCATGTTTACATACAATGATATTAACAAGTCTATAACACATTTACAATAGATGCATAGCCTTTACAGAAGAATATTATAACCACTAACCAAAATACTAATAGTCAGCTCCATACTATGTTTTGTTTTGTCTCTCACTATCTATGTCACTTCAACTTGCTATATCTTCATCATACTAACTCATCTGATCATGTGGTCTTATCCATAGCTTAATAACATATCCAAAAGCTTATCTTCTAGGGTGCATACCAAAAATTGGTCATACACACATGCGCTAATGCTCTATTCCTCAGGTGCTACACTGACTATCCTATCTTCCATACTTAGCTATTTTTTTGATCTTCTAAGTTATGCACTGACTCCAAAACTACATATGACTTTGTTTCCATAATGAAAACACTAAATATTAGTCATATACATCAGTATAGTCAACTTGCCAATATTTATATCAAAAAAATTACCGTCCTTATCATTCAAGAAAATATCCTCAACAGTGTCACAATCACTATTATATTCATCAAAAGAAGGAAAAGAAAATGAACAAGAAACTTGCTCATAAATGGAATCTTCATGACAAGACAACACATTGTCATGGTCTTCATTCTCTTCTTATGGAAACTCACTACATGAGGGGAAACCTTGTAGACATGAATCATTATTAGCATCACTTTGAACACCTTCCTCATTATTAGTGTCAAAGCATATATCAATGGGGTACTATGAAGTAGAGTCCAAATTTCCTCATTGCTTAATGGGTTTTTGACTTCATGTTCAATTTATTCAACCTCTTTCTTGATGCTGCAAATATCTTCCTCATTTGGGATAGAGACTAAAATCTCTTGGCTCATATCATTTTGTGCAAAGCAATCACTACAACAACTTTCATCTGCATCATAATAATATTTTTCTTGTTCACACAAAACCTCCTTAAACTGAGATAGAAAGGTTGTCCTATTATGTTGATAAGAAGAAAAATCTACAAACATAATGGAAACATCATCAACCATAGATTCATCTTCAACATCATCATATTCATTGACGTCATTGTCAGCATCATAATCAACATCCTCAGCATAATTAGAATCAATATCATCATTTTTGGCCTCTTCATCATCAAAATGAAGAATAACCATTGCCAACCTTTTCTTTTCTTGCAACTGCCAATACACAACATCATTCTCTGCAAGTTTTCTTTTGAGAGTAGAAATTTTTATGAGTAAGTCCTCATAATCAGTCTCATGGATAGTGTGATCAACAAATACATCAATGTCTTGGTACTAATCTTCATTTTTTACTTCACACCCATCCTCACTAACTCTCTCATAAAAATAATCTATGAATGTTTCTCTCAACACATCCCAAGAAGGGACTAAAGATGAAGGTAGGTATAAGAACCAATCCCCTACATTTTTAGTAAGTGATTGCAGTAATATTTTTAGCAAGGTCATCTAAATGTTCCCCTGCTAAAAATGATCCATCACCACTAAAAATTGGCAAATGTTCCCTAACCTCAATAGGAAACCTATTGGGGTTTGTACTCAATGCCATCAAAACAAAAGGTCATGTACTCCTCCATAGAGAAACTACTCCAAGAAATTGTCATGGGTTATTATGTTTGACTTTACAACTTGTAGTAAGAGAATACCCTTTATCTCAGATACATACATACTTCAAGACCTCAAAGCATGGTCTTGGAAAGCATATCTTAAAAGTATGTAACTGTAGACACCTAAAAATCCTTTAGAAAATAAAAATATTTTTATTTTCTAAAAAATCATGATGACATCATCATTTATTAATTAATTTATTTATTTATTTTTATGCCATTAAATCCTCCTATTTTAATCAAACATCTTTAACTAAAGAATCCCTCTCCAAATCATTTAAATCAAGTTTGAGTGATTTTCCCCTATTTATTAATTATTAATTAATAAATTGACCAAAAATCCTTTAAATAAATAAAATATTTATTTAAATCCTAAAACCTTAGAAATGTTCTAGAAATCCCTAACCTCTTCTAGAATTTCCTAATCTCACTCTAAACCTAATTAAAAAGTGATTCCTACATTTTTTAACCTAAACCCTTCAAACTTTGACTTTGGGTCAAAACCCCTCATAAATGAGCCTTACACACTCATTAAAGCCTCTTACATCCTCATTAAGGCTTCTTACAAGCCATAAATGAGACCCATGTCTCCTCTTCCACTCTTATCCCCTTTTCACACTTCCCTAGTGTTGCTCACACATGTGTGAGAAACCTTGACCAAGGCTAAACCTTAACATACCCCTAATCTTACCCCAAACTCTACCTCAAACCTTACCTCTGACCCTAACTCCACTTCTTCACGCAAGCCCTTCCTCAAATCCTATAAATACTCTCCTCTTACAAGAGAAAAACACCAATTCACATCTTTTACATTGAGTAGTGTTATAATGTTAGATTTATTCTAGAGCTTAAGTATTTAGCATATTTGTTAGATTTCATACTTTTTTACACACATCCTAGAATAAGCTTAATGCATTGAACTTAGTTTTTATTCAAGATCTTCTAAATCATGTATGCATCATATCAAATCCTTCCTAGAATGTATTAGAGATAAGCTCCAAGTTCTTAGAGAGCACACCCACATCCCTCATAATCAGAGAAAATCAAACAATGCTTGAATGCATTTGTTTTGGCTCAATCTAAGGTGGCTTGGTTTTCTATGTTTATGCTTTTGAACTGATATA
Organism: Chamaecyparis obtusa; assembly: GCA_027943335.1. Lineage (NCBI taxonomy): Eukaryota > Viridiplantae > Streptophyta > Pinopsida > Cupressales > Cupressaceae > Chamaecyparis > Chamaecyparis obtusa. Next base: position 487,641 of record BSBK01000218.1, read on the forward strand.
AATGTTTGGATTAACCTAATGTTTTATTTTTTACACCTTTCAAAAAAGACAATAGATAAACTGTAGCTCACATTTTGGCACGCCTAGTGGGACCCACTTCATAGGTTCTTTACTAACATTCTGATGAGATTTGGATTTTTTTTCTAATTTTTATAGCTTGTAGGTTGAGGGAGAATTTGGAATTCTTCTTCTTCTTCTATTCTATCTACTTCTTCTTCTTGCGGGATCTTGGTTTATTTTCCAGAAAAAACCATAAAGAGGCACTTTCACGAAAACCTTTATAACTTTTGCATACGAGATCCATTTTTGATGATTCAAAAAGCACCAAAAAGATGGTTCAAAGGTATATCCAAATATTTAGACAAATTTATTATATTATATCCCTAAAATTAGGAAGATTTAGAGGAATCATGAATTAATGATAAAAAATAGAATTAACACACTTTGTCTAAATGTCTAAAATGAACCTCAAAATCACTCTTGAAGGCCTAAAAAGATAAAAAATCAATCAAATAAAATAATTCCTAATTGGTCCTTAAAAAAAACTCAAACACACTTCTAAGTGTTCTTCAGTTGGCTAAAAAGAACCATAATGCTTTCAAAATATAGGTGTTTTGAGCTTCATGCAAACTAGGAACACTTCAAACTTTGGGAGCTTAAAAAGAACCACAAAATTGCATATCATCTCTATTTTGGTTCCTAAAAATCAGTCCTAAATCATTCTAAAAATTATTCTCAAAATCAATCTTGAAATCATTAAAAGTGAGGTTCATTTTCATTAAAATGTAAATCTCATGCAAATTAGAAACAAAGTCTACAAATATTTCCTAAAAAATTTCATATTTGGTTCCTAAAGAGTCCTAATCTTTTCAGTCCTAAAAACTTTGATCTTGATGAAAACTAATGTCATTTTGCAAATTCAATCTTGAGTACTTTCCAAAGTTTTATGCATCAAACAAATCTAGGAACACCTCATTTTGGGCACAAAATTGAATTCTAGCACACAAAATCTTGAATGAAACTAAGGAAATGAACCAAAGTCCAAAGGAAGTCATTTTTATTTTGAGTCCAAATCAAACACATTCTTGAATGACTTAAAAGTGAAATAAAATCATCTCTATTCCCTTCCTTCAAAGTTTAAATTCAAAGTTCCTAAAAGCATGCAAATTCAATCTTGAATGCCCAAACAAAAAAAAATTGCAAAATCGCTCAAAATTTCTTGTTTTCAAAGGAAAAGAAAAAATCAAAAGCTTAAACATTTGTGCTTGCAAGAATTCACTTCAATCACTTAATCAATTTGGGAAAGAGCCATTGTTTTTTGTGCTTTCTTGGAGTCTTCAATTCTAAAAATCCTTGTTAATCTAAGTGACGTAAAACACTTGAACTTAGACAAGTTCACTAGTTTTACTTCTAGCGAAGCTTGTGTAGAGAGAAATGTGCTTCCTCTTTGGAGAATGACTTCAAACTGGTACTTCCCCATTCAGTATAGAAATAGAGAATTGAGAAAACTCTCACTTCATCTCCTCAAGCTTAGATGATGTGTGTTGATGGTAGCCCGAGGTAGGTGAATATCCCTACTATTTCAGTATGGTCAACTAGGCTCTTAAGTGAGTCACACACATACAAACCAATTAGGAGGACTCCAGAGAACAACTAAAAACCTATTAAATTAGAAGCTACTAGATCTACCCCTTAAAGTATCACAATCCTTGTGCAAGGACCCATCCCTATGGTTTCCTAGATCACCTTAAGACACTCACCATATATATCCCCTTTTAGGTGGTATCAAGCTATGGGCAAGGATTCTGATACTCACCTCCCCTTAGGTAGATCTTCTTGAAGTGATTTGCATAGTCAAAAGCTTAGTGAAAACACTTGTTGGAATATACACCTTTCAAACCTTTCTTTTAGATTCGGTGGCTAAGTCATTGGTTGTATTCGACAAAGTTTCCTTGTCCCTTGTTAGGATTGAGTTTAGAGTGTCTTTTGTCAATTTTGTCATTTTCCTTTGGAGACATCAAAATGATCCAAAAATTTATCACAAGATTTCAAACAAAACCTTGTAGAAGAGATCCTTCAAAATTACACACCCAAAAACCTTGTTTCAAAACACTTGCCCAAAATCTCACCAAGCTATGTCAGATTTGACCCAACACAAAAAAGCTAGGCTTCCCAACTCCTAAGTTTATCAGTAGAAGAAAGTTGTAGAGAGAAATCTCAAAGATCACCAACCTTCCCTCAAAGTGATCCAAGGAGAAGAAAAGAATCAACATAGACTAGACAACATAGAGTATAACGTAATAGTGAAATAGTTTGCATACCGATTCTAGGTTAATCATTGCTATGTCAATCTCGAAAGAGAGGACTAGTTTGGCCTATCTTATATCCTTCATTCCTTCAGAATCCCACAAATTTTATCTCGACATCCTTTGCATCCTAGACCATTCTTAGATTCATCTTTGCATCACCATCCATCCTTAGCTACATCCTAAGTCATTCTTAGTTTCATCCTTGCATTATAAATCATCTTCCTAGCTGCATCATAGCTCATCTTTTTCAATTACATCTAGATAATCCTCTTAGAAATAGCATCATTCCATCATATTTCACCATCCTTCATCAACAATCTACAATCAAAATCCCAAAACCTTGATCCAAATCCAACATCCACCATCCAAGTCAAGACCCACTATCCTTGCACCAAATAGAGTGATCCAAATCCAAAATACTTAGTGTTCAATCCTTTGACCTACTTCAAAATCTTATCCTAAATCAAGAAATCTCCCCCTTGTGATAGAGAATTATCAAGGGAATCCTCTCTTTTCCTTGTAAAGCCTCATCATCTTGAGAAAGAGATTGGCCTACATTAATAAGAGTCCTATTAGCTGAAGATCATTTGTTTATCCTAGGTTGACAATCCTACCATTGATCCGACATCGGCAAGCAGTAGCTCATTTTGACCAAACACTTAGTAAAAACTTCCATATCCCCCACCAATCCTCCATCATCCTTGACTCAAATCTAAGCATCCCACCATTCCTCCATCATCCTTGGTTTAAATCAAAGAATCACACCAAATCTATCATCATCCTACCATCATTCAGTTGTTCCAAATCCTTGCATCACATCTTAGAAATCCACCATCCTTAGAAGTTTCTTAGACTTGCATCCATCATCCTCAGAGTTTCTTAGGAACATCTTGCATCCATCCATCCTTTACATTTTCATCTTCTAGATCTCTGCTCCATGCATGTCAAGACAAGATCCAGGAAACAAAGGAATATGGATCCTTATTAGACCACCAATTCATCCAATCCCAACATTTCTACCAGCTTGAAGGTGGCTTACAATCCCCAAATCCAACAAATTGGTAATATGTGGGATGATCCCAATATCCCCCCCCATTTCTTTTTCAATGGAAATATTCATGAATCATCTGGGGAATGCACAAGTAATTAGTGCACTCATTTCTCAGAATCAGAAAAACATATTGGCTAACTTCACATAGGAGGGTCCTCCCATTCCACCATATCTCCAACCTCGCATTCCCTTCAACACCATCCAAATCCTAGTAGAGGCATACACTCCCATCATCCAACAAATGTCTGATTCTACCTTGCAAATGTCTCAAGAAACCTCCACCATTCCCCTATTTTTTTAAAGTAGTTTCACAAGCCCTACAACACAAGCGACACAATCCACTCCATTTTCTATCATGGGCACACTATCATCCTCCATAGCAGCTCAAGCCATCATTCATACCCAAAGATTTTCACAAAACCAACCACCACCTCCCACACAAACCTTTACACAAGCAATTCCTCCACCTCCCACAGGCCAAGCAACGTCATCATTTCCAAGGGAAGCACAATCATTTCCCTCTTTCTCCTAGTAAGCCTCTACCTCAATACCATCAATTCTAGGGGAAAAACAATCATCCTTCATATTCACTCCATGGGATTCTATACCCACACCATCATTTTCAGGGGCAACGCAATCATTTTCCTCCTCTCAAAAATCTTCCACATCAGTACCACCCTTCTCATCGGGAATGCAAGTATCTTTGTCCATACCCCAAAAAACATTTACCCAAGCACAAGCCCAACAAACTACATTCACAATAGGTATGCCTTCCATGGTATTTCCAAATCCACCATTCACATCCCAAACTCCCATCACATATACATTTCTAGTATCCTCTACATCACAATTCCCACCATGCACTAGCTCTTTTTTGGGGCCTTACTCACAAAGAGATGCAAGCTTTGGGAATACCAACCCACTCTCTCGCATCCATGCTTGCAAACCAACAAGCCACATTCCTTCAAGAAGTGCAACATCAATAATCGTAGCCTCCTCGAGCTTCATCCTTTCCTTCATATGCCAACTTTCTATCCACACCACCTATTGCTTTGCATATAGTTCCACCTCCCCAACAGCAAATTTATTCCCATCTTGAAAGCTACCTGGCACAACCACCCCCTGCTTCAAGCTTCCCAACATTCATTCCACCCTTAAGCAATTGAGGAATGTAGCCATCCTACATCAACCAAGTGCAAATCCAAGTGCATCAAGGCCAAGCCTACCAAAAAGATGCACCATTCCACCAGCCTCCCCCATAGCAATAGTACTTCCTAGTACAACAACAACAACATCCCATCATCCCACAACAACAGGCATCATCCTACCCATCATAGTAGAAGCATCCCATCATCCCCTAGCAACAACAAGAAGTTCCATATCCTCCACAACAATATGCCCTTGCACCTCAACAATAGTATCATCCCCAACAACCATCACCTTAACATCCATTCCAATCTACCTATCTTATTGGGCAATCTCCATATCCCACTCCATAATATTGACCTCAAAATCACCCATATTCACTAGCACCATTAGACCCTTTCCAAATGGGAGTACCCTCTCCAATGCCAATCAACACCGAGTGGGAATAAATAAAGAATTCTCTTAAAGAGATCAAAGCTAGCACAAAGAAAAAGACCTTCAAGTTTGAAGATGTTTCCTTATCCATTTAATCAGTCAATCACAGTTTTTCCTTTCCCTAAGCACTTTGAAACACCCAAATTTGATAAATATCAAGGGAAAGGAGACCCTGTAAACCACATCAAAGAGTTCTATAGGGCATGCCAAGAAGTGGCTTACAATGATAATTACCTTTTACACCTATTCCCCAAAAGCTTGGGAGGGACTGCTATTGAGTGGTTTTATAAGATACCCTATGGGACCATCACAACTTTTGTTGAGCTCTTTGAGAAGTTCATTGCCCAATATGCCCATAATGTTGAGAATGAGTTATCTTTACTAGACCTACGTAACTCAAAATAGAAAGAAGAAGAAAGCCTAGCACACTACTTGCAATGATGGTAGAACCTCACTACTAGGTTATCATATCAACCACCTGAGAAACATCTAACCAAGATCTTCATCAATAACCTGCATCCCAAACTATCACACTTCATGAGGATGAATTTCATCCAAATGTATCAAGATATCAAAGGCAAGGGGGTAGATATCAAAAGAGGTCTCTTAGACAAAGGAACAATCCTGTTAGTGTTCAAAAACACTTACGCCACTTAGGGCTACCAATATGCCTTGAGACTAATGTTAGGAGTGGTTAGTTCCAAGTATGGGAGCTCTGCAAGGCAATTGGACCAACTATAGGGACAAGACTGCCCTCTGCACTTTTGGCTCTGCAAAACCAAGGTGGGTACACCTAATCTAGATAAGACTCATCTCACTACACACCTTATACTTCTAGATTCATATAGCAAATTATAGTAAAGAATTACTAAATACTAACCAAGTATTCATTGAATCAAATCCACTATGCAGGGTATTACTATCAACCAAACAATAGATTAAAACATGAAAATGGTATTGATATATAAAGATGCAGGAAATAGCCAAAACCCATCAAACATTGGACTCAACTGAATATGCTAGCCCTTGATCAGTGCCATTATCCATTGGGTAGCACTCAAAAATAAATATAGAACATGAACCAACTACTATTAAAGACTCAAAGCCATAAATACAACTGTTCCAGCCCATCCACTACTTATAGGATCTTTTTTTAGACAAGTCTAATGAATCTATGCCCTATCAAAGTATTTTTTACTTGATCCTAGATCAAGAACTAAAGACTAGAACATATGTAAAGGTAACCCTATGCAATGGACCAGAAAATCCAAAACTCATAAAACTGACACCAAGGAGAGACTTGAAAGCTTGAAACAATTATATTAAGTATGATGAATCATGTACATGTCTATACCTAAAATGAGACTACCACTTCAATAACCTACAAAAGATACAAAGAAGTTCTATTCAGCCTCCTACAATGTGACAAAGTTTTACTGCTTCCCACTAGAACTAATCAAAATCAGAACCCTTGGAACTGATCAAAATTTGAACCCACCCCTAATGATCAAGAAAATCCTTTTATAGGAACAAGGATTTAACAAGCTATAGATCATTCAAAACAAAAATTAAGTCTGCAAGCACCCAGTACAACAAGAAATGAAAGATTATAGAGAAGCCTAGAAACCCAGGAAAATCAGATCAAATTTGATGTACAATGCATTGGTTTCATAACCATAGGCTAATTGTGATGCAAATAGAAGTGATTTCTTGTTGTAGGAAGAACAAACATTAATGCCAGAGCAAGCCTAAAGATTTCACACGTACAAAACATGGAGATCTCTGGCATCAATCAAAACCTTTGCCACCTGCAAAGAGAAAGAGATCAATGCATTTAACTCATCACAGAAACCCAGGAAGCAAGATCAAATTAGGACGGCCGCATAGATCTTCAACATCATCATCACAACTGCTACTATCCTACAAAAATCAATTCTAAGCTACCACACTTATCGCAAATAGCTCACTATGAAAACACCAGCAAGAAACCCTGCAATCATATTTGAATTTGGGTGCCAAAGGCTAGCTGGTCAATAGCCAATTAGAATCTAGCATGTCAGCACCACTGGCACCATGGACCTACCTTAACTCCACAATAGTGACATCATAATAGTTGTTGCATGATCGCATAGCCAGGAGAAGGGCTATGCGAACATGCCACAAGTTGCAAACCTTTACCCTGCTGCATAACTACCGCTGCTGAGAATTAATGCAAAATGTCAGTCACATGATCACATAGCCTTGAAAAAGGCTATGCCAACATGCAACTAACCACTAGCATTCACCCTGCTGCACATTGAAATTGTTAGGACACCGAAAACACTGGCCCCATTGAGAACTTCCATGTCACCACCACATAGACCAATCAGAAAATGCCACATCACCACCTACCACTGGGCCCCAACACAACGTGGCATCCTTATCACATGATCACATGTTAGAAATCTCTGACATGTGATCATGCAACAACCAACCACAGGCTGCCACATAACTGCCAACGGGACCACTGCCTTCCCCGCCAACGGGCCCTAGCACAAAAAGGTAACCGGTCACATGGTCACATGTTAGAAAACTCTGACATGCGATCATGTGATAACCAATCAATTCAAAACTTTCAAAAACCCAGGCCCACCAACAGGTCGTAGTTGCGCTGATAGGAAATGCTGACAAAGAGGAAAAAGTGTGAGGTTGAAAACACACAAGTTTTTCGATGAAAGATCGAAAACACACAGGGTTTTTGGTAAATGATAAAAAACATCATGGATTTTCAAAAACATTATGGGTTTTCGACACTGAGGCATATTCTAAAATTATTTTGTGCAGACCTTGAAACTTGAATATCTCCCTAGGTTTTGCGATTCAGGAGATGCGATTTGAACTAGAGCATGGTGACAAAATGAAGAACCAATGGCTAAGGGTGCACACCATGAAACATTATGGATTTTCATCGCAAGTCAAAATTGTGATTACAGGTATGGCAGTACAACATAACAAAGTTTGCATGAAAAAGGCCATTTTCAAAGAATTTTGCATTAACAGGAAAATGGACTAACAGATCCGACATCACAAAGAAAATTCCCACAACAAATCTAGCAATGACAAACCTTGTTACTAGAATCAAAACAAAAACACTGTCACTAATGGGGCCTATGACACTAAGCATGTACAAATCATTGTGGCTGGTCCTACACCTACTTTTGCATATTAGCAACATTAGCCTCAGATCCATCAGCAACCCATGCAGAACTATTAACAACAAGTGCATCAAATAAATCAAGGCAAGTTGACCAATCAAGATAATGCCATTCCACTACTCCAAATCAAAACAAACCTAGAGCCCAGACTTACCAAAAGAGAACCTTCACACAACTTGGTGAATCTCTAGATTTTATCTTTCACCAAATGGCCAAGGCCAACCTAATCATGTACCCACCAATTCCACAATTTGATGATGCCACTCCCAAACCTAACTGGTACAATGATCATGAGTACTGTGATTATCATCATGTCAAAGGACACACTACCCTAAGGTGTATAAAACTAAATCATTACATCCAAGATCTCATAGACAGAATGGAGATCGAAGTAGACACAAATATGCAAGCCTTGCCTAATGCCAATTTGGAGATTTATCATAACGTGTTTCCACAACACAATGCTGGGAAGACCCAAGCCAATGTTAATCCTCCACCCCAAAACCAAGGAAAATCCAAGCAAGGAGACCATGCTGACCACAAAGACTACACTACTTCCCATATCAAATACAAAAAAATTATTGGATGTATAACCCAAGTTGAATCCATATTCAATGTCATCCACATAAAAGGACCAAATAGTCAATGTGTTTTTACCACCCACAGAGGCCAAATAAATTTCATCGGTGCACGCCCAAGGCCAACACATAATGTGAAATATAACCTTACAGAACATCTTGGGAATCCACCTACCCAAATATCCATCCCTGACCTTCTCCACACTTCACCCCTCCATCAGGAAATCCTCACCCGAGCCCTTCATGAAGGACATGTCTCCACAAATATAAATGCTATCCAATTTGAAAACCCTATGGGACATGTATCTACATCCTAGGCTCTATCCTTCAAGACATCTGGTATACCATCTATTGCACCTGACCATAATCTCCCTCTTCACATCACCATAATGGTCAGAGATTTTTCCATCAAAAGGATCATAATAGATAATGGCTCAGCCCTAAACCTATGCACTTTGAAATTCATTTAGAAAATAGGGTTCAGAGAAGCTGACATATCATATGAAGTTATCACCATCAAGGCATACAACAACTTGGAGTGTACCTCTAAAGGTACCATTCTTTTGCCTATCAAGCTAGGCCCAGCAACACAAGACACCATCTTCCATGTTGTTGATCTTGACTTACCATTTAACATCCTCCTGGGCCAACCATAGATCCATTCCATCAAGGTTGTACCATCTACTTACCATCAGTACATCAAATCTCTGCTTCAAGGCACTTAGGTTACCATCCATGCAGATCCCCAACCCTTTGTATGTTTTCATGTAATGGAATATGTTGGAAAGTTGTCTATAGTCATTTATATGACTTAGTATAGTGTTGTCATTATGGAAACAAAGTCATACAACAGTTTGGAGTTAGCGCACTTGATGGGAAGATCAAAAATCAGCTAAGTATTGAAGACTAGACATTGTACAGAGTTCTTGAAGCTCAGAGCATCAGCCCAGGTGTGTATGACCAAGTTATGGTGTGTGCCCTGGAATTTAAGTTGGTTAGACTATATTCATGCTTAGTCTATGAACGCATGATCAGATATGCAAGTATGAGAAAGTTACAGACAGTTGAAGTTCCACAGCCAATGTGTGCCAGTGAAGAATAGAGTAAGAAACTAACTATTAGCACTTTGAGTTGTGGTCATATTCTAATGATGTAAAGGCTATGCACCTATTGTAATTAGGTTGCCAACATGTACATATGTTTGTCTATAAACATGCTTGACCCAATTCAATTTGAAGTGTTGTATGTAATAAGTTTAAGGGCCAACCTAGTTGTTTATTTTGTATGTGCATATAAATATGAGATGTGTCCATTGTAATAAGTAGAAGGTTGAAAGAGTTTTGTTATAATAAGAGTAGAAGTGTGCAAAGATACTATAAGATGTATTAGAGCTTTGTAATAGGTCAAAGCATCAATGCATCAAAGGAACTGATCTGACAAGTAGTGTCACAATCAGAGTTCATCTAGCAGATATAGTGTGTATCTGAAATCAGAAGGTTGTAGCCTTCAGCACTTGAGTAGTGAACTCTAGGATAGTGTCTCCACTCCCCTAGCATGAACTATTGTAAAAGACTCTTAATAGGGTCTAACCCTTGACAAGGTCTACTGTACTTAATACATTTTAAAGAAACTCCTAATAGGATTAAGGATCTTCTAGCAAGGATCATAAAACACTAGTACAGAATATTAGTGGTTGTCAATTCCCACTAGGGTTTTTACCTATTTGGGTTTCCCTGTAACCATATTGGTGTTATGTGTTGATTTCATGTTTCATGTTTATGTGGATATTCATTTTAGTACTTAAGCATTTAAATTTAGTTTAAAGATTAAGTAAAAAGATAAAATATAGTGAACACTGATTCACCCCCCCCTCTCAGTGTTCCCATTCCTAACAGAATCATCATTCCCTCACTCCACCCATTGTCTCAGAACTAACATTGGCACTTCTATCACTGGATCTTCATGATCCCATTAAAATCTAGAGACTATCCTCACCTCCACTCTCTCTTTCATCAAGGTCAACAACCAAGGTTATGGAAAATACACCCTGAATAATGCATTTGCAGTAGGGTCCCTCCCACCTGATCCACATACACAAGGGTGCCCAAACCATCAAATAAATCCCACTGAAGAAAATCATGAAATCAAGAAAATGGGACCTATGACTTTTGTCTACCATGGAAACATAAATAGTCAAGAGATGGACCTTGACATCAATAGGTGGTTGTACAGAGATCCCCCACCACTTGACACTCAACTCCTTGGCTACTTCAAAGACAAATATCCACAATCACACAAGTACACCATAGAACAATGGAAATACCAATGTGGTGGGATAGGACCATAAGAAGGTGGAAGAAAAGACCCTATCACATCATCAAAGAATCCACAACATCAATATCTTGGCTTTAATACCCCTCAACTGCATATACAAGAGCCCAATACCACAATCAGGGGCACCAACATGACCAACATTCCCTTCTTGAATATCCAAGACAACCTCATAGATATTGAAGAAATCCCTAATGAGGAAGAAAGGAAATCTCATGATGACATCTTTGATGATGATACCCTCTTGGGCACTTCTATCTTGCACCAACTTGCCATTAATTACATAGAGCTTCCCCTCATCCACCTTGAACTTGTAGACTAGGATCAACCAAGCATCACACACATCAATGAGTTCCAAAGCACACAAGTGCTCCTAAGGTTCATGGGAGCATCAGGCCAACAAGAAGATCAAGATCTAGAAGCAACTCATGTTTGCAAGCTTGACCCTAAAGAATATTTTGGGGAGGAGGTAAGCTCTAGACACAAAATTGAAATACAAAAAGAAAAGAATGGGTCCTTATGTGAAAACCCTTTTGGAGTGCATCTTGACTCCAAAAAAGATAAAATAAAGGGTGTATCCTCTAGTGAAAGCCTCTTTCAAGTGCTAGAAGATGGAGACTTGCCTCTTCCTCCCATCAAGGATTACAGACCAGAGCAGACACCCATCATCAATCAAGAAACCAAGCCATTCAACTTGGGCATAGAAGAATGTCCAAGAATCACCTACATTGTGGCATCTCTAACAGAAGGTGAAGAAATGGGCTTCACTATGCTTCTTAGAGAATTAGTTATAAATTTTGCATGGTCATATGCACACATGCCAGGGCTTGATCCAAATCTTTTTGTGCACAATCTTGCAATAGACCCCAATTTCAAGCCAGTAAAGTAGAAGCTATGAAAAATGCATTCCTAAAGTAGCCCTATTGGTGAAAACAAAGTTAGAGAAGCTCCTCCAAGCCAAGATTATCAGAGCTATAGACTATTCAAATTAGATCTCCAACATGGCACTTGTTACCAAACCTTCAGGAGAGATAAGAATCTACATAGACTTCATGGATTTAAACAAAGCATGTCCCAAAGATGATTTCCTGCTACCCAACATAGACATGATAGTAGATCTTACAATGGGCCATGAGATGTTGTCACTCATGGATGGTTTCTTAGGCTATAATCAAATCTGAATAGTAGAAGAAGATCAACACAAAACAACATTCAGCACACCATGGGGTACCTTCTATTACAACATGATGCCATTTGGCCTGAAGAATGCAAGAGCCACATATCAATGAGCAATGATAGCCATCTTCCATGATATGATATACAAGATCCTAAAAGACTATATGGATGATATTCTTGCAAAATATTAGACATGAGGTGAACACCTAAACATCCTTGAGATTGTGTTTGATTGTATCCATCACTATGGCTTGAAGTCGAATCTGAAGAAGTGTGTCTTTGGTGTAACATGTGGAAAGCTTCTAGGCTTCATTGTATCATGGTGCAACATAGAGATTGATCCCAAAAAGCTCAAAGCCATTATAGAAATGCCTCCCCCTGGAATGCTCAAGCATCTTAGGAGCCTACAAGGAAAGCTCTAATAAGTGCATTGATTTATCTCAGAGCTGGAAAACAAGTGCCAACCATTCATGCATCTTCTCCGCAAGGACAAAAGCTTTAAATGGGATCCTATTTGTTAGAGAAGCTTTAATAACTTAAAAGAGTATCTATCCAACTCTCCCATCCTTGTACCGCCATTTTTTGGATGCCCTCTCATACTATACATCTTGGCAACCACTATAGCATTGGGGGCACTCTTAGTACAACATGATGACAATAATAAAGAGAGAGTTATTTATTATATCAGTTAGAATCTAGTTGGCTATGAGATCAATTATTCACCAATTGAGAAAGCATGCCTTTTAGTGGTCTTTGCCACTCAAAAGCCTAGACATTACATGCTCAACCACACAATCAAGCTCATCTCAAAAGTAGACCCACTTAAGTATCTGTTATCAAGGATAACTCTCACAGGCTATATGGAAAAAAGGGTCATGCTACTCAATGAGTTTCACATCTAGTACATAGATCAGAAATCCATCAAAGGGAAAGTAATTATTGACCAGCTAGCAGAAGCACATTTATTGGATGCCTATCCACTAATCATGGAATTCCCTGATGAGCATCTATATATGATCAAAGAATAGCCCATATGGAAGCTATACTTTGATGGATCCTATACATCACATGGATCAGAGGTAGGGATCCTATTAGTCACACCTCAAGGTGACTATATTCCAAAATCATTCAAATTGGGATTCCCATGTACTAATAACATTGTATAATATGAGGCTCTCATCTCAGGTCTAAAAATAGATGTCTAGTGGAATATCACAAAACTACAAGTGTTTGGAGACTCGCAGCTGATTATCAAGTAGGTCCTAGATGAATTTCAAACAAAGGAAGATAAGCTGCTACCCTACAAAGAACTGTGGATAGAATAAAAGAGCATTTCTTAAATCTATAGTTCACATAGATACCAAGGCTTCAGAATAGAGTGGACAATGCAATGGTGGCCATCGGATCCTTATTAGAAATCCCTTACAACTCAATGCAATACAAATTCTTAGTTGAGCAACTACATATGCCTACTTATGAGAATGCCAATTCAAAAATGTTGTGTGTCTTGGTTGGTCCACATTCCCCATGGTACCACGACATCCATGCATATCCCAAAAATGGTATCATATCTCCCCATCTCACCAACACCCAATGTCAAAACTTAATTTTTAGAGCTTCCCACTACACTCTTGTAGCCAATACCCTTTATCATCGAGGATATTATAACATCCTCTTTAGGTGTTTAGATTCAAACAAGGTCATCCTAGCTTTACAAGAGGCCCACACTAGAATTTGCAGTGCCCACACGAGTGGCATGGTTCTGGAAAAGAATTTTCTTTGAGTCGGGTACTATTGGCCTACCATGGAACATGATGCTTGTGAATTTGTTAGAAAATGTCTACCATGTCAACAGCATGTAAATCTGATTCATACACCAACACAAAACTTGCAGCCCATTGCGCAACCTTGGCCATTTTCATGTTGGGTCTAAAGAAATTCTTCCCACCCTCACTACTAGCATCCAAATATGCAAGTTCATCCTTTACCACATCATCTGCCACTTCAGCATACCATCTACCATCTTCACAAACCACAAAATACCTTTTGAAAACTAGCATGTGGATGATCTGTGTGCCAGAATCCACATCCACCATTATTTCTCTAGTCCATACTTGTTAGAATAACTGAGAGGGGGGGTGAATCAATTAGATTAGTTATCCTATAGTCCAAAATCTTAAGATGTAACTTTAAAAACAATTTCAACAAATTATGGAGCTCGGTAACATAAACTCTTAAATTATCTATGCCTTTACTGATTACCAATTATTTAACTCGCAGTAATTACCGATCAAATCAAATATGCATTATGTAAAGTATGACGATAAAGCAATCATCACATAAACACATAACATAATGATTTAACATGGAAACCTTATTAAGGGAAAAACCACCTAGGACCAGTAACCCCAAATAATTTTCACTCTTCTAAAGTGAGCTCGGTGAAGAGCCAACCCTATTAAAGGTTACAAACACACTATTAGGTGTGACTTTGTTAGAGGATCTAAGACTATCAGTTAGCGTTCAACCAAAATTCACTATGGGGTCGATAGGATAACAATGTACATTCATTGAATGACATAAGGGCATAACATAAGATAGTTAAGTCCACTTGGTTAAGATATTTTTATGTATTAATGGTTAAACTGAAATAGTAGTTGATTTGATTACAATACAACCCATCTCACAGATGTTCAGATCTATCCTAAGCCCATACAAATCCTCTAACCAATATATCAATTCACTTACTTAACCTACTTTCACTTGATAATAGCTCTCTAATGCTTAGTATTGTTCTGTAGTTTGGTTCTCCTTCAACCAGTCTGATCAGGCATGCATGAAACTGTATTCATGTGAAATCTCTATAGTCTTCTTTCTTCTGGCATGTTTCAATAAAGAAACTCATATCTCTTATATAGATAGATAAACCATTTTCATATCAACCATCAGATTTTTTTGCTTAATCTCCTTCATAGATTTTTCCTCTTAAACCTTCCTCAGTGGTCATGTTAGTAATAGGTTTCAATTCCATCCTTTAGATCTTCTCCAAATTTTTTCAGCCGTGGATCTTATAACAAACTTTATCCTCAATCTTGAAATCATAACAATTTCTAGCTCATCAATTTCTGTCGGCTAAACTTAAGCATGTAATACTTTCATCCATAGTTAGTTAACAAATAAATACATTGGTAGACACAAGTTTGGTTAATACCGTTGCTTGGTATACACTACACTGGCTCGGTGTATACTGAAGTGCTTCATTTACTGACCACATTATCTTGTACATTTTGCTTCCTTCTCCAAAATAGATTAATGCAACATAATCAAGTCAACAATATGAATTCATAGACTCATTAATAAGTTACCCAAAGTATTCTTTATCCTCATCTATTATATCCATCTTCCTATATGTAGATATCTCAATTCTTCATCTCTTCTCTCCTCTTTACAGATGTTTAGATATTTGTAACAAACATGATAAGTACTGTCAAACTAGTTGACATCAATGACAACATAATGACTGATTTAATTATCTTACATATCATTTTAGTACTCGTTGATCTCTAATCATTGATCTTCAAGTCATTCAAGTATTCAATCAGTTGTAGCTCATCAATTTGTCCCTTTGGCATTGATGGCAACACAAGAAATATGAAATATGCCATACACATACCAAACTTGTATTCTACAACTATGTAAGTAAAATTTATAGCTCGATAAGCTCTCCCTAGCTTGATATTTTAATATATTTAATCACTATGTTACATGACAAAATTACAAGTGCATACTTTCCTCTACAGATTTGATCTTTTTAGCTCTCAAATTCCTTCTATTCTCAGCAACAAATCTTCAAAACTCTCCCTGACTTTGTAAGATTATCTCTCCCTTAGATAGATATGATCTCTCTATTTATCATATTGTTTATCTCCCTTTGACAACAATGCCAAAAAAAAAACATAAAACATGTTGCTATTTGAAAATGCTTATGCCACTTAGGGCTACCAATATGCCTTGAGACTGATGTTAGGAGTGGTTAGCTCCAAGTGTGAAAGCTCTGCAAGACAACTGGACTAACTATAGGGACAAGACTGCCCTCTTCACTTTTGGCTCTGCAAAACCATGATGGGTGCACCTAATCCAATAACTTATGGCATTTTAGGACTTTGGACTAGATTAAAAAAAGTAGATGATAGCAAGAGACTACTAAATGTTAACCAGACATTCATTGAATCTCAATTGCTATTGGGTATAAAATGGCCTTGTGAAGGGTAAAGACTTGAAATGGTATTGATATTCAAAGATGTAGGAAATAGCCAAAGACCATCAAGCATTGGACTCAACTAAATGTACTAGTCCTTGATCAGTGCCATTATCCATTGGGTAGCACTCAAAAACAAATATAGAACATGAACCAACTACTGTCAAAGACTCAAAGCCATAAATATAACTATTCCAGCCCATCCACTACTTATAAGATCTTTCTGTAGATGAATCTAATGAATCTATGCCCTATCCAAAGTATCTTTCACTTGATCCTAGATCAAGAATGAAAGACTAGAACATATACAGAGGCAACCCAACATAATGGACCAAAAAATCCAAAACTCATAAGACTGACACCAAGGAGAGACTTGAAAGCATGAGAATAGTTATATTAAGTATGATGAGGCATGTACATGTCTATACTAGAAATGAGACTACCACTTCAATAACCTGCAAAAGATGCAAAGAAATTCTATTCAGCCTCCTACAATGCGACAGGGTTTACTACTTCCCACAGGAACCAAATAGAATGGAACCCTTACAAAGTCAAAACTTCAACCATTTATACTCTAGCTGCCTTGGAATCCTAAACAGGTTAGGAGGCAACAAGCTTCAGATAGCTAGGGTAAGGGTTAGGGTTACAACAGCTAAATCTAAAAACTCACTGGAGGGAAAACCAGCAACAATCTATTAGAAACAAGAATGATCCATGAGAAAGATAAAATCTTCAAATCTGTACCCAGGATAACAAATTCATCATGAATAATAGTCTGACCAAACAATCAAAACACCTCGAGCCAACAAACTATCCTCCCCCACATGGAAAAACATCTATAAGCAATCACCCAACTCACTGGACCAGACTGCAACAATTGATGCCACCAACCAGATCAAGAAATGGCCAGAAAAACCATAAATTTTGGGTACCTCTTGTTGCGAAAACCATCTGCAAGTTTAAATTTGAATTCCAATGGTCAAGTCTTTGGCACCCAGCTCATTTTAAAACATGGTTTTTGATCTCATCCTTTTCCTGGCACATTGAGCAGCCTATGTTTAAGTTCACAACAGTTGCGGGCCACTCAAAAAGTCAACAGCCAATCAAAAAGTAGCATGTCAGCAATATAGGCACCGTGGACCACCTTAACTCTACAACCGTGATGCCAGTAGTGATCGCATGATCGCATAGCCAAAAATTGGGCTATGCAAACATGCGACAAGCCTCCATGTCAATGCCACCTTGTCACCCACTGGCCAATCAGAACTGAGCACATCACCAAGAAAGCGGCCCCAGTTTATCTGGCAAACTGGCGACTGAAGAACTTCCACCAATTCATGAAATACTTTCCACCATTGCTAAAAACTTAGCGATCACATGACCACTATTCACTAAATCACCAAATAAACTAGGGCATTGCCAAAACATTATGCGAACTAGCGAACAAGAAGAAAATTTTTCAGGCCACTAAATATTTTATCACAACTGCTAAAGACACCGAGAAATTCAATTGGGCCCATGCAAGAAGATCCATGGCCGTCTCATGATCTCAAGCCTCTGACACACTTGATGAGATTATATGCCATTTTTTGATTAACTAACAGGATCAGGACCCACTGACACATCTAGAAACTAGGTCCCATTGACAACAAGCCACTGTGCAAATTCATGGATGAATAAAATAGCACCAACTAGGCATACATGTCAACGGACCCACCTACCTCCCTTATGAGAATCAACAGCTGTCACTATACCACTACATTAAAGGTTGAGCATGTTTCATTAATGGTATAACAACAGCCACAAGATTAAACCAAACTTTAATCTGCCTGAATGCCAAGAAGACCAGTCCCACTGACAACAGTCCACTTCATACTCCCGTGGACTAATGAGATACCGCCAAGTCAGCTCACCAGGTAGTGGGACCACCGCTAAAGATACATTTGAGACAAATGAGATCAATGGTAGGTACATGATCTCATGAGCATGGAATATTCCTTACGCTCATACGCTGATCGTTGATCTCCTCCCTCTACCGCTTAAAGAATCTGGCCCCACCAACTATCACACTTGCAAACTTATGACCGATGAACAAGGAGTGCCGATAGAAGAGAAGAAATGCAAGGTTGAAAACAAATAGGTTTTCTGACACTAAAAGATAAGCACACAAAAGCGGGAAGGCATAAGGTCAAAGGCAACAAAGGTTTTCACACAGACCAAAAACATCATAGATTTTCAAAAACATTGTGGGTTTTCGACACTTAGGCAGATTTTAAAATTTGTTTCCTGCAAACCTTAGAACTTGAATAACTCTCTAGGTTTTGTGATTTAGGAGATAACATGAAGAACACAGGGTAGGACACTTCAAAAAAACCAAGTGGATCAACATCGCACAATAAAAGTGTGACTGGAGGCTAGGTAGAGACAACATTATGAAACATTTGGAGGGAACAGGCCATTTTTATTGGATTTTTGCATTAACTGGAAAATGGACTAATAGTGGCTCTATTTGGGGACATGTATCTCTTATAAATACAATGAGGACCTTAGATCTCTGAGAAGAAGCAGACCACCCACTGGACAAAAATAGGGAACTTCAAAAAATGCAAGGAACAGGAAGGAAAAACACACAATAGGAAAGGGAAAGTATTTATAGAAATTTACAAGATTTACAACTTTACTTGATGGCCCCAAGCCACTAAAATGAGATCAATGACCCCCCTGAATCAAAGGTCTGATTCTCATCCACATATGTGACCCCAAGTCTGAAAATCCCTTTACCATTCTTCTACAAACATATGTGAATACTCATGGGCTGAAAAATGAAACTATGCTGATCACTACCCATATTCTTCTAGTCATGACTGTTACATCTATATTCAAATTCCAAGAAGTAAGGAACATCACTTACTTCTTGATGACTGGAAAAAATATAATTTTCATCTAGTAATGCATTAGGAAATAAAACATACTGATCATCATGCATTACATTAGAGTTACCTGGCTGAAAAGGAATTGAATCCTCTAGTTTGTCTTCATGAATTGCTTCAGCCACTAAGCAACTTGGTTCCTCCATGATGTCATCATGAAATGGATTATGAACCAAGTGAAGGTCAATTTCATAAATTTTGTGACAGTAGGACATCTGATCTGCATAGTCATGCGTATCAAAAAATGTTCTGTCCTAATTATTGAAGACAAGGTCCTCTATACTGTCACCATCATTATCATATTTATCAAAAGAAGGAAAAGGGTTTGAACAAGGAACTTATTCATCAATAGAATTCCTATGACAGGAGAATACACTGTCATGTCCTTTAACCTCTTCTTTTGCAAAGTCATTACATGAAGGGAGCTCTGGTATGCATGAGTCATCAAGAATAGGCACATGTTGCATCTTGTCTACATTTGACAAACTCAAAAAATGTCAGTGGGTGGGAGGGAGAACATCAATACACTCACCATGAGCATGTGAAATTTGAGTAGCTGACTAGCCATCCTTCCATGGCCTAGAAAAAGATCCAAAATTAGGGCAAGACTCAAAATCTATACAACCTTCCTAATCAGTACTCAAAACCATATCAGGGACATCAGCATCCCTTGAAGATAAATAAACACTGATGACCTCATCATCTGATGAATCATACTGCACCTGGTTGTCATCTAGCAGTGTTGGGGTAACAAAAGGATCAGAGGTACACATGTCAAAGTCAGATCTCACTGACTCATGCTCTTGGTCAAAATCAATGTGTGTTGGTTGTAAGAACTCAGAGCCATCTCCCCCTAAATATCTGAGATATTCACAAGACAATAAATCTAAAAATTTTTCACTGTGAAGTGAACAATTGTCCCTAGCATCACCTTCCTCTGATAAGTAGTCATCAGCAACATCTTCATTCATCCAATCCTCTTCTTCATCTGACTGGCTACACAAATCTTCTGCCCCATATTGAGAAAGAGCATCACTCTCATGATTACAAGAAAGAGTGTTTGCATTTGACACATCTCCTTCATAGGCTCCATCATTCTCAATAACATTACTACTAGACACAACCCCAAATGTATCTTCAAGATCAAGATCAGCATCATTAAGTATCCACTCCCTAAGATGCTCATAACACTCTTTATACAAGGAGGTTGGCCAATGGGTTGAATCAGGAAAATAGAGCTCCAAAAATAAGCCAATGAACACAAACTCTTGAAACTTGACACCCTCTGGAAGCTGATCATATGCTTCACAAAACTTCTCATAGAATAAAGGTATTGACAACTCCCTTCTATTTCCCACCTTCAATCTTACCAATCTTATGCAATCCCTCTGGATGCCTTGATCTAATAATGCAAGCTCCTCCTCAAGCTTACCCATTACAACTTAATTCACTACTTCCATAAAATTTTGTGACAATACAACTGAAAACTTGAAGTATACAAACCTCTACTCACACCTTATCCTTTTCTTAGTGCTTGATCACTTAATAAGGAGATATTTTAGATCTTTGAGAAATACCTGAGAGTTTTGTAGCAGAAGACTTTGTTGACTGAAAGGTAGGGAAGATCTAGAGCTTACCATGTAGCTCCATCAGATTCTTTGTTGTGTAGAGTCACCACCTCCTTGAAGAGGAAAATATTATTTTTCTCTGTACCTCTTCCAATCAACCAAAACTACACCAGGATATCACACTGTCTATCAAGAACTGCACTGATCAAACAGAGACTTTAGAGTCACCACTCAATACTTATTGAGAAGATGTTAGCAAATGCTTTATTTTTATATCTGACTCTGTCTAATGGCCTCCCCAGTAGAGTCACCATCTTGTTGGTGTTCAAAAATGCTTATGCCACTTAGGGCTGCCAATATGCCTTGAGACTGATGTTAGGAGTGGTTAGCTCCAAGTGTGAAAGCTTTGCAAGACAACTGGACCAACTATAGGGACAAGACTGCCCTCTTCACTTTTGGCTTTGCAAAACTATGGTGGGTGCACCTAATCCAATAACTTATGACATTTTAGGACTTTGGACTGGATTAAACAAAGTAGATAATAGCAAGAGACTACTAAATGTTAACCAGACATTCATTGAATCTCAATTGCTATTGGGTATAAAATGGCCTTGTGAAGGGTAAAGACTTGAAATGGTATTGATATTCAAAGATGCAGGAAATAGCCAAAGACCATCAAACATTGGACTCAACTAGATGTACTAGTCCTTGATCAGTGCCATTATCCATTGGGCAGCACTCAAAAACAAATATAGAACATGAACCAACTACTGTCAAAGACTCAAAGCCATAAATACAACTATTCCAGCCCATCCACTACTTATAAGATCCTTCTATAGATGAATCTAATGAATCTATGCCCTATCCAAAGTATCTTTCACTTGATCCTAGATTAAGAACTAAAGACTAGAACATATACAAAGGCAACCCAATGTAATGGACCAGAAAATCCAAAACTCATAAGACTGACACCAAGGAGAGACTTGAAAGCATGAGAATAGTTATATTAAGTATGATGAGGCATGTACATGTCTATACCAGAAATGAGACTACCACTTCAATAACCTGTAAAAGATACAAAGAAATTCTATTCAGCCTCCTACAATGCGACAGGGTTTACTACTTCCCATAGGAACCAAATAGAATGGAACCCTTACAAAGTCAAAACTTCAACAATTTATACTCTAGCTACCTTGGAATCCTAAACAAGTTAGGATGCAACAAGCTTCAGATAGCTAGGGTAAGGGTTAGGGTTACAACAGCTAAATTTAAAAACTCACTGGAGGGAAAACTAGCACCAATCTGTCAGAAACAAGAATGATCCATGAGAAAGATAAAATCTTCAAATCTGTACCCAGGATCACAAATTCATCATGAATAACAATTTGACCAGACCATCAAAACACCTCGAGCCAACAAACTATCCTCCCCAAATGGAAAAACATCTACAAGCAATCACCCAACTCACTAGACCAGACTGCAACAATCGATGCCACCAACCAGATCAAGAAACTGCCAGAAAAACCATAAATTTTGGGTACCTCTTATCGCGAAAACCATCTACAAGTTTAAATTTGAATTCCAACAATCAAGTCTTTGGCACCCAGCTCATTTTAAAACATGGCCGTTGATCTCATCCTTTTCTCGGCACATCAAGTGACCTATGTTTAAGTTCACAACAATCGCGGGCCCCTCAAAAAGTCAATAGCCAATAAAAAACTAGCACATCAGCAATACAGGCACTGTGGACCACCTTAACTCCGCAACTGTGACACCAGCAATGGTCGCATGATCACATAGCCAAAAATTGGGCTATGTGAACACATGACAAGCCTCCATGTCAATGCCACCCTATCACCTGCTGGCCAATTAGAACTGAGCACATCATCGAGCAAGTGGCCCCAGTTTATCTGGCGAACTGGCAACTGAAGAACTTCCTCCAATTTGTGAAATACTTTCCACCATCGCTAAAAAACTTAGCGATCACACAACCACTATTCGCTAAATCATGAAATAAACTAGGGCATCACCAAAACATTATGCAAACTAGTGAACAAGAAGAAAATTTGTCAGGCTGCTAAACATTTTATCACAACTGCCAAAGACACTGAGGAATTCAACCAGGCCCATGCAGGAAGATCCATGACCATCTCATGATCGCAAGCCTCTGACACACTCGATGAGATTATACGTCATTGGTTGATTAACTGATAGGATCAGGACCCACTGACACATTCAAAAACTAGGTCCCACTGACAACAAGCCACTGTACAATTACATGGACAAATAAAATAGTGCCAACTGTGTATACATGTTAATGGACCCACCTACCTCCCTTATGAGAATCAATGGCTGTCGCTATACCACTGCATTAAAGGTTGAGCATGTTTCATTAATGGTATAATGACAGCTACAAGATTAAACTAAACTTTAATCTACCTGAATGCCAAGAAGACCGGTCCCACTGACAACACTCCACTTCATACTCCCGTGGACCAATGAGATACCACCAAGTCAGCTCACCAAGCAGCGGGACCACTACTAAAGATACATTTGAGACAAATGAGATCAATGGTAGGCACATGATCTCATGAGCATGGAATATTTCTTACACTCATACACCAACCGTCGATCTCCTCCCTCTGCCACTTGAAGAATCTAGCCCCACCAACCATCGCACTTGCGCACTTAAGACCGACGAATAAGGAGTGCTGACAGAAGAGAAGAAATGCAATGTTGAAAACACACAAAGTTTCTGATGCCAAAAGATAAGCGCACAAAAGTGGGAAGGAATAAGGTTGAAAATAATGAAGGTTTTCACACAGACTGAAAACATCATGGATTTTCAAAAACATTGTGGGTTTTTGACACTTAGGCAGATTTTAAAATTTGTTTCCTGCAAACCTTAGAACTTGAATAACTCTCTGGTTTTTGCGATTTAGGAGATGTGATTTGAACTAGAGCAAGGTGATAACATGAAGAACACAGGGTAGGACACTTCAAGAAAACCAAGTGGATCAACATCACACAATAAAAGTGTGACTACAAGCCGAGTAAAGACAACATTACGAAACATTTGCAGGGAACAGGCCATTTTTATTAGATTTTTGCATTAACTGGAAAATGGACTAACAAAACATATAGCTCTAGAATAGCCAAGTGACTCTCTATTGTTCAGTGCAGACAATGTATCTTGATATACTGATATGCTAATTCTTTGTTCTAGTTCCTCAAATCTTTCACAACCTTAGACATAATCCAAAGTGTGAGCTATGTTGCATCAACATGAATGATCTTCTGAGAAGCTTAGGTTGATGCAACCTCCAGATCACATTAGTGACCTATAGATAGGGGACGGACCCCAAGTCTAGTCCTCAAGTATTCAAAATTTTCCTTCGGTAGAGGCTTGGTAAAAATATCAGAAAGTTGCTCCTTTGATCTAACATATTCTAGTTTGACTTTCTTCTCCTGTACTTGTTCTCTTAAGTAGTGATACTTAATAGAAATATGCTTTGTCTTTGAGTGCATTACAGGATTCTTAGAAATATTTATTGCACTAGTCTTGTCACAATATATAATCATCGGCTCAGTGATTACCTCATTGATCGCTTCCAACACTTGTTTGATATAAGAAATGTTTGAATAGTTTGTAGCACTAGAAACATACTCTACTTCATTAGTAGACTGAGAAATACAAGGTTGTTTCTTACTTGTCCAAGTAACAAGTCTTTAACCAAATAAAAATTCTCCTTCGATTGTGGTCTTTCTATCATCTATATTTTCAGCCCAATCTACATCGGTGTAGACTCTTAGTTCAAAATTTCCTTCCTTAGGATACCATAATCCATATTCCTATGTTTTCTTTAGGTATCTCAAGATTCTTTTGTTAGAAAGTAAAGTCCACCAAGATAACTGAGAAGGGGAGGGGGGTGGGTCAATCAATTATCAAATAATTATAACTTTTATCATCTTCAACAACATTAAACCATTTAAGCAATATAATTACCAACCATAGAAAGATATTCATGCACAATAACACAATGACACAAGATATGTTGACTAGGGAACCTCTTGATCAAAGAGTAAACCCCGGTGGGAATGATGCCCACAAAAGATGCACTAATATGAATATTCCTTGTGAAAGGATGGACTCTGTTAGGAGTCTTATAAAATACATTCAGTACATATGAATCCTTATTAGGAGATTTTGAATCAATGTTAAAAGATTCTAACCCGGTTAAGAGTTATTGAAGACAAAAGGACCCACTACCCAAACAACTTCAGGGTAAGATCACTGAACACACTGTTTAAATAATCTTTACATTGCTCAACAAAATAATATGTTACCTCTTCTTTGACTATGCCAAACCACACTCATGGCTACATCATATCTCAATTTTAGATCTTTGTACTTTGCATGTCTTCCTTCACAAATTCACTTTCATACTTAGCTCTTTTCTTCACTTCATGCATATAGCATCACACACAATCACTACTTCCACATCAAAAATACATACTACTACATTTCAACAATGAAATACATTCCTTCCTTTATACCACACTCAAATAATTACAAAAGAGTCGGCATACAATTACAAAATAAAAGTTTCCACACACTACACCAAAATTACACAAAACTATCAACTTCCAAACACAATAAATCTTCACTCATGTGAGCTTGAAGTCTATGATGTCATCCACATCACTATCAATGTGTCTTCAACTTCCTTTTAACTACGCAAAACTAGATTCCATCCTGATTAAGAGATATCATTTGATTTCCACAAACCGCTACTCAAGAACACTGCCTGAATACTGCTTCCACCAAAATGATCATAACTTCCATGAATAAAAGAATTATTGTCTGTGCTCTTAACCATAGAACATATCAAATATTATAACCTCAACATCACATAGCTCTAACTACAATAACCCACATGTGCTAATCCAAACTCTATCTACTTCTCTGCAAGTCTTTGGTAAATCCCTATGTTGACATCAATGACAATCATAGTCATGAATGCAACAAAAAATACTACAGAATGGCTGCCAAACATTTAGCATTCATCCCTAACAATCTCCCCCATTGGCATTGATGGCAACATACATGAAAAACCTCCAATGTTCCAAAAATCCAATACTACAACACTGCTTCTTCAAATCCTCTTCATCAATCAAATTTTACTTTGTTATCCTATTCAGTTCTCTCCAACAGATGTCTCAGATTGTTTTTCATGTATACTTCTCTCCCATTGACATCAATGATACAAATTTCATCACTATGTCAACAACAACTCAATGTCAAAAGACACTTTTTAGAAAATACATTTACTAGAGTCCTCATGACTCAGCTCAGATACACATACTCACCCATAGAGGAAGTACCAACATCTAGTCCAGAAGAAAGATAAGGCTCATATACCATTGGATGGGTGAAACCAATTTCATCACTTCTCAAAAGTAGGATGGGGCATAACCCTAAGCATACCTCTTAGATACTCAAATGTATCCTTAGGCAAAGGCTTTGTGAATATATCTGCTATTTGCTCCTTTGTACTTATGTATTCAAGTCTGACTTCTTTCTCAACAACTTTCTCTCTTACAACATGATACTTAATCTCTATATGCTTTTTCTTAGAATGTAATACATGATTCTTAGACATACTAACTATACTGGTGTTGTCACAATGTATGACAACAGGCTCAACAAATTTTATTCTAATATCCTTCAGCATTTGCTTCATCCAAATTATCTGGTTACAATTGTTTGCTATTGCTACATTTTCTTCTTCTGTTGTGCTTTGTGAGATACAATTCTACTTCTTGCTTAGCCAAGAAACTAATCTTCCTCCAAGGAAAAATGCTCCACCACTTGTGCTTTTCTTATCATCAACACTACCTCCCCAATCAGCATCTATATATGCACATAAGGTAAAATCATCAGATTTTTTGTACCATAGTCCATAGTCCATTGTGCCTCTTAAATATCTCAGTATCCTCTTTACTACTACATAATGTGATTCTCTAGGTTCAGCTTCAAATATTGCTACAATTCCAACTGAATGTGCTATATCAGGTCTTGTATGAGTCAAATACTGTAATCCTCCAATCATAGATCTGTATTTCTTCTATTCTACTGTAGGAGTCTCATCTATGCTAGATAACTTATGTCCGATCACCATAGGTGTTCCAACTGGTTTACAATCCTCCATTCCAAATCTTTTCAACAAGTCATTCAAGTACTTTTTCTGACTTACAAAGATACCATCATTGTTTTATGTTATATGTAATCTCAAAAAATATTTCATCTCATCAATCATACTCATTTCAAATTCAGTCTTCATTTCATCATCAAATTTGTCACTTGCTTCATCTTCTCCTCCAAAGATAATGTCATCAACAAAAATAACTATAACTAACAAACCATTTTCAAACAACATAGCTCTTGCTACTTTAGTCACTGATATGTTTCTTCTTTCTGCAATGCCATTTTGTTTAGGTGTTCTAGGGGCTAAATACTATCTTTTAATGCCATTTTCTTCACAAAAGGTGTTAAACTCTCTAGAAGTAAATTCTCCACCTCTATTAGATCTCAAACATTTAATCTTCATTCTAGATTCATTCTCAACTTTATTCTTAACAATCTTAAACTTATCAAATGCTTCAGATTTTTCTTTAAGAAATGCAATCCACTTCATTCTTGTAAAATGATCAACAAGAATCATAAAATACCTTTCTCCATAGAATCCTCTAGTCCTGGTAGGACCGCTCAAATCTGTATGAATAATCTCCAACTTCTTTGTAGATGTAAACTTCTTACTGGGAAAAGAACTTCTCTTCTATTTAGCCATTACACATTCTTTGCAAATCATGTTAATAGGCTTAATAATTTTTGGTAAATCTCTTATTGCAAGTGTAGTACTTACTTTCACAATGTTATCAAATTTTAGATGACATTCTATGCCATAACCAACTTTCATCAATCTTTGTAATCAAACATGTCATCTCGGTAGGATTCAACTAAAATACATTACCTCTGGTTCTAGGTCTAGTTCTAATCAGATTTCCATCTTTATCCTTTATCACACAAGTTTTCTCAATAAACCAAACTTGATATCCCTTATCAACTAACTGTCCAACACTCAAAAGATTATGTTTTAATCCATCCACAAAAAAACATCATCAATATTAGTCTTTCCATCAAGATTAATAGATCCTATACCTTTAATCAAACAAGGTGTATTATTTCCAACTCTAACAACTCCTCCATCATATTCATTCAACTTTATGAACTTTTGCATTTCTCCAGTCATATGATGTGAACAACCACTATCTATAATCCAATCAGCTTTCTTTTCAACTTGAGAAACTAAGGCTTTTTCTTCCTTAACATCAGTTTCAGGATTCTCTTCTTTAATTGCTACAAATCCTATGTCATCATTATTTTCAATATCACTTTCACTTAAAGTTCTTTCTATACTAGCATCAAGATCTTCATCATTAGCATAATGACATTCCTTAGATCTTCTAGGTTTGAAATTGCTTCTATACTTTTTAACTCTCTTAGGACATTTAGATGCAAAATGAACATATTCTTGACAAGTCCAACATTTAAATATTTTCTTACCATCTAGTTCTCTTTTCACAAGCAAGGCAATACCTTCTTCAATCTTCTTGTCTTCTTCATTTCTAGATCTACTGCTGCTAGCATAATCTCCGCTCACACTAAGAGCACTGAATGTTGTCTCCATTCTAGGTAAGTCTCCTGATAACCTTAGGTTCATTTATATTGCTTCCAATCTTCTAAGAAGAGTTTCTCTTGTAAATTTTGTTGTACAAGGTATCACTTGTTCAATCATCTATGTTGTCTGCTTAAATATAGGAGTCAATGTCCTCAAAATTTTCCATATCACTTCATTCTCTATCTTTGTTCCTCCACAAGATTTTATACCTATAATGATTTTTGACATTCTACCAATATAACTTCTAATAGATTCATCTTCCAGCATTCTTATATCTTCAAATGCACATATCCAATTATGTAATCTAACTCTTTTTACATGTTCATCACCTTTAAAAGTAGAGTGTAAAGCATTCCAAATTTCATGAGATTTTTTCAAATATTTTACCTGAATGTACTCATTCTCTGGAAGTGCTATCAAAAGTGCTTCTCTTGCAAGTATGTTATAGATGAATAGATCTCTCTCTTCCACAGTACATGTTTCAAGATTTTCCTCTTCATTGATAGTCTTATTATTCTTTGTAATCAACCAATAACCTGGTCCTAAACATAGTAGGTGTGTCTTCATCTTTTCTTTCCATCTGTCAAAATTTACTCCATCAAACTTAGGGCTTTCTTTTCTGAAATTCATCATGGATCTCCTTAACCTATTAAACTTATTTTTCAAGGACCTGCTACTCTGATACCAATTGTTAGAAAGTAAAGTCCACTAAGATAATTAACAGAGCGAGGGTGAATTAGTTATCAAATAATTATAAATTTTATCATCTTCAACAACATTAAACCATATAAGCAATATAATTACCAACCATAGAAAGATATTCATACACAATAACACAATGACACAAGATATGTTGACTAGGGAACCTCTTGATCAAAGAGTAAACCTGGTGGGAATGATGCCCACAAAAGATGCACTAATATGAATATTCCTTGTAAAAATATGGACTTTGTTAGGAGGCTTATGAAATACATTCAGTACATATGAATCCCTGTTAAAAGATTCTAACCCGGTTAAGACTTATGAAAGACAGAAGGACCCACTGCCCAAACAACTTCAGGTTAAGATCACTGAACACACTATCCAAATAATCTTTTCATTACTCAACAAAATAATATGTTACCTCTTCTTTGACTATGCCAGACCACACTCACTACTACATCAGATCTCAATTTTAGATCTTTGTACTTTGCATGTCTTCCTTCACAAATTTGCTTTCATACTTAGCGCTTTTCTTCACGTCATCCATACAACATCACACACAATCACTACTTCCACATCAAAAATACATACTAATACATTTCAAAAATGAAATACATTCTTTCCTTTATACCACACTCAAATAATTACAAATGAGTTGGCATACAATTACAAAATAAAAGTTTTCACATGATACACCAAAATTACTCAAAACTATTGGCTTCCAAATATAATAAATCTTCACTCATGTGACTTCAAATTTTGTGCTATCATCCACATCACTATCAATGTGTCTTCAACTTCCCTTTAACTGCACAAGACTAGATTCCATCCCGATTAGGAGATATCATCCGATTTTCACAGACCGCTACTCAGGAACACTACCTGAATACTGCTTCCACCAAAATGATCATAACTTCCATGAATAAAAGAATTACTATCTACACTCTTAACCATAGACATATAACATATCAAAGATTATAACCTCAACATCACATAGCTCCAACTGCAATAACCCATGTGCGCTAATCCAAACTCTGTCTACTTCTCTACAAGTCTTCAGTAAAGCACTATGTTGACATCAATGACATTCATAGTCATGAATGCAACAAAAACTTCTATAGAATGGCTGCCAATCATTTAGCATTCATTCCTAAAATATTTTCACTATAACCATGTGTGAATCATTTGGATTGGTAGAAAATCTATTAAAAATCCTGACTGCATGTGCAATATCTGGTCTACTATGTACCACATACATCAATTTACCAATCATAGATCAATACAATGTCTAGTTTACCTCTATAGATTCATCATATTTAGTTAGTTTGAAGCCTATGACCATTAGTGTTCCAACTTGTTTAGCATGTTCCATGCCAAATGTTCTCAATACTTCCTTTATGTACTTTGATTGTGTGATGAAAATTCCACCATTCTGTTGAATAACCTGCAAGCCTAGAAAGAATTTAATCTCTCCAAACATAGACATTTCAAATTCTTTTCTCATCTCATCAGAAAATGATTTAAAAATATGATCTTGTCCTCCAAAGATTATCTCATCCACAAATATTTCAAAAATTGAAATAGTATCATCAAATCCTCCTTTCATATACAAATTATTATTTTCACTAGTTCTTACAAAACCAATACTTAAAAAATAAGTATGCAATTGTTCATACCTAGCTCTTGGTGCTTTCTTTAAACCATATATAGCTTTATGTAGTCTACATACCATATCTTTATGATTTGGATCAACAAACCCTTCTGGTTGTTCTATGTAGACCTCCTCTTGTAGTATTCCATTCAGAAAAGAAGACTTAACATCCATTTGATAGACCTTAAATTTCTTATGTGTAGCATATCCAAGTAACATGCGGACTCCTTCCATTCTAGCAACATGTGCAAAAGTTTCACCATAATCAATGCCTTCTTCCTATGCATATCCCTTGCAAACTAGTCTAGCTTTGTTTCTTGTAACCTCTCCATTCTCATTCAGCTTATTTCTGAAAATCCATTTAGTATCGATAACATTCTTATGTTTTGGTCTAGGTACTAAATTCCATGTCTTGTTTTTCTCAATTTTTTCTATTTCTTCATTCATTGCATTTATCCATTCATCATTCTCAAGTGCAACCTTAACATTCTTTGATTCAAACTCACAAACTAAGCATGTATTTTTTCTTTACTTACTTCTTGTCAGCATGCCAGATTGCTTGTCTCCAATGATTTGGTTCTTAGGATGATGCCTTCTGAAAAATCTTGCTAGCACTTGATCTCTCCTTTGTTCTTCATTTTATTCAGGTTCAATTCCTTTCTTGGTAGCTTCTTCATGTTCCTCAGTTTCCCTTTGTTGTTCCTTGGTGTTATTTTCTTGATGCTCGGTCAACTCAGCCTATGGCTTTGGTAGGTACTCTAGATGCTCAACATAAGTGAATCTACCATAGTCTTTTGGCTCCTTATTGCTTCCTTCCTCATTTTTATCATCAAATTCATCAACTCTAACATTAGCACTTTTAATAATCTTAGTAGTGACCTTATTCAGACACTTGTAAGCTTTTCTTTTAGTAGAATATCTAAGAAATATTCCCTCATCCCCTTTAGAGTCAAATTTTCCATTCCTATCATCTTTCAGAATAAAATATTTGCTACCAAAAATTTTGAAGTAACTTACACTTGGTGTGTAACTAGACCATAACTCATAGGGTGTTTTTTTTGTGTCTTTCTTCAATTATACTTGGTTTAGAACATATATAACTATGCTAACTACCTCTCTCTAGTATACTTGTGCAACATTATTTTCTAACATAAATTTTCTTGCACAATAAAAAATTGATCTGCTTCTCCTTTCAGCAATCCCATTCTGCTGCGGTGTTCTTGGTGTAGAAACCTATCTTTTTATGCCATGATCAATACAATAGTTAGTGAATTCATTAGAAATAAACTCACCACCTTTATCAGACCATAAGCATTTCAGTTCTTTCCTAGTTTCTTTTTCAACTTTTTCTTTGTACCATTTAAACATTTTAAATGCCTCAAATTTCTCTTTTTAAAACATTACAATCATCAATCTAGTGTAATCATCAACAAACAAAATAAAATATCTATCTCCATAGTAGCTTTGAGTTCTCATGGGACCACATAGGTTGGTGTGAACTAACTCCAAGATTCTTTTTTTTGAATAGTCTTTACCCTTAAAACTAGATTTTGTCATTTTCCCCTTTTGACATTCATGACACATAGCATGATCAGGCTTTGTTAGGCTAGGTAGAACTCTAACCTTTTTCTTTCTACTAATCTTAATCATGTTATCAAAATTTACATCACATAACCTTTTATTCCATAACCATGCATCCTCATTTTTCATCAGTAAACAAGAAGTCTCAGCATTTTCAAGATAAAATAAGTTACCTTTAGATTATCCTCCTATTCTGAAAAGCTTTGCACTTTCATCAAATATATTTACCTTATTGCTTTCAAAAGCTACTCGGTCACCTAAGTTGTTAAGTTGTGCCACACTTAAAAAATTGTAATTTAGTCCTTTTACCCAATAAGCATTATCACATTTGATTTTATCATTTATCAATAAAGATCTTTTTCCTCTAACCATACATGGTGTATCATTACCCATTCTTATTGATCCTCCATTATAATGCTCAAGATGATCAAAAAAATTTTTATCACCAGTCATGTGATGTGTACAACCACTATCAATGATCCAAGAATCATTTTTACTAACTTTAGAAATGAGTGTTCTTTCTACATACCTTTCTTCTTCCTCATAATCGTCCTTCATCGCAACAAATACTACTTCAACATCATCATCTATGTCAGTATCAATATCATTCCTCTTCGGCAATGTAACATACCTTTTTCCCCTTATCTTTTTGATCTTGGTTGTCTTTGTTGTAGTGTCGGTAACTTATGTTGTTTCTCCTTCCGTATCTTCCTTCACCAGATTGATCTTTGTTTCTATCTTCTTATTTCCTGTTCGAGCATCTAGCAGCAATATGGCCAACTTATTTATAGTTAAAACATGCTAAAGGTAATTTACCCTTATATCTACCTTTACCTTTAGGTAATCTTTGGGCCATAAGTGCTTTAAGTTCATCAAGCTCATCATCAGTATTGCTATCACTGTCATTCTTTATATTATGTCTACTACTAGACTTATCGATCTTCAGAGAAGACATGAAAGTAGACTCAACATATGGTACAACACTATTATCAAAATTGTTCAACTCAAAAGTTGTTAGCTTACCAATCAAACTATCAAGAGTAAGATTATTGCTAGGTGCAGACCTCATTTCATGTATAGAAAATATTCTGATTGCATAAGTAGGCAACAAGGTTCTTAGAATTTTACTTACCATTGTATCTTCATCAATGACACCACCAAATCCTCTGATAGCATTGATTATCTCCTTTATTTAGTTTGTATATTATACTATGTTTTATCCTTCCTTCATTTTCATATCATCAAACCTACCTCTTAGACTTTTAGCTCTGGCTCTCTTGACATTAACATCACCACCATAGAATTGAGCAAGTTTATCCCAAATTTCCTTTGTAGTAGTGCAATCTTTGACATCCTTGAATTCAGCATCAAATAAAGTAGCAACAATCTCTATCATAGAAATGTTGTGTTCATGTCAATCTTTTAGTTAATCAAGAGTTAATGGTCCATTCATTGGTTTTATGTAGCCATTTTCAAGTAGATGTAAGGTAGAATCTCTGATTCTAGATATATGAAGTTTCATTTGACTTTCCCATATAGTAAAGTTGTCCTTGTTTAGTTTCAACACCTCCCTCTTATACATCTTTTGATCTTTCTACTGAAGTCCTTAAAAATTTGTTCCATGAAACTAATTCTTTGATACCAATTGTTAGAATAACTGAGAGGAGGAGTGAATCAGTTGGATCAGTTATCCTACAGTCCCAAATCTTAAGATGTAACTTTAAAAACAATTTCAACTAATTCTGTAGCTCGGTAACATAAACTCTTAAACTATCTATGCCTTTATACATTACTAGTTATTTAACTCACCATAATTACCAATCAAATCAAATATGCAGTATGTAAAGTATGACAATAAAGCAATCATCACAAAAATTCATAACACAATGATTTAACGTGAAAACCCTGTTAAGGGAAAAACCACCTGGGACCGATAACCCAAAATCATTTTCACTCTTCTAAAGTGATCTTGGTGAAGAGCCAACCTTGTTAAAGGTTACAAACACACTATTAGGTGTGAACTTGTTAGAGGATTTAAGACTAACAATTATCATTCAAGCAGAATTCACTATGGGGTCAATAGGATAACAATGTACATTCATTAAATGACATAGGCACATAACATAAGATGGTTAAGTCTACTCGGTTAAGAAATTTTTTTGTATCAATGGTTAAATTGAAACAGTAGTTGATCTAATTACAATACAACTTATCTTGCAAATATTCAAATCTATTCTAAGCCCATACAAATCCTCTGATAAATATATCAATTCACTTCCTTAACTCACTTTCACTCAGTAATAGCTCTCTAATACTCAGTACTATTATGTAGCTTGGTTCTCCTTCAACTAGTCTAATCATGCATGCATGAAATCATATTCATGTGAAATCTCTATAGTCTTCTTTATTCTAGCATTTTTCAATAAAGAATTTCATATCTCTTATATAGACAGATAAACTATTTTCATATCAACCATTAGATTTTTCTTCTTAATCTCCTTCATAGATTTTTCCTCTTAAACCTTCCTTGGTAGTTATGTCAGTAACACATTTCAATTCCATCCTTTAGATCTTCTCCAAAAAAATTTAGTCATGGATCTTATAACAAAATTTATCCTCAATCTTGAAATCATAACAATTTCCAGCTCATCAATTTATGTCGGCTAAACTTAAGCATTTAATACTTTCATCCATAGTCAGTTAACAAAGAAATATGTCGGTGAACACAAGTTCGATTAATACCATCGCTCGGTATACACTACACTGGGTCAGTGTATACTAAAGTGCTTCATTTACTGACCACGTTGTCTTGTACATTTTTCTTCCTTCTCCAAAATAGATTAATGCAACATAATCAAGTCAACAATATAAAGTCATAGACTCATCAATAAGATACCCAAAGTATTCATTTTCCTTATCTATTATATCCATCTTCCTCTATGTAGATATCTCAATTCTCCATCTCTTCTCTCCTCTTTACAAATGTTTAGATATTTGTAACAAACATGATAAGTACTATCAAACTAGTTGACATTAATGACAACATAATGACTTATTTAATTATCTTACATATCATTTCAGTACTCAGTGATCTCTAATCACTGATCTTCAAGTCATTCAAGTATTCAATTAGTTGTAGTTCATCAATACTTCCCTCAAGGAAATGTTCAAGTTGAGGCAACTAATAAAACCATTTTGAAACTTCTCACAAAGGTTTTCAATGATTCGTGTCATGACTGGCACCTCCAAATAAATCCTACCCTTTGGGCCTAGTGTACTTCTTATCGCACTCCCAAAGGAACCACCCCATATTCCCTTATATATGGTATCAAAGCCATTCTACCCATTGAGGTCAATCTCCCATCATTGTGAGTCTCCATAAAGAACTATACCATTGATGAAGACTATCATGTGGCACATCTCACATAGTTGGATTTGCTAGATGAAAAAAGATAGAAACCATATGATCACCTAGTTGCATACCAAAATTGACTCAAAAGGAGTTATAACAAGGTCCATCCAAGACAATTCCAAGTAGGCAACATGGTCCTAAAGGAAAATTAGAAAGTCCAAGCACATCCAGAAAAGAAAGGCAAGTTTGAACCTACTTGGTTGGGGCCTTATATTGTCACAACATGCTTTGGCTTTAGAGCCTATCAATTATCAACACCAAAAGGTGAGCCTTTGAATGATCCTATCAACATAATACATCTAAAGAGGTTCTATGTTTGAACCATATTCTACATATTCAGAAAATCCATAAAAATTAGAAAAATTGAGAAAAATATAAAAAAAGCAAAAAAGCCAAGAAAAATAATTGTCTAATGGTGAAAACTTGGTAATTCAAGTGCCTTTGACAAGTATGTTGGTGAAAACCTAGAAATAGGTTCCATACATAGTGGATTGAGTCCTTATCTATCAAACTCATATCCCTCCCATCCTCAATCCTGATCTTCCAATCCCCATCCCCATCACCAGCCCTTCATCCCAAGGTGTTCTATCCTCAATCCTATCTAATGCAGTAATCAGATCCTATCCCCAAACCTGAGCTTCTTGTTTATATCTTGTATAGCACAATCCTTCCTGTATATATCCTATATAGTGATATCTTCCTATTCCAAATCCTAAGCTTCTATACGTATCTGGTGTAAATATCTTCATGTCTATTGTACATATCTTCATGTCTTGTTGTACATATCCTCATTAGTCTTGCAACAACATTTGACCAAATAACTTGTCCCATATAGCCTTGTCCTTTAGAAACATCAATTGTCAAATATTCTTGATCACATTGATTTTCTTTAAACTTCATCATTTTCCAGTGAAAAACAACACTCATTCTCCCATCAATCAGTGGGTCCTTGAGGATGTATCCTTCCTTCTGTCAGACCTAATCTTCCACCAATCACACTAGGTCTATGTTGATGTATCCTTCCACATGTTCAAACCAATCTTTCCACCATCACTCACACCAATCTCTCTCCTTGGCAAAGGATGTCTTTTGGAGTTATCATTTTGGTCTTTGATTTTGTCCTTTAGATCTTGTTAATCTTTTACAGCTTCTTATTTTTAATGTCCTCAAAGTTGCCACAATCCTTTATATCATGGTGCATTGCAAATGAGGGAAATATAGGGCAAGGTCTTTTGATCTTTTTCTTCTTCCCATGATTCAATCGGACATGACCCTTGCATGGTTCACATCTGATCTTCTGGGTTCATGGTGCACTTCAAAAATGTTATTTTTTTGTTGTTTCTCTAGCATCTTTTCTACCATACTTCCTCTTGGGTTCATGTGTGATGCTGGGGAAACCTTGTGTGTCTTTTTCATGTCAGTCCTATGTAATGATGGCAACAAGGCCTTGTGATCTCAGTATCCTTGGTAGGTCTCTAGCATTGCTATATCAAACTAGGTTGTGCTCTCCACATTTATGTTAGAAATAGGGAATATTGAGAGGAGGGGTGAATTAGTATTCTACAAACTTTTACTTTAGCCCAATTATGGATATAATAGATTAGCTTGATACTTGCAAAATAGAGTAAACCAAAGAACATGCATAACAATAAAGCAAATGAACTCATAACACATTATTTGTTCTCGAGGAAACCATGACAAATGGAAAACCCCAATGGGGATGATACCCACAATGATCCACTAATCAAAAGTACCATGTTAAGGATATTGACTATGTTAGGATCCCATTACATACATATAGTATCTTAGTCCTGATTAAGGGACTCTAGGCCTTGTTAGAAGCCTCAACCCTACTAAGAGTTGGTAGTACAACTTCAAATGATTACAAGATAAGCCCACTACCCAAACATGTAATGTACAATGATCTCTGATTACAAAAGAGGGCAAGGTATATAACCTTTCCTTCTTTTCTTACACATAAAAATTCTTCTTTCTTGACTTTCACAACTTCACATCAATATCTTTTGTATACATATGTTCATCTATCTGATTTGCATTACATATGTCTTACATTTATACAAGTTATTAGGAATAATAACTTTTACAATCGTCATTACTAAACATAAAGAAGTTTACAAAAATACATAATAACTTATTTTTCCCAAGGTTTAACATCTAGGATGTCATCCCTTTATATGATTAATACATTATTTTGATGAACAAAATAATCCCTTAACTATTTACCAATTTTGTCTTTATCTTTGTCCTGTCGGCTTCAGCTCTATCTCTAGTAATAATGCAATAACTTCTTCCATACATGTCATACAAACTTGCACTCTTAGGTGAGCCTTCAACATACATCATAGTATCCATGTTCAAGTGTGCAAGCACTGAACTTACTTCTATCGACATCGCCAATCAAAACTATCTCTAGTTATACTGGAAAAATGTTGCTTACACTTAGACAACTTTGTTTTGCCCTTTGTCATAAGTGCTCTCTGTCATATGCAGTCTTCACATAGATCATATGTTTCCATAATGAAAACATCTAGATATCTAACTCAGCCAAATTGCCAATAATCTCCCCCTTTTTCATTGGTGGCAACATATGAGAAAATTGGCTAAGTCATAAAACTCCAAAATTGTGGCCATAACAAAAAATATATCTTTACTATCCTTATATCTCCATATATCTTGTATAACATCTATACTCCCCCTAGGAATATACTTCCATATATATATAATAATATATCAATTTTCTACTATCACTCCCCCTTTGACAACAATGACAAAAAGGATGCCAAAACTGTGATCTCAAAAAGTTTACCTTGATTCAAAATTGTAAAGCCAGTAGACTTGCAACACAATCTGCAAAATAATTTACTTTAATGCTCTCTATCTCCTTCTCCCATGCCTTCTTAACAGTGTCTACAACACTAAGTAGTGCACATAAACCATAAGATGCGATCTCACATGCACAGAGGTTTGCAAAATTGAACTTCTCATAGGATGTCTTAGATGAAAGACATTCTTCCAACTATCTTTCAATGATACTTATCTTCACTGAAATGTGCTCTCTTAGAAGAGAAAATCTTCTCAATTTTTTTTCTCTTTCATCATTAAGGATTGTGATATCATCTTTCAATTTTCTGATTCTCTTTTCAGAATCTAGTATTTTTACATTAGGACTGGTTAGTAGGTTTACCTCTATTTGAATTTCAGTCTCCTTTGCTCTTATTTTCTTAGTCACTTCTGATACATGATTTTCTATATTTATACACTGTATATACAAAGCTTTTCCTCTGTCCAAGTTCCATCTCAAGTCCTTTATACATACATCCAAATTATTGATATCATTTCTTATATTTTGACATATATCAATAAATACTTTAGCCTCATAGGCTTCCTGAGCCTTTACTATAGCTATATCAGATAAGTTAGTGAATTCATTGTCAAATGCCTTCATAACTTCTTTGGCTTTTACTTGTGGATCTGCTTCTATTATCTGATTAGTCACAACACTCTGCAACTTCTTTGTTACTTCCAGCAATAATCCTTCAAGGCTTTTTACCTTCTTATTCTTTCCAATGATTTTGTTAAGAGATGAGATCAGCTCCATTTGATCATCATCATCAACTTCTTTGCCAAAGTTAGAAAAAATTGATTCAATCTATGGTTTCTTTGCTACAATCTCAAGGGTAGGACTAATTTATACTTTTCTTGGTTCTCCTTTCTATCCTTCAATCTTTGTATTTACTAAAATCTCTTCTTGTTTCTCTTCTTCCTTCCTTGTTTCCTTCCTTTCTTCTTCAACTGATCTATCCTATTCTTCTAGAGCTAAATTGTCAACAATGTTCTCTAGGTTACTGAAAGGATTGTCATCACTATCCAATGTGATATTAGTTCCTTCCACATTCATTTATTCATCTTCAATGTTAATTGATGGTGCTGGAGAGGGACTTTTCTGGTGCTCATCTTCCAAAGCTTGATCTGCTACACTTGAGTGCTTATCTACATCTATAGTCATCACCTTTATGACTGCCTGTTTAGTTTATTTATTGATTTCTTCATAATTACCTCCCATAATTTGAATTGTTCTTCTTTTAGTTCTTATATGAATACCAAGATCTTTCATGATTTCCTTGAAGTGATCTTCATCTCTGATGTCACAGAGATTTCTTACAAAGTTTTCTCTGATCTTATTATCTTCTTCAGCTTCTCTCTTCTTCCTGTTAACTAATTTCTCAAACAAATCATTAGGTATTTGTTAATATGATTTAGAACAATAGAGAGGGGGGGTGAATCAGTTGTTCTCAGGTCCTGATGTATAAAAAAAACTTAAAATTTTTCCTTAAATCAGATCCAATAACCAAAACAAACTCGGTCATCACTGATTCAATAATAGAAACATACAACAATGTAGTCCACTACCCAGCTGTAACCTAACTTGTAAAACACAAAAATGTTCAAACCAAAATATTCACACAAGTATTAAAACCAGGATTTATAGTGGAAACCGAATTTGGGAAAAACCACTTTGTAACATGCTACTATTATTTTCACTCTTTTGAAGTGAGCTCGGTAAAAAGCCAACCCTATCAAAGGTTACAATACACACTGTCAAGTGTGACCCGGTTAAAGGATTTCAATCACCTTGTTAAAAGTGAGCCTAGTCATAGGACTTACATACACTCCATTAGAATGCAACCTTGTTCAAAGGATTTAACATATGACTATTAGGTCAACCTATGTTAAAAGGATTTTGACTATTACAATGGTTAGAAAGTAGCAACAATATTTATCTAAAAAATTGATGAAAGGTGCTCCCCTTAATACCACAAACACATAACAGATATAGAGAAATAGCAACAATATGCAAGAACAGAAAATTGGCTTCTTATTATCTCCACAAATGTGGAATTACAAACTTTCAGAATTACAATATGCAAAGCCACATGGGCATTCCCTTACAATATTTTGTAGGACAAAGCCTCGAACTATTACCCAGATCTACTACCCAGAACTATTCTAAACTGCCTAAGACAATAATACAGCCTTCCTTATATAGGCAATTTTCCACCGCCTGGGAAGGTTCCAAAATTTTTAGCCAATAAGGCCGACCAAACTTAGAATTATTTTATTTTACATTTTATTACATCATAGTCGGCTCAAGATAACCTTTGAAACCCGAACAAAAATTTTGAAGAAAATTATTTTCCACCATTTCAGGTGGCCCAACTTCCAAAGACCATAAGTCATCACCAGTTGACCCGATCGGCTATTATAACCCCATTTCAAAAATGCCACGAAGCGCTCTACAGGCTTAACCAACACAAGCGCCCATCACTCAAATTTTTGACCTCGTCCGGGGCCTCTAAAGCCTTCAAAACTGAGTTCAAAGTTTCTGTACCCTGCTGCCAATACTGAAAATCTTTAATATCTTCCAATATACACTTGATCTGGCAATGAAACTTTATTGGCAGACTTATATGACCAAAATGAACCTCCAAGAAAGAAATCAGATCATTCTGAGCACATACGAAAATTACCAAAAATAGTAACTTTTCATAAATAGTAGCTCTGCACAAAATAGCCCTTATTGAATACAAAAATAAAATTTTTTTTTTTTTTTGGGTGATGCAAGATTGCTCTTACACCCAGGATGCTCCTACATCAGACACCCAGGGTAATTTGAGAAGTGACCCTGTCACGACTCAGGTGTGCAGAGGAAAGCCAAGATGGCTAACCTCCTCCTTTGTCAGCCATGATGAATCTTCAACAGGTCATCCTTTCCACTTGACCAGATATTCTTCATATGTCCTGTTCCTTGTGCTTCTGCCAACACGACTGTCTAGTATATCTTCGATCTCCTTAGTGTCTGAACTAGTTGCTGGAATACTCCACTGTGCTGCTGTGATCTCATCTTCAACACCTCCTTCATGATACTCTGTCAGATCTGAAATGTTAAACACTGGTGAAATATTTACCTCAGTAGGCAATTCTACCTCATATGCATTTCCTGAATCATGTTTCTTCAGTATCCTACATGGTCCAAACTTCTTCATTTTCAGCTTGTTATATGTACCAACTGGAAACCGCTCCTTCCGCAAATGAACCATGACTTCATCACCAACTTGAAATTCCTTATACCTCATTTTCTCATCTAACTTAGCCTTATACTATGCGTTCATCTTGGTAATATGCTTCCTCACCTCCCCATGGATGTTCTTCAAGTGTTCTGCAAAATCCTCCGCTTCAGCACTACTTATT
The DNA here is from genome assembly GCA_027943335.1 of Chamaecyparis obtusa. Classification (NCBI taxonomy): domain Eukaryota; kingdom Viridiplantae; phylum Streptophyta; class Pinopsida; order Cupressales; family Cupressaceae; genus Chamaecyparis; species Chamaecyparis obtusa. Next base: position 529,975 of record BSBK01000218.1, read on the forward strand.
TCTTCTTTATCTATCTTCCTCAATTCAGATGCATTTCTTGGACTACTTCCATATACAATCTGGAATGGTGATTTTCCAGTGCGTCTATTGACAAAATTATTGTATGCAAATTCTGCCTGTGGTAAAATCAAATCCCATCCTATTGGCTTATCTCCAACCAAACATCTCAGCAAATTTCCCAAACTTCTATTCACCACCTCTGTATGTCCATCAGTCTGTGGATGATGTGATGAACTGAACTTCAAATCTGTCTTCAACTTCTTCCATAATGTACGCCAGAAATATCCAACAAACTTAGTGTCCCGATCTGAAACTATGGTCTTTGGCAAACCATGAAGTCTCACTACTTCTCTGAAAAACAATTCTGCTACATGAACAACATCATTAGTCTTCTTGCAAGGAATGAAATGTGCCATCTTTAAAAATCGGTCAACTACTACAAAAATTGAATCATGTCCCCGCTGTGTCCTCGGTAAACCAAGAACAAAGTCCATACTGATATCCTCCCAAGGCTTCTCTGGTATAGGTAATGGTTGATACAACCCTGTATTCTGCTTCACTCCTTTCGCCATCTGACATACTCTGCAACTCTGTACAAACTTCTTCACATCTTGCTGCAATTGTGGCCAATAATAATTCTCACCAACCAAAGCAAGGGTTTTATCACGACCAAAATGTCTAGCCAATCCCCCACTATGCTTCTCCTTGATGAGATTCTCCCTCATAGAACTTCGTGGAATGCACAACTGACTCCCTCTGAATAGCATATCATCTTGGATGATAAAATCCAGCTATTTCGTCCTGTCTAGAGTAATAGGTTCTGTACAAGTCTTCCAAGCTTCACCAAAATTAGGATCCTCTGGATACAAATTTTTGAGTTCCTTGAACCCAACCACTTCAATCTGCATTTCTGTCATCAATAGTTGCCTTCTGCTAAAAGCATCTGCAACCCTATTAGACTTTCCACTCCTGTGTTTCAAATAAAATGTATAACTCTGCAAAAACTCAACCCATTTCAAATGCCTTTGATTCAATTTTCCTTGACTATTCAAATATTACAAAGCTTGATGATCAGTATACAAAACAAACTCCTTAGGAAGTAGATAGTGCCTCCACTTTTTCAATGCCTAAACTATAGCATAAAATTATTGATCATAAACAGAATATTTTCTCTTGGCATCATTTAATTTCTCATTGAAATAAGCAATAGGTTTACCTTCATGGCTCATAACAGCTCCTATTGCAGTACCACTAGCATCACAATCTACTTGAAACACCTTATTAAAATCTGGAAGTGCTAAAACTGGTTGTTCTGTAACCTTTTGTTTCAACAATTGAAAACTCTTTTCTGCCCCATTAGTCCACTTAAACTCTTTTCTATCCCCTTTCATTATTTCAGTCAAGGGTCCACAAATACTGCTAAAATTTTTGATAAACTTTCTGTAAAAGCTAGCTAGACCATGGAAAGATCTTACCTCAGTAGCACTCCTCGGAGTAGGCCATTCAAGGATAGCCTGTACCTTCTCTGGGTCCATTTTTAGACCTTCTACTGAAACTACAAATCTCAAATACACCAACTCTTTCTTCACAAAACTGCACTTCTTTGAATTAATCAACAATTTCTCTTCTCTCAACTTCTCAAATACCATACGAATATGCATCATATGCTCATCCAATGTCTTACTAAAGATCAAAATATCATCTAGGTAAACAATGACAAACTTACCCAGAAATTCTTTCAAAACCTCATTCATGAGCCGCATGAAAGTGCTAGGTGCATTGGTTAGCCCAAAAGGCATGACTAACCACTCATATAGTCCTTCCTTTGTCTTGAAGGCAGTCTTCCATTCATCTCCTTCTCTGATCTGAATCTGATGATATCCACTTTTCAGATCTATCTTTGAGAAATACACAGCTCCACTCAAACAGTCCATAATATCATCCATTTGTGGTAATGGAAACCTGTACCTGATTGTGATCTTGTTTATTACCCTCGAATCTGTACACATCCTCCATTCTCCATTCTTCTTTGGTGCTAATACCACTAGTACAGCACAGGGACTCAGACTCTCTTGAATCAATCCTTTATGTAACAGTTCATGTACTTGTCTGTTCAACTCCTCACTTTCTGCAGGTGTCATTCTGTGTGCTACCTTATTCATCAAACTCGGTCCTGGGATCAAGTCCATCTAATGATTGATCTTCCTGACTGGTGGTAATCCATCAGGCACGTTATCAGATACAATATCCTGAAACTCATTCAACAAATCTGCAACTTCTACAGGAACATCTTCTACTTCCTCTTTACCAGCTTTTGGAATTAAAGCAAAACATACATGCTCATGCCTCATACCATCTAGGAAATTTCTTCCATCAACAAAAGTTATCCTTGCATCACCACATACCTTTTCTTCAGTCTCCTTCAATGGTTTTAGCTTATGTCGCACTCCATCCTTTGTCAGGGAATAGGTATTCGCATGACCATCATGTACAGCACATCTATCAAACTGCCATGGTCTACCCAACAACATATGACATGCATCCATAGATATGATATCACACAATACCTCATCTTGGTATCCACCAATCTTGAACTTCACTAGGCATTGTTCATTGACCATGACCTTGTGGTCATCCTGTACCCAGGCAATCCGATATGGATGTGGGTGTTTCTGTCTCTTGAGCTTCAACTTTGTCACCATCTCTTCTGACACCAAATTTTCAGTGCTTCCACTATCAATAATCACATCACAACATTTACCTTCACACTTGCACCTGGTGCGAAACAGGCTCCTTCTTTGCTCAGGTTCATTCTCACCACTCAACAGGACTCTTCTATTAATCAACATTTCTCCTCTTTCAGCATCTTCAGAATTTGATGATCTGGCATCTTCATCTACATGTGCAACTCTGGCCTAGCCTTCATTTCTCCTGTCTATTCTTCCTTGGCACTGAGGACATTCAAATGCCCTATGACCTTCTTCTCCACAGTGAAAACATGTTCCACGGAAGCCACCTCTTCCAGATCCTTGTCCTCTTCCTCTTCCTCTCTGATCTCTATTATTCTGATCCTGAAAACGATTGGAATTATTTCCTTGCTGATTCTGACTGCTACTGGCCTCATCCTTCTTTTTTGGATCTTCATTTCGGCCACCATATGACCGTCCACCAGATCGTCCACCGCGACCTCTTCCGTTTTGTCTGCTCTCAAACTTCTTGTTCAGCTTTTCCTCTACTTTTAGGGCAAACTGGTATGCCTCTTCAATACTGTTCATTCGAACTAGATTTAGCTCCTCCTGAATGCTTGGCCTTAACCCATTAAGGTATCGGGCAACTTTCTCCTTATCAGCTTCTGCATGGCCTGTTCTGATGAGAAGTCGGTAGAACTCCTCTGTATACTCCTGAACAGATCTTCTTGCTTGCTTCAAACTCTACATTTTCTTCAGTAGGTCAAGCTCATAATCAACAGGAATGAACTGTCGCTTCAATTTATCCACCATCCGATCCCATCTTGTGATTTTATCTTTCCCTCTTCTATTTCGCTCTAATTGAATTTCTTGCCACCAGATCTTCGCATGACCTTTCAATCTGGCCTTCACAAATTTGACCCTATCAGGATCCTCAACATCTTCGTACTCAAAATATTCCTCACATTCATTGATCCAGTCGATCAATTCTTCTAGGTTAAGATTTCTAGAAAATGTAGGAACCTCAATCTTAGGTCTTTTCCTGATCTTGGAAATCGCTCGAAAAAGTCTTTCTTCCTCCTGGTTCACAATTTCAGCTTCTCCTTCTTGATATTCTTCTTCGGCTTCATCCTCGCTTTCATCTCTGACATTAAGATTCATTCCTCTACGAATCTCTTCTTGCAATGCTCACACTTGTCTCTACAGCTCTCTAACCTCAGGTGTTACAACACCAGCTCTTCTGCCACGTTCCCTTCATGGAGGTATTTTCGTGATGCACGCTGAAACCCTAGCCACGGTCCTGGTGCAAACTGCCTCACAGTCGGCGATCTATTTACACACTCAAGAAATCCTGCTCTGATACCACCTGATGAAGGTTGCTCCCCTTAATACCACAAACACATAACAGATATAGAGAAACAACAACAATATGCAAGAACAAAAAATTAGCTTCTTATTATCTCCACAAATGTGGAATTACAAACTTTCAGAATTACAATATGCAAAGCCACATGGGCATTCCCTTACAATATTCTGTAGGACAAAGCCTCGAACTATTACCCAGATCTACTACCCAGAACTATTCTAAACTGCCTAAGACAATAATACAGCCTTCCTTATATAGGCAATTTTCCACCGCCTGGGAAGGTTCCAGAATTTTTAGCCAATAAGGCCGACCAAACTTAGAATTATTTTATTTTACATTTTATTACATCATAGTCGGCTCAAGATAACCTTTGAAACCCGAACAAAAATTTTGAAGAAAATTATTTTTTGCCATTTCAGGTGGCCCAACTTTCGAAGACCATAAGTCATCACCAGTTGACCCGATCGGCTATTATAACCCCATTTTAGAAATGCCACGAAGCGCTCTACAGGCTTGACCAGTGCAAGCACCTGTCACTCAAATTTTTGACCTCATCTAGGGCCTCTAAAGCCTTCAAAACTGAGTTCAAAGTTTCTGCACCCTACTGCCAATACCAAAAATCTTCAATATCTTCCAATATACACTTGATCTGGCAATGAAACTTTACTGGCAGACTTATATGACCAAAATGAACCTCCAAGAAAGAAATCAGATCATTCTGAGCACATACGAAAATTACCAAAAATAGTAACTTTCCATAAATAGTAGCTCTGCACAAAATAGCCCTTATTGAATACAAAAATAGAAATTTTTATTTTTTTTGGGTGATGCAAGATTGCTCTTACACCCAGGATGCTCCTGCATCAAAAATATACAACTCACTTTGCAAATATTAGATCTGATTCCATACAGTAATTCTAGTTTACTAACTTTGAAACTTTTCCATCTCCATCTCTGATCTGCTTAGAACTTTTCTTCAAGCAACCACCACAATTCTCCTTCAGCCTTTCCTGCTTATTCAGTCAATAAAACTTTACTGATCTTCCAACATTCTCTGTTCTTCCATGCACTTGCATATCCAACACTTTTATACTTTCCTCAATTAGGTTAACTCATCTTATGCCACTCAATCTCATTTGTAGATCTTAGGGTTAGGTCAGATTCATTGAATCTACCCTCTTTATGTTCTTCGGCTCCTTTTATAGAAACATCTCAAATCTCTTAAAGATTTACAATAAAATATTTACAGTGCATTTAATGCTTTCAAACAATTAATAAATAAAGTCAACATGTTTTACATAATCCAAAAATTCAACAATGTCAGCTCCAAAATTAAATTCTCTTCAAATATAAAATTGTTGATGCTCAGTCAATACTGTGATCAACTACTTGGTCTTCATGTAGAAAGCTCAGTCATTACTAAAAATGTTTACTCGGCTTACACTGTCTTCCCCGACAATTAACTATTGTTCAGTCGACACTATAATTTTTCTTGGCATACACTAACTCGGTCGACACTAACATTACTTAGCTTAAACATGATTTTTCCATTCTTTGCTCGGTCAAGCCTACTAGTTCAATATTCAATCTTACTAGTATAAATAATACATTATCTCATCATTGTGCAACATAGTCAAGTACACTTTGTACTATCAAGATAACTCAACCTTTCCTTAGGTGCTATTGTTACCAACCTTGCCTAGCCCATTAGCAACACTCAAATAGATATAGTACTTTCCTAAGTAGCAATAGTCTTACTAGTTAAGGTTTGACATCAATGACAATACAATAATTGTTTCAATTACAGTTTCCAACGATCTTCCTCTTTGGCATTGATGGCAACACCATATGATATCACCTGAATAACACATGGATTACCAACCAATCCAAAAACTTATTTGTTCATCAGAGAATTATTTATAATATCCTTAGCTTCATTCTGATTCAGAATCCTATAAGCCTTACTTTTGTGACCATCAGAAATATTCAGATCTCCCTCTATCCTGATCCTTCATTTTAGTTCATCATCCTCTTACCTTTCAATGTCATGTGTTATGTTCTCATATCAATTCATCTCCCTCTTTGACAAAAATGCCAAAGAAGAAACTAAAACATACATCCAGTAGATGTAGATAATATCTGTGTAGCTCAATGTTTCTCCCTCTATCATCTTTCTTATGACTTATTCTTTGTCTTTGCTTCTTTTCACAACTCTAGGCTAGCCCTAAAGTGTGACAATATTTGCATCAATTTGTCAAATGTTATACTGTAGCACATTTGATGCTGTGCTCCTAGCTTGTCTAGGCAGCCTTAGTTAGGGGAAGAACCCCTAATTGACTTCTCAAATACTCATGAGCTTCTCTAGGTAAAGCTTTAGTGAATATGTCTGCTAATTATTCTTTTATATTCACATATTCCATTCAGACTTATTTATCTTGTACTAATTCTCTCAAGTAGTGATACTTGATTGCAATGTGATTGGTCTTAGTGTGCATCATTGGATTCTTAGAAATATTGATAGCACTTGTTTTGTCACAGAAAATAACAATAGGTTCAGTGATTTCTTCTTTCATGCCTATCAATAATTGTTTTATCCATACCAAATTTGAACAATTTATTGCAGTGGCAACATACTCAACCTCGGCAGTAGATTGGGAAATGCAATTTTATTTCTTGCTTGTCCAGGAGACTAATCTCTATCTAAGAAAGAAATCTCCACCACTGGTACTCTTTATGTCATCTACATTTCCTACCCAATCAACATCTGTATAAACTCTGAGTTCAAATTTGTCATCCTTCATATAATATAGACCATAGTCAGAAGTTCCTTTCAAGTATCTCATAATTCTTTTTATGACCATCATGTGTGTCTCCTTAGGATTGGCAAAGAATCTTGCCACAATCCCAAAATCTAGTGCAATATCTAGTCTACTATGTACAACATACTGTAATTTTCCAATCATGGATCTATACAAAGTCTGATTCACTTCTGGAGCATCATCATTCTTAGATAAATTTTGTCCAGTAACCATAGGAGTTCCCACTGGTTTAGCATCTTCTATCCCAAAAGTTTTCAATATTTCATTAACATACTTAGACTCTGTAATGAAAATTCCATTCTTCCTCTGATATACTTGTAAACCAACAAATAATTTGATCTCATCAAACATACTCATTTCAAATTTAGTTTGCATTTCATTTGAAAAAATTTTACATAATGCATCTTGTCCACCAAAAATAATATCATCGACAAAAAATTTTGCTAACAGGATACCTTTACCTTCTTCATCTTTCATGTATAGATTGCTTGTGTCATTTGTTCTTGAAAATCCAATATGTATCAAGTAGTTGTACAACCTCTCATACCATGCTCTGGGAGCTTGCTTCAATCTACATAGTGCTTTGTTTAGTTTGCACACCATGTGTCTTCTGTTTGGATCAATAAAACCTTCTGGTTGTTCTATGTAAACTTCTTCTATTATACCATTCAAAAATGTAGACTTGACATCCATTTGGTATACCTTGAAATCTTTATAAGCAGCATATGCAAGTAGAGTTCTTACTCCTTCCAATCTAGGTACAGGGGAAAATGTCTTCCCATAATCTATTCCTTCTTCTTGTGTGTAGCCTTTGCATACTAGCCTAGCTTTATTTCTAGTGATCTCACCATTTTCATTCATCTTATTCTAAAACACCCACTTTTTTCCTTATAACATTTTTGTTTTCGGGTCTCGGCACTAGAATCCAAGTATCATTCTTCTCAATCTGGTCAATTTCTTTATTCATTTCTTATATCCAGTCTTCATTCTCCAATGCATCTCTAGTTGACTTCAGTTCAAATTCACACAGTAGGCATGTTGGATCCTTAGTCTTACTTCTGTTCTGAATTCCAGTATTTTTGTCTCCAATTATTTGTTCAGGCTTGTGATGTCTTCTTACATATTTTTCCAAAATAGGTTCATCTCCTCTCCTCTATTTCATCATGTTCCTCAATAAGATTGTTAGATTTAACTTTTGAATGCTCGGAAACCTCTTCTTGATACTTAGCATCATTTTCTTGTAGCTCAACATGTTCTTGTTCTCTCTTGGCACTATTTTCCTGATGCTCAACAACATCTATTTGTTGCTTGGCATTGCTTACCCAAGACTCAGCATCATGTGAAAGTCTATTACTTGCCTCTTCTTCTTCCTCAATGTACACAAAAGATCTATAATCTTCTAGTTCTCTTTTGCTGTCAACTTCATTTCTTTCTTCATACTCATCAATTTTGACATTCACACTTTCCACAATTTTGTTAGTGTTAGATTTCAAACACTTATAAGCTTTACTTTTTGTGGAATACCCTAGGAATATGCCTTCATCACTCTTAGCATCAAACTTTCCATTCCTAGTGTCTTTTAATATATAGCACTTACTTTCAAAGATTCTAAAGTATTTAACACTCAGTGCATGTCCATGCCATAATTCATAGGGTGTCAGATTTGTACCTTTCTTCATTTGTACCCAGTTAAGAGTGTAGACAGCAATGCTTATAACTTCTTTCTAGTATTTATGTGCCACATTCTTTTCAATCAACAATGTCCTTTCACAATCCAAGATAGATCTATTTCTCCTTTTTGCTATACCATTCTGTGGAGGTGTTCTAGGTGCAGACATATGTCCTTTAATTCCTCTATCATTGCAAAATAAATTAAATTCATTTGATGTAAATTCTCCACCTCAGTCAGATCTAACACATTTCAGGTTCCTACCTGTCTCCTTCTCAACCTTAGCCAAATACCACTTAAAGAATTGAAAAGCTTCAAATTTTTATTTTATAAACATCACATGCATCATCTTAGTATGATCATCAACAAATAAGATAAAGTATCTAGCACCATAGTAACTTTGTATAGCCATAGGTCCACAAAGGTTAGTATGAACCAAATCTTAAAAAAAATTAGAAGTAAAGGATTTTCTCTTAAAACTTGACTTTGTCATTTTTCCTAACTGGCATTCCTTGCACATCACATTTTCAGGTTTCTTCAATCTAGGTAGACCTCTTACCTTTTTCTTCTTACTTATCTCTACCAGATTGTCAAAGTTAACATGACACAGCCTTTTATGCCATAACCAAATATCATCAAGTTCTGCAATTAAACATGTTTCTTCAGATAGGTCAAGATAGAACAAATTACCTCTATTATGATCTCCACTTCCAATCAGTTCTCCAGTAGTATTAAATATTTTAGCTTGCTTGTGATGAAATTCCACTCGATAACCAATTTTGCTAAGCTGAGCAACACTTAACAAACTATAATTAAGACCTTCAACCCAATATGCATTTTCACAAGATATCTTATAAGTCAGTTTAGTCAAACCTTTTCCTCTAACAGGACATGGTGCATCATTACCAAATTTTACACTTTCACCTCTGTAATGATGTAAGGTCTCAAACTTATTTTTATCACCAGTCATGTGATGTGAATAACCACTATCAATAATCCATTTATCACTCTTGTTCACATAGGATATCAATGCAGTTTTCGCTTCCTCATCAGATTCATCTTTCATTGTAACATAGACTACCTCAATTTCACAATCATCACTATCAGTGTCGATTTCTTTTTCAGCAATGCAACAAGATTTCTTACCTTTTCCTTTGTAGTCTTTGTTCCATCGGTAGCTTCTATCATCTTTTCTATCTTTGTGTTTGCTTTTCATTTCATCATTTCTATCCTTCCTGTCAGGACATCTAGTAGCTATATCACCAACTTTATTACATGCAAAACATATAATAGGGAGTTTACCTTTATACTTTCATTTTCCCCTTCTTAGTCTTCTAGCCATAAGAGCTTCTAGATATTCTATTTCTTCATCAGAAGTGTCACTATCACTTTCATTTTCACTTTCACTTTCACTTTCACTTTCACTTATGCATCTTTCTTTTTCTTTCTTTAGCTTGTTTAGAACTAGTTGTGACTTGAAAGTAGATTCAACATTACCAATGCTTCCAACAGTGAAATTATCATAGTTAGACAGTTTGTCATGCCCTGCAAGGGAACTGGGGAAGAGAACAAAGATTCTCTTTGTAAAATAAAACCTAAGTAGAGATTTATGAAAAATTTTGAATTTTAAAAAGAATTAAATAAACAAAACATAGATTAACTTAGATTCCTCCTAGCTTCCCTTCTTATTAAATGCATGATTCATTTAAGTCCATTAATTAATCTAACAACAGGATTTACTTCTCAAAGAAAACTACATCATATTGTTATAAGATTCCTTAAGAAATACAAAGTACTTTCATTTCAATTTTCCATTTAACACCATCTATATTCCTAAGTATCCTTTATGAACAATATAACTTTTAAACATTAGAATCATATAAACATTTGATACATTTGCAAATATACTACATTTGTTTCACTAGTTTTTCCTTTAATCATCAATAATGAAAATCATACTACTTAACTTGGAATATTACAAAATCCTTTTCTTTTCCAACATACATCTTATACATAAATTACACATCTCCCTTTTCCCTTTTCCTAAATCTTCCCATTCCAAATACATCATTTGAATTACATCAATGATTGCATTACATTCATCTCCTCTTGGGAGGTAACAATAATTTTACATCATGAAATATAATTACAAGCCTTCATTCTTCAAACTGGTACATAAACAAGCATGAATCTTCAAACACTGCATCCGCAAAAGATACCTCAATAAAAAGATTTACCACCCAATCACATGGATACCCAAAAGGCCCACTCCCCTGTGCTAGGAGATAAACACCAAGGTCTGCAAAGAAGGAATGGCTAGGACAAACATAGGGTTGGGTAACCTTTCCCAAAAAGAAAATACAAATAAAATCCAAGTATAAATCTTTTCCAAAAAAAAGGTTCTAGGGCTTGGTAGAAACTCTAAGAAAAAACCTAAGTGAGTGTCATTGCATAGCCCTAACCCCTTGGGTTGTCCTAGTACCAGCCACTCTAGGACCCAGCCCCCGAGTAGGCACATGTGGGATCGAATGTCTTTTGTATAGACAAGCACCATTCGATCGTACCTATGCATAGGTACCTTCTCCCACTCCCACCCATAGCCTTTACTAGCGCTAATGGAATGGGCAAGGCACATTTAATATTTTTAATGTTTGAACCCATTCCCATAAGTTTAATTAGGTTTTCACTTGTTAAATAACTCTTCAGTCAGTTATCCTGGTTCTAGCCACTTAGGACCCCGGCCCTGCACTGAGAGCCACTCACTAGGTGTCGTTAGGTTTTCTACCCTTAACCCACATATCATAATTACATCATACATGTAGTAAAAAAAACCACATTATAAACACATTGAGAACTGCTACAAAGAATAGAAATAATAAGATAGTTTATGGATGTTTAGGGAAATTAGGAACATTTAAGGATGTTTAGAATGTCCTGATCCTTTTTGACAACTCGAAACCTTACACTATTTCCTACACACATCCTATTCCCTATTTAGGCATCTAATTGTATTGAACATAACCTCCACCAAATAATTAATGGACAAAGTTAAGCTTTACACATAATTCCATATACCAAAAGATGATGCTCCCTAAATTTCATTCTAAACCTGAAATTTGACCAAGTTTGATTTTATTAGAAATCTAAAATTTAGAAGTTACAACTTAACTCCTAAGAAGCTGACACCTATCCCAATCAATCTGAAAGGTACCTAACCCCTTTATACAAGTATAACTTTCTTATACTTAAATGTTATACTTGTATAAAGTGAAAACCATAATATTATACTACTTGCCCTAAATATTATACTTAAATGTTCAACATCAACCCTAATACAAACACAACAACTATAGACACAGAACTAACATAGGTAATAACAATTACTCGACCAAATGATAGAGAACAAAATATGAGAATAAAACAATGTTATACTCGAGATTCTATAAACTTGTATAAATGGATGGCTAGCATAATGAAATGATAGAATATTTCTATTGCAATGACAGTATATTATAAATGTCTAGCATTGTATAAATGGCAAAGATGGCTAAGAGAATACAATAATAATATATATCATAAACATTAATGGCATGTTTGTATAAAATAGCTGACATTTGTATAAACATTTTGCAACTTATATTTTGTATAAACGGGAAACATAATACAATCATACAATATAAACATTAAATGGTTGGCATTGTACAATAATCTCATATTTTTATAAATGTTTATATAGTAATACAATAATCTATAAATGTTCTACAATAATGCAATAGTAATATAGAGTGCAATACTGCAATAATATATAAACTTTATGCAGTAATACAATAATGCATCAAACTTTTGCAAACAAACAAAAAGAAAACATAAATAGAAGCATTCAAGAAAATCTACAACCAGCATTCATGTACTATAAAAGAGGATTATTTCCTAGGATGGATTCCAACCTGGAGTCCTATGGGATTTAGTTGATGAAGATGAGTCCTAGTCTCTCAGTCTCCTTCCAACAATCCTTAGATTCCTTCTGGATGAAATCTCCAGCCTCTACCCAAAACAACCAAATGCCAATCTCTGGGAATTATGAAATTCTCTCCTCACAATATAATTTTTCTACAAGCATAGTAATCTTCTCATTATTATTTTCTTCTCCAATCAACTCCCTTCACACATGAAATCTTTCCCATATATAGATTGGAGGGAGTAGTTGCACAGGTATTCCAACCGATGCAACTATCCACCCATTAATAATATGGTCTGTAAAACCATTCTTGTGAAGGGATAATTATATTTTTTTATAAGGTTTTAATTTCTGTCTCCTAAATTTAAGGATGTCAAAATATAATCTTAAAAATAATTTATTGATTTATTTAACTATGCTAATAGAATTTACTAATCCTATTTACCATTTATCAGGATAACATATATTTTATCTAAACTAATTTTTTTCTTCACACTATTAATTTAATAATATTAATATATATATGTATTCATAGGCATATGTGTGCACCCATATGCTTATGGTACATATACCATAGATAAGACACATTATTACAAATATTAAATATTAAGAGTAACATTATTATAAAATATATATTATTTATTCATACACTAATCCACATTCTAAAATATATATTAGGTAGCTACTAACATAAGTTAGATTTTACCATTATTTATTTAAAACATTTTATTATTACTATTGTCATAGACACTTTGTTATTATGAGTATTATAAAATAATACCATAAAATTATTCGTTATTTATTGATATTAGAATCACATGATTTAATCATATGCCAACTCATTCCTAATGGGATTTGCTAGTGTAATAGTAGCTACTACTAAAGATAAATTACTAAATCATACCTTCAAATAAACAATGACTCACATCAATAATCTACTAACAAAGTTGAGCATACCATGAAGTAAAAACTACCATACTCAAAACCTCGTTCTCAATGAATACAAAAGACAAGAAACTAGCTACAAGATCCAAAAAACTAGTAAACCGAGAGATCACATAATACATCCACACAAGGGACTGACTCAACACTTCCCACCTAAGTATAAAAGGATCAAAGGTGAAGTTTCTTCTTGTGGAACCTAGTGATTTCTCTGTAACAACAACAGCGATTGAGGATTTTGAGGGATCACTCAAACCTATGAAGCCAGGTGGAGACAATACCTGGTACCTACAATCCTGCATCACCAAGAAGAGATACATATATATACATATGCATATACAAATCAGATATATACAAGCAGATGACCAGGATCAATACATCGTGTGGACCTCAACTAAGTGAGTAACTATGACTTCATCGTGAGTCATGAAAACACATCAGACACATATCCATGAAACATTAAACATCATGATAATGGTTAGATTCAAATCCTTGAGTCAAATCCATAAAACATATAAAAATAGATAGTTTTCTAATCTCATAAACATATAAATGATAACCATAAATGAGCATATCCATCATATCATCACCCACAAAACATTAATGTAAATGTATAGTTCTAACCATCATAATAAAATGTCCAAGTCAAAAAGTCCAAGTATCACCATAGGAGAGGTATTACAAAGTTCAAAAGCAGTCAGTTTACCAACCAAACTTTCCAAAGTAAGCACATTAGTAGAGTTACATCTAGATTCCTAAATAGCTAAGATCTTAATAGCATATATAGGACGTAGGGTTCTTAGTACTTTCCCAATTATAGTTTCATCATCAATAGCCCCATTTTCTCCTCTAATAGCATTCACAACTTCTTTTATTCTACCACAATATTGTGCAATGTTTTCACCTTCTTGCATTCTCATTTCATCAAACTTACCTCTAAGACTCTCGGCCTTTGCTTTCAACACATTTAAGTCACCACCATAGATCCTTGCAAGAGTGTCCCACATATCCTTAGTATTTGTGCAATCCTTAATGTCCTCAAATTATGGATAGCTTACGTCAGATGCAATTTTCAAAATTGCCTGACTATGTTCTTGCTTAGCTCTCATTTCTTCGGTAGTCAAAGGTGCAACAAGTGAGACATAGCTATTTTCAATGTAGTACTTTGCAAAGTCACCAATTCCAACTAGATGTAGCTTCATCAAGCTTTCCCATGTAGGGAAGTTTTCCTTATTCATCTTTAGTACCTCCTTCTTATACATCCTAATCATTTGCTTCAAGCCCCTTTAAACTTGATTTTTGTCAACACTAATAATAAGCAACAAAGCTCTGATACCAATTGTTAATATGATTTAGAACAACAGAGGGGGGGGTGAATTAGTTGTTCTCAGGTCCTGATGTATAAAACAAAGTTAAAAATTTTCCTTAAATCAGATCCAATAACCAAAACAAACTCAGTCATCACTGATTCAATAATAGAAACATACAATAATGTAGTCCACTACCCAGTTGTAACTTAACTTGTAAAACATAGAAACATTCAAACCAAAACATTCACACAAGTATCAACACTAGGATTTATAGTGGAAACCCAATTTGGGAAAAACCACTTTGTAACATGCTACTATTATTTTCACTCGTTTGAAGTGAGCTCGGTAAAAAGCCAACCCTGTCAAAGGTTACAATACACATTGTCAGGTGTGACCCGGTTAAAGGATTTCAATCACCTTGTTAAAAGTGAGCCTAGTCATAGGACTTACATACACTCCATTAGAATGTAACCTTGTTCAAAGGATTTAACATATGATTGTTAGGTCAACCTCTGTTAAAAGGATTTTGATTGTTACGATGGTTAGAAAGTAGCAGCAATATTTATCTAAAAAATATACAACTCACTTTACAAATATCAGATTTGATTCAGTACACTAATGCTAGTTTACTAACTTTGAAACTTTTCCATCTCCATCTTTGATCTGCTCAGAACTTTTCTTCAAGCAACCACCATAATTCTCCTTCAACCTTTCCTGCTTATTCAGTCAATAAAACTTTACTGATATTCCAGCATTCTATGTTCTTCCATGCACTTGCATATCTAGCACTTTTATACTTTCCTCAATTAGGTTAACTCATCTTATGCCACTCAATCTCATTCATAGATCTTAGGGTTAGGTCAGATTCATTGAATCTACCTGCTTTATGTTCTTCAGCTACTTTTCTAGAAACATCTCAAATCTCTTAAAGATTTACAATAAAATGTTTACAGTGCATTTAATACTTTCAAAAAATCAATAAATAAAGTCAACACATTTTACATAATCCAAGAATTCAACAATGTTGGCTCCAAAATTAAATTCTCTTCAAATATAAAATTGTTGATGCTTGGTCAATGCTATGATCAACTACTTGGTCTTCATGTAGAAAGCTTAGTCATTACTAAAAAATTTTACTTGGCTTACACTGTCTTCCTCAGCAATTAACTAGTGTTCCATCAACACTATAATTTTTCTCAGCATACACTAACTCGGTCGACACTAACATTACTCAGCTTAAACATGATTTTTCCATTCTTTGCTCGGTCAAGCCTTCTATTTCAATCTTCAGTCTTACTAGTATAAACAATACATTATCTCATCATTGTGCAACATAGTCAAGTACACTTTGTAGTATCAAGATAACTCAACCTTTCCTTAGGTTCTATTGTTACCAACCTTGCCTAGCCCCTTAGCAACACTCAAATAAATATAGTACTTTCCTAAGTAGCAACAGTCTTACTAGTTAAGGTTTGACATCAATGACAATACAACAATTATTTCAATTGCAGTTTCCAACAATCTCTTTCCTTGAATGGTATCAAATTTCTTATCTACTAGGATCATGTGCCTAACAACTGCATTCTCCAAGTTTAATCTTTCTGAATAGTTGTATAGCTCATAATACTTGTTCATCTTTGAAAAGTCTCCACCATTAATAATTTGTTCATTTACCTTTTCAATCTTAGGTGTCCATTTCTTCTTCTTGACTTCAGTATCTTCATTATCTTTTATTTCAGATACTTTCCTTTGTACTAGGGCAACTATTGTTTTCTATCATTTCCTTGTCCAGTAGCTATTTCCTTTACTCTTGTACCTAGTGGAGTGGCAGAAGATCTTGTAGATTTTCTTATTTCCTATTCCTTCTTTACTTTCTCCACTTTCACTGCATTCTACAAATTTCCAATCTCATCTACAACTACTGATAGGGGTGGAATAGACAAAACTTCCTTTTGTCCAATATCTGTTAGTGCTACTACTCTATTATTTGCAATTAAGAATTATTATTTTGTCATACCTGTATCTTTAAGAATTTTCTTTATAGTGCTTTCCACTCTCTTCTTTGATATCTTTTATTCTTGAATAGACTTTGCAGAGTTGAAGTTCTCCTCATAAGTCCCAAATCTGTTGCTATTTACATCCAATTTACATTTCAACAATCTATTTACATATTCTTCTGCTTCAACTTCAAAATTTCATACCCAAGAGGGTCTATGAATTCTACTCTAGGTTCAACTGCTTCAATTAAGGTAAGGTCAATGTCAACCATAAAGCATACTTCATTTTTATACTTCTCAACTATAACCTATGGAATTCTTGATCTTTTCTTCATCAAGTTCTAAAATGATTTGATCACTAAGGTTACACTCTCATTAACCTTGTCTATGGGATATCTCATATACACTCTCTTAATTCTATCCATGGTGGTTATGTTGTCATTCTAGTCTTCTCCAATAGTAAATGGAAATCTTCTTAACAAATGGAAAAACATATATGTGTTGGAAATATAGTTGGGAAAAGTGATACTAAGAGGGGGGGTGAATCAGATATCACCTACTTTAAACTTCTAACATTGTATAAAACTTTTGCATAGCATCAAAAATACTTCCTCAAAACAAATTAACTAACATCCTAAGTAGCATTCATGAAAGTACTCATAACATAGTAATTTTGGTTACCCAGAAACCCTTGAAAGGTAAAACTGGGGTGGGGATGACACCCACAAATCTTCACTACTATAGTAATAAGTTTGCCTATTATGGCCTACAAAATTTGATCAAAATGTGATCTACCCTTTGAGGGGTCTACCATGTTAAGATCTCAAAGACTTATACAGTCTACCTTGCTAAAGGATTTAAAACTTACAACAAATTAAGCACTTGGTTAAGATATTACAATAGGTATGTTAGGACCACTCGGTTAAGATATTTACCCTAATACACTTGTTATAATGTCTCAGTACCTGATCCTTTAGTTTTCACTATATGTAGATTACATATCTTCTCTTTATAGTATTGTATTGATCTCTTCTATCAGATTTATCTCTATTCTATCCTTTCACTGCTTAACTTGGTCACTGAACTCTGTCTGAATGCTTCACCAAAACTAAATGTGCCTCTCTACTCATTCCTTCATACCCTTCGCATCCTCTCTTTCACTTTGTTACATTTTAGGGTTCAGATCTTATACTTACATAAACAACAAAACATCTTCATGATTCATGATCTACGGTTCAGATTAACTCCTTTTGCCTCTTAAGCCTTACTAATTTCTGATTGGCTCTAAGTATTACATAGGGATCAATGATTACAAAATAGATGTGCAATTACCTTCATAATTACCTCAACAAACAAAATACAAAACATGAATGTCAGCCAAAATGATTTACCTCGATCACTGTTCCATAACAAACTCATATGTCATTTCTGGCTAACACGGAAAATGATGTTCTTGATACTCGACATTCACTGTACTCAGCATATGTTGATATCTCTATCACTTGGTAATCATTGAATACATGGCTGAGAAAAAAATTACTCAGCTAATACAAAAATGCATAGTGACCATAATTTTACTTGGCAATACTACTGCTCGGTAAGTATACATTACATAACTCGGCCTTTACATAATGACTCGATCATAGTGATGACTGACCATCATTGCCTAGATAAATGACTAAGTTTGAGTCACTAATAGTCAACAAAACTATAGAGATCTACAATCTCCCCCTTTGACATTAGTGGCAAAAACACTTTGTCATGACATTATATTTGTATTTACAAAAGTACTTAGTATTAGAAGAATACTCCCCCTAAGATATATATATATATATATACAAAATTTTGTTACCTTCACTTTGTCATGTCATGTCACTTAATTTCCCCCTTGTTTTTGGCACAATGGATCTCTTTTGGAGTGGGGATCATGAAGTATTTCTCTAGAAATAGTTTATGAAACATCATAACCATGTGTAGTGCAATTTCCCATCCTCTTGCAGCAACATTTAAAACTTTGGACTACACTTCTAGCTTGGCAGCTAGATTAACTAGGCTCTCAGCTGTAGATAGATTTGGATCCTTTTGTGTTAAGTCCTTAGCCTTGGCTAACTCTCTTTGTATAGCCTCCAATTGAGGTGTCAAAATTTTTTGCATAGAGAGTAGAAAAGCTCTTATCTTTCCATCATTAGCCATCAGTTTGGATATCCATCCTTGTGTATGCATAAGCTTGGCATAATGTCTTGAACTTGTTTCTACATCCAAGCTTAAAGCTTGACTGGTGGACTTTAGTTCTTGCTGTAGTTTATCAACTAGTCCTTGGTTATCCTCAGTGAACTATTCTACATTGCATAGTTTGGTAAGCAGAGATTGTGCACTCACAACAACTTCTTCTGACTCTGTTACCAAAGTGTAAAGTGCTACCTATTTCACTGCAATCTTGGCAAATACTTTTTCCATCATCTTGATCTCAAACTTTATTTCCAACCACCGCAACAACTTATCACTGGCTCCACTTTCTTCATTAGTTACTTTTTGAACAATATGGACAAGTTGTTCCAATATGGGAGCAAAACTATTTACATCAGACAACTCAAAATCATCATTAAAGATTTCTTTGATTTCATATAGAACCTACTTTTGCTGATGTTCTCTTCTCAGTTCTTCTTGCCTTCTTTTTCTCTTCAATAAATCTTACAATATCTGTATCTACTCATAAGATAAGTTATCAGAATCCCATTTTAGAATAAAAATAACTTTGTTAATGGTTACCTCTGGTGAAATACTTTCATTTTCTTTGTAAGTTCCTTCTTTGGTGTGCTCTCACTCGGCATCTATACAAGATCTTGTATTGCCTCTTGTTCCTTAGGCTCTTCTATCTCAATAGCTTTGTCTTTTACTTCTTTTTCTTCTGTTCCCTTATCCTTCACATGACGACTAGTAGCTTTTACTTCTGACTACTCTCCTTGATCTTGTTGTAACTCCTCGGTAGATGTGGGTGCATTTGCTGGTGCCGACCGATCCTATTCCTCGACAGTGCTAGTACCGGCTAACATGTCAATTGTAACAACTTCAGGTTTGGTAGGGGTAGTGTTAACAGTTGATGTTTCATCAATTGTTAGATAATATTTTACTTGTAAAAGTACAGTATTATTGCCTGGAAAAGATGTATCTTTTTCTTCCTCGGCCTATATATCCTCCTCGGTCAATACTTGAGTCTTTATTGGGGTATCCTCTATTATATCAACAATTTTCACTTTTGATACCTTCTAAATTTCCTCCACCTTAGGAGCTTCAGTCTCCGGAATGGGTAATTCCATTGCATTTTGTTCTGTGTCAGGCTCAACATCCTTAGATGTACTAGCACCTTTATATGCATCCTTGTCCCTTGTCAATCCAAACACTATCTTCCAAGTCCTTAGAATTTCTTGTACAACATCCTCAACCTTGTGTTGAAGGATTAAATAAGCTCTAATCTTAGGATCAAATTTTGCTTTGTATTGTTCCACAGTTTGTCTAATATTTGCAGGGGTTAAACTTGATTCAAATTTTGCTAGGGTGCTCTCCCTTATTTGTTTCTCTTTAGTAAGAGCATATTCCCATTTCTATGCTACCCTGCTTCTCAACTCCTTAGGAATTTGGTTCTCCAACTGAATAGGTAACATGTTGAAAATGCAAAGCATTTCAAGAATAGCATCTTCAACTTTTTCCTTATCTCCTATACTCATGCTTCCAAATTTTAATCCCTTCAATTCTTCTACTCATATAGTGCTTGTGATTTTGTGGCATATTTCATCCACAGTAGATTTTACAGTCTATAATTCAACTTTCTTCTTTACTTCTTCATCACTTTTAGTTTCCTCCCAGGCCTTTTGCCAGCCTTTCTCGACACTCCCTTTAGGCTAAACAACTTTTCATTTACCTGATGTAGGGGATTTCTTTGGTGTCTCGACAGATTCTCCCCTTGTTCTAGGCCTAAGCACAGGTGTCGATGACACTTTAGGTTTTAGTATCCTTCTTTTGATTGGGGGCTTGGCAAGTACTGGCTTCTTACCTTTCTTCTTTTCTACTTGAACTTCTTCTTCTCCACTATCACTAGAGTCACTTGGTTCATCCTCTCCCAATCCTTGGGTTAATTTGAGTGGTGCATTTTTCTCTATTTCTTCCACATATTTCTCTAGATTCTTTACTATTTTCTTCCTCTTTCTCTCTATAGTTGCAGCCATTGAACCCATAGTGATTTTAGAATTGGCTTCATTGTATGTTCCAAAATTGGGTGCTTTATCATCAATTTCTTTAGCTAAGAGGGTTGTAATAGCAGCAATGGTTTCATTTATGTTTGCCTCATGGGGTAATGGCATTAGCCATGAAACCCTAGGAAAGACTTCTTGTGCATAAGTAAAGTATGTGTCAACTAGAAAACATATATCCTTGCTATACTTGTTAATTAATGACACAGGGACTCTACTCTTCCTCATTTTATTTTTGAACTCAACAAAAGAGTTCTCCATCACACCATTAAAACTATCTCCTATCTGACCTATGAACTCACTTGTTTGAACAGTAATGGGTTTATTCTTATCCCATATCACACCTCCAACAATAGGAAAACACTTCTGTATATAAAATAATAGACAAACTAGCAAGGAACCAAACTTACACATGGAATTCTTTGCAGTTAGGATTGAGTTCAGTTCCTCGACAAGCTAAGTCAGCTAGAGCTCAACAAGATCATACATGTGTCTCTTCTTGATGATTTTCCATGCCTGGTCCACTGCCATATAGGGGACACTATCCAATGGACTAGATTGGTAGAATTTGTGTGAGATAACCATAACAACAAAGTCAATTTTTGGATCTATGATGGTAGAAATCATCATTCCATGCTTGTTCCATACTGCCTATGTGTTTGCCTAAATTTCTTCTTTACTTGAACACTTCATTGTTCTTTTTCCCTAAATTGTAGGGTATCTAGTTACTCAGTGGATCATTTCCTTTGTTATTTCCATGGGTCCATATTCCAGCCACAATTTCATATCATGCACTTGACTCAATGCTTATTTTATCCATTCAACCTTAAAATTCTACATGAAATCTAGGGCATGCACTAACCCTTGTTTAGCAACTGATTTATACTTTGGCTTCAACACTCCATTATCACACAATTGATCATATGCCTCCCTGATCTCGTAATCTCTAATTTCTTTGATCTTGCACATGTAACAAGACCTAATGCCATTCATTGTCAACACATTCTATAGAATTGAGGATAGGGTGCCAGTAAGATCTCCTTTAATTATGGTTTCCGTAATTGCCCTAAATTTTTGTGGCTTGCAAACTTCATTCCTTACCAATTGTGCATTGAAAACTTCCATCCCTTGTTTCTTCATTGTAGCAAATGATGATGATGCCATTTTAATTTAAAATTTCTAAAAATAAATGTTTTCTCAGTAGTGTACCTTTCTCATAAGTGTCCTGTAGATGATTTTTGTTGACGGCATGCTGAAAAGATTTGGAATCTCCTTTGACAAATTGGTTTCTCACACTCTGAATCACTCGAAGAAATCTCAATTTTCTTGGTGAAATGAAATGGGTGACAACTTTCCACTTCATAGATTCCAAAAAGTTGAATTAGGGCCTCATAAATGCTTTGTACAAAATTCTAAGTGGAATACAGTTGTCTCAGCAAACTCATGTTCACCTCAGCTAACACAAGCTCGGTCAATATAACCATTAAGACATAGCTCGGTGTATATAGAATCTTGGCCACAATAGGTGCTCAGCATACATTGATAACTCGATCAAGACACTAACACTCAGCATAAAATGAAATTCTCTACTTTGCTCATATATGTCCTAATGCATCTTTATCTATGCAGATATGGAATTTTACTCAAGTTTATGTTAGGAACTGATGTAAGATAAAGCATTCTAAGATTCAGTTCCAAACATACCTTCTATACTCATTTAGAAGAAGTGTGAACACCTGATCCATCAGATTGGGTGACCTCAGATGTGCTTTCTTCTTCTTTCTTCTTCCATGTCTTATTCATCTGATTTCTCAATTTCTCACTGATATCTTCATTATGATTCTGATCATTGCTTAGCATAGGTGATCTATAATCTTTCTTTAGGTGACCTATCTTATTAGACTTGTAACAAACCATGCTTCCATTCATCCAGCTTTTGGATTTTCCTCTGAAATGAGTCCTTATACAATTTTCTCTAAGGTGTGCATATTTTCCATAGTGATGACAATTGTACCAAGTGTTATAATCCCAATTGTATGATTTATTTTTCATAGGTGACTTAGTCTATTCATTTGATGACCATCTAGGTTTATATCTCCATTCAAATGCTCTATGCCCTTACTTCTGACAGTGAAAACATTGACCTTGAAACTTAGGTGAGGTAGGTGGATTGTTGACCTTAGACCTACATTCATGTGCCCGATGTCCATGTTTCTTATAGTTAAAGAAGTGTCCATTGAACTTAGGTTTAGGATCAGACTTACCATGTTTTCTTATGCATAGTTCATTGTATTCCCTAGCTTTCCACAATGATGGCATGTGGGATTGTTGTTCTTTGGTTTTTCATTCTTCTTCTCTCCATTCTTTGATGATTCTCCTTCTTTAGTAGATAATGAATGCTCATTTATTCCAAGTCCAGATCTATCACTAGATCTTCTAGGTGACCTTAACAACTCTTCAAAATATTTTGCAGCTTCATTAGGTTTGTTCATCCTTTCATTGATTTCCTTCTTAGATCTTAGTTCATTCCTTAATTGGTCATTTTCAGACCTCAGTTGGTTGATTTCCATATCTTTCCTGTCCAACTCTTGATTAACCACTAGTGGTTGATTTCCCATGTCTAGTTGATTGTTGGTCAAACTTTGCATGTTTCTTTTCCTTTCATCTATTCTCATTGCTATTTTTCTTGTATCTTCTTCAACCATTGTCTTGTCATCTTTAGCTTTCTTTTTCTGTTCAACTACTTCACAGAGTGTAACAGATTCAATTTCCTATTCTCTTCTTAGATTTTTTATTCTATTCTCTAGGACCTCTTTTACAGCTTTGTCACTTTGTACAAATTTTGCATTATCAAATATTCTAGTGGTATCTTCTTCTTGATAGAGTGAATCATTTTGCTAAATAGCAATTTCTCTCCTTCTTCTCAAGGATTTCTTTAGTTCACCTCTGGCTACTTCCAATTGTTGTAATGCCAGCTATACATCAATCTTTTGATTCTCTATATCCTTTCCTAGCTTATAGGCTTCCATATCAAGATCTTTTTCTTCAAGTGGTTAGACTTTCTATGAGAAACCTTGCATCGCTGATACCAATTGTTGGAAATATAGTTGGGAAAAGTGATACTAAGAAGGGGGGTGAATCAGATATCACCTACTTTAAACTTCTAACATTGTAAAAAAATTTTCCATAGCATCAACAATACTTCCTCAAAACAAAGTAACTAACATACCAAGAAGCACTCATGAAAGTACTCATAACATAGTAATTTTAGTTACCTAGAAACCCTTGAAAAGTAAAATTGGGGTGGAGATTTTACCCACAAATCTTCACTACTATAGTAATAATTTTTCCTTTTAGGGCTTACAAAATTTGATCAAAATGTGATCTACCCTATAAAGAGTCTACCCTATTAAGAGCTCAAAGACTTATACAGTCTACCTTGTTAAAGGATTTAAAACTTACAACAAAGTAAGCACTTGGTTAAGAGATTAAAATAGGTCTGTTAGGACCACTCAGTTAAGAGATTTACCTTGATACACTTGTTAGAATGTCTCAATACCTAATCCTTTAGTTTTCACTATATGAAAATTATAGATCTTCTCTTTACATTATTGTATTGATCTCTTCTATCAGATTTATCTCTATTTTGTCCTTTCACTACTTAACTTGGTCACTAAACTCTATTTGAATGCTTCACCCAAACTAAATGTGCCTCTCTGCTCATTCCTTCATACCCTTCACATCCTCTCTTTCACTTTGTTATGTTTTAGGGTTCAGATCTTATACTTATATATACAACAAAACATCTTCATGATTCAAGATCTATGGTTCATATTAACTCCTTTTTCCACTTAAGCCTTTCTAATTTCTTATTGGCTCTAAGTATTACATAGGCATCAAAGATTATAAAATAGATGCGTAATTACCTATGTAATTACCTCAACAAACAAAATACAAAACATGAATGTTGGCCAAAATGATTTACCTCAATCACTGTGCCATAAAAAAATCATATGTCATTTCTAGCTAACTCGGCAAATGATGTTCCCAATACTTGGCATTCACTATACTCAGCATATGTTGATATCTCTATCACTCTGTAATCATTACATACATGGCTCAACAAAACTTGACTTGGCTAATACAAAAATGCATAGTGACCATAAGTTTACTTGGCAGTACTACTGCTTGGTAAGTATACATTACATAACTTGGCCTTTACATAATGACTCAGTCACATTGATGACCGACCATCATTGCTTAGATAATGACTAAGTGTGAGTCACTAATAGTCAACAAAACTATAGAGATCTAAAATATGTAATCAATGTTGAGAATCTAAACTATGAGCTTTTAGTCTTCTTAATCTAATCAAGGTTCTCAAATAATCAAATTCTCAAAATTTCACACATGTCCACTTGCACTTTATCAACACACATCAAATAGGTTGCATGAATCATACTAGCTACCATGTCATCTTCTCTAGAGTTAGCACAAAACTTATATGTTAAGATCTTGTATAAATATCTAACATCATCTTGTTGAATCTTGCTAATCACTACTCCTCTACCATTGTAGGATGACTTAGTGTTATCCAATATAGTTTTCTCATAATTTTCTCATTGAATGGTATAACTCCTAATTTTGATAAACTAGTCACTTCATGAATTAGGTCTATTGTTATATCAATCACTTTGTCATCTAACCAAAACTTCTCATTATGAATTCTTCTCCTAATTGTATAGCTTCTCATATTCCTTAGTAAAGTCACTTTCACTAAGGGTTTCAAGTTTGCATCCCAAATAGCCTCTAACATTCTCTAAATGCAAAACTTCATCTGGTACGGAGGATAATGCTAGTTTAGGGTCTTCTTCCAAGGGTTCTACTGGTTCCCTTTTGATCTTAGGTCTAATAGTATCTCTTATGATGTGAACAAATGAAACATCCATATCTTCTACAAATTCTCTAACTGACTGATAGATTTTCTCAATAAAATACCTTAGTTTTGCAATTTAGGGCTTTGCATAGATCGGGCATGAAGTTCTCTCACCAAATCCTTCAAACTGCCTTCAATCACTACTGCTTCAATCTCCTTAACACTTGTAGTCTCTTGAATGATTAACTAATACCAATCATAAGATTTTAACTCCAAGATTCTGACAACACATTCAATTCTTTTGCTGCTTCTTTCCAAAAAAAAATTATTTCTTTCCTGCAAAACTTCAAACTTCTTGCAAACTTGCATAACTTCATATTAGCTCATGCGCTCTTAACTATAGCATCATTACATCACATACTACCTTACATTAACTATGTGAGACTCAATTCATCCTATACTAATTTCTATACTATCCTAATTGTTAGCTTCTGCTGACTACTTATAACTCATTCTAACCCTAAAGCGGGAAAATATTGTATAATATGGCTTAGGGTTAGGGATTTTTCATGATGTATGATTTTAGTACTTGCGGTAAAATTGGGTTGTAAGGGATTACGGATTGTAATCAGGTTGTAATCACTGGATAATAATAATATTGGACTCACTGTTGGTGGACGTAGCCCAGGGATTGGGTGAACCACATTAAATCTATGTGTCTTGTGTTCTATTCTGTGTGGTTTATTATTTTCTGATATTAGTTATATTTGCACATAATTGTTATTTCTACCTTGTTAATCCTAACAAGTGGTATCAGAGTGAGGTTATTTCATTCGTTCTTTCATCTATTCTCTAAAGTAGGTCTCACGAGTTAGTGGGAGAGTCTCTCAGTTAAGTGGGAGAAATGGCAGACGAGGGTAGGCTGAAGGTTGATAAGTTTAATGGGCAGAACTTCCAGTTATGGAAGATGCAAATGGAGGATTATCTCTATTAGAAAGATCTATGGTAGCCATTAGAGGGAGTAGCCAAGAAAGAGCAATCAATGTCTCAGGAGGATTGGGATATTTTGGATAGGAAGGCACTGGGGAGTATTCGTCTATGCCTGGCACAATCGGTGGCATTCAATATTACTGAAGCAAAGACAGCTAAAGATCTGATGGAAACCCTAGCGAAGTTGTATGAAAAGCCTTCAGCTTCAAACAAGGTATTTCTTATGAAGCGTTTATTTAATATGAAAATGGTAGAAGGTGGATCAGTTACTGATCATTTGAATGAGTTTAATACTGATGAAGGGTGCTCCCCTTAATACCACAAACACATAACAAATATAGAGAAACAACAATAATATGCAAGAACAGAAAATTGGCTTCTTATTATCTCCACAAATGTGGAATTACAAACTTTCAGAATTACAATATGCAAAGCCACATGGGCATTCCCTTACAATATTCTGTAGGACAAAGCCTCGAACTATTACCCAGATCTACTACCCAGAACTATTCTGAACTACCTAAGACAATAATACAGCCTTCCTTATATAGGCAATTTTCCACCGTTTGGGAAGGTTCCAGAATTTTTAGCCAATAAGGCCGACCAAACTTAGAATTATCTTATTTTACGTTTTATTACATCATAGTCGGCTCAAGATAACCTTTGAAACCCGAAATTTTTTTTTGAAGAAAATTATTTTCTGCCATTTCAGGTGGCCCCAACTTCCGAAGACCATAAGTCATCACCAGTTGACCCGATCGGCTATTATAACCCCATTTCAAAAATGTCACGAAGCGCTCTACAAGCTTGACCAATGCAAGCGCCCGTCACTCAAATTTTTGACCTCATCCGGGGCCTCTAAAGCCTTCAAAACTGAGTTCAAAGTTTCTGTACCCTGCTGCCAATACCAAAAATCTTCAATATCTTCCAATATACGCTTGATCTGGCAATGAAACTTTATTGGCAGACTTATATGACCAAAATGAACCTCCAAGAAAGAAATCAGATCATTTTGAGCACATACGAAAATTACCAAAAAATAGTAACTTTCCATAAATAGCAGCTCTGCACAAAATAGCCCTTATTGAATACAAAAATAGAAATATTTTTTTTGGGTGATGCAAGATTGCTCTTACACCCAGGATGCTCCTGCATCAGACACCCAGGGTAATTTGAGAAGTGACCCTGTCACGACTCAGGTGTGCAGAGGAAAGCCAAGATGGCTAACCTCCTCCTTTGTCAGCCATGATGAATCTTCAACAAGTCATCCTTTCCACTTGACCAGATATTCTTCATATGTCCTGTTCCTTGTGCTTCTCCCAACACGACTGTCTAGTATATCTTCAATCTCCTTAGTGTCTGAACTAGTTGCTGGAATACTCCATTGTGCTGCTGTGATCTCATCTTCAACACCTCTTTCATGATACTCTGTTAGATTTGAAATGTTAAACACTGGTGAAATATTTAGCTCAGTAGGCAATTCTACCTCATATGCATTTCCTGAATCATATTTCTTCAGTATCCTACATGGTCCAAACTTCTTCATTTTCAGCTTGTTATATGTACCAACTGGAAACCGCTCCTTCCGCAAATGAACCATGACTTCATCACCAACTTGAAATTCCTTATACCTCCTTTTCTCATCTGCCTTAGCCTTATACTCTGTGTTCATCTTGGTAATATGCTTCCTCACCTCTCCATGGATGTTCTTCAAGTGTTCTGCAAAATCCTCAGCTTCAGCACTACTTATTTCTCCTTTACCTATCTTCCTCAATTCAGATGCATTTCTTGGACTACTTCCATATACAATCTGGAATGGTGATTTGCCAGTGCTTCTATTGACATAATTATTGTATGCAAATTCTGCCTGTGGTAAAATCAAATCCCATCCTGTTCACTTATCTCCAACCAAACATCTCAGCAAATTTCCCAAACTTCTATTCACCACCTCTGTCTGTCCATCAGTCTGTGGATGATGTGATGAACTGAACTTCAAATCTATCTTCAACTTCTTCCACAATGTACACCAGAAATATCCAACAAACTTAGTGTCCCGATCTGAAACTATGGTCTTTGGCAAACCATGAAGTCTCACTACTTCTCTGAAAAATAATTCTGCTACATGAACAGCATCATTAGTCTTCTTGCAGGGAATGAAATGTGCCATCTTTGAAAATCGGTCAACTACTACAAAAATTGAATCATGTCCCTGCTGTGTCCTCGGTAAACCAAGAACAAAGTCCATACTGATATCCTCCCAAGGCTTCTCTGGTATAGGTAATGGCTGATACAACCCTGTATTCTGCTTCACTCCTTTCGCCATCTGACATACTCTACAACTCTGCACAAACTTCTTCACATCTTGCTGCAATTGTGGCCAATAATAATTCTCACCAACCAAAGCAAGGGTTTTATCATGACCAAAATGTCCAGCCAATCCTCCACTATGCTTCTCCTTGATGAGATTCTCCCTCATAGAACTTCATGGAATGCACAACTGACTCCCTCTAAATAGCATATCATCTTGGATGATAAAATCCAGCCATTTCATCCTGTCTAGAGTAACAGGTTCTGTACAAGCCTTCCAAGCTTCACCAAAATCAGGATCCTCTTGATACAAATTCTTGAGTTCCTTGAACCCAACCACTTCAATCTGCATTTCTGTCAGCAATAGTTGCCTTCTACTAAGAGCATCTGCAACCTTATTAGACTTTCCACTCCTGTGTTTCAAAACAAATGTATAACTCTGCAAAAACTCAACCCATTTCAAATGCCTTTGATTCAATTTTTCTTGACTATTCAAATATTACAAAGCTTGATGATCAGTATACAAAACAAACTCCTTAAGAAGCAGATAGTGCCTCCACTTTTTCAATGCCTGAACTATAGCATAAAATTTCTGATCATAAACAGAATATTTTCTCTTGGCATCATTTAATTTCTCACTGAAATAAGCAACAGGTTTACCTTCTTGGCTCATAACAGCTCCTATTACAGTACCACTAGCATCACAATCTACTTGAAACACCTTAATAAAATCTGGAAGTGCTAAAACTGGTTGTTCTATAACTTTTTATTTTAACAATTGAAAACTCTTTTCTGCCCCATTAGTCCACTTAAACTCTTTTCTATCCCCTCTCATTGTTTCAGTCAAGGGTCCACAAATACTGCTAAATTTTTTGATAAACTTTCTGTAAAAGTTAGCTAGACCATGAAAAGATCTTACCTCAGTAGCACTCATCGGAGTAGGCCATTCAAGGATAGCCTGTACCTTCTCTAGGTCTATTTTTAGACCTTCTGCCGAAACTACAAATCCCAAATACACCAACTCTTTCTTCACAAAATTGCACTTCTTCAAATTAATCAATAATTTCTCTTCTCTCAACTTCTCAAATACCATACGAATATGCATCATATGCTCATCCAATGTCTTACTAAAGATCAAAATATCATCTAGGTAAATAATGACAAACTTACCCAGAAATTCTTTCAGAACCTCGTTCATGAGCCGCATGAAAGTGCTCGGTGCATTGGTTAGCCCAAAAGGCATGACTAACCACTCATATAGTCCTTCCTTTGTCTTGAAGGCAGTCTTCCATTCATCTCCTTCTCTGATCCAAATCTGATGATATCCACTTTTCAGATCTATCTTTGAGAAATACACAGCTCCACTCAAACAGTCCATAATATCATCCATTCGTGGTAATGGAAACCTGTACTTGATTGTGATCTTGTTTATTTCCCTGAAATCTGTACACATCCTCCATTCTCCATTCTTCTTTGGTGCTAATACTGCTGGTACAGCACAGGGACTCAGACTCTCACGGATCAATCCTTTCTGTAACAGTTCATGTACTTGTCTGTTCAACACTTCACTTTCTATAGGTGTCATTCTGTGTGCTGCCTTATTCGGCAAACTCGCTCCTGGGATCAAGTCCATCTGATGACTGATCTTCCTGACTGGTGGTAATCCATCAGGCACGTTATCGAATACAATATCCTGAAACTCATTCAACAAATCTACAACTTCTACAAGAACATCTTCTACTTCCTCTTTACCAGCTTTTGAAATTAAAGCAAAACATACATGCTCATGCCTCATACCATCTAGGAAATTTCTTCCATCAACAAAAGTTATCCTTGCATTACCACATACCTTTTCTTCAGTCTCCTTCAATGGTTTTAGCTTATGTCGCACTCCATCCTTTGTCAGGGAATAGGTATTCGCACGACCATCATGTACAGCACATCTGTCAAACTGCCATGGTCTACCCAACAACATATGACATGCATCCATAGATATGATATCACACAATACCTCATCTTGGTATCCACCAATCTAGAACTTCACCAGGCATTGTTCATTGACCATGACCTTGTGGTCATCCTGTACCTAGGCAATCCGATATGGATGTGGGTGTTTCTGTCTCTTGAGCTTCAACTTTGTCACCATCTCTTCTGACACCAAATTGTCAATGCTTCCACTATCAATAATCACATCACAACATTTACCTTCGCACTTGCGCTGGTGCGAAACAAGCTCCTTCTTTGCTCAGGTTCATTCTCACCACTCAACAGGACTCTTTTGTTAATCAACGTTTCTCCTCTTTCAGCATCTTCAGAATTTGATGATCTGGCATCTTCATTTACATGTGCAACTCTGGCATGGCCTTCATTTCTCCTGTCTGTTCTTCCTTTGCACTGAGGACATTTAAATGCCCTATGACCTTCTTCTCCACAGTGAAAACATGTTCCACGGAAGCCACCTCTTCTAGATCCTTGTCCTCTTTTTTTTCCTCTCTGATCTCTATTATTCTGATCCTGGAAATAATTGGAATTATTTCCTCACTGATTCTGACTGCTACTGGCCTCATCCTTCTTTTTCGGATTTTCATTTCGGCCACCATATGACCATCCACCAGATCGTCCACCGCGACCTCTTCCGTTTTATCTGCTCTCAAACTTCTTGTTCAGCTTTTCCTCTACTTTTAGGGCAAACTGGTATGCCTCTTCAATACTGTTCATTCGAACCAGATTTAGCTCCTCCTGAATGCTTGGCCTTAACCCATTAAGGCATCAGGCAACTTTCTCCTTATCAGCTTCTGCATGGCCTGTTCTGATGAGAAATCGGTAGAACTCCTCTATATACTCCTGAACAGATCTTCCTGCTTGCTTCAAACTCTGCATTTTCTTCAGTAGGTCAAGCTCATAATCAATAGGAATGAACTGTCGCTTTAATTTATCCACCATCCGATCCCATCTTGTGATTTTATCTTTCCCTCTTCTATTTCACTCTAATTGAATTTCTTGCCACCAGATCTTCGCATGACCTTTCAATCTGGCCTTCACAAATTTGACCATATCAGGATCCTCAATATCTTCGTACTCAAAATATTCGTCACATTCATTGATCCAGTCGATTAATTCCTCTAGGTTAAGATTTCCATAAAATGTAGGAACCTCAATCTTAGGTCTTTTCCCAATCTTGGAAATCGCCCGAAAAAGTTTTTCTTCCTCGTGGTTCACAATTTCATCTTCTCCTTCTTGATATTCTTCTTCAGCTTCATCCTCGCTTTCATCTCTGACATTAAGATTCATTCCTCTGCGAATCTCTTCTTGCAATGCTCGCACTTGTCTCTACAGCTCTCTAACCTCAGGTGTTACAACACCAGCTCTTCTGCCACGTTCCCTTCGTGGAGGCATTTTTGTGATGCGCGCTGAAACCCTAGCCACGGTCCTGGTGCAAACTACCTCACAGTCGGTGATCTGTTTACACGCTCAAGAAATCCTACTCTGATACCACCTGATGAAGGGTGCGCCCCTTAATACCACAAACACATAACAGATATAGAGAAACAACAATAATATGCAAGAACAGAAAATTGGCTTCTTATTGTCTCCACAAATGTGGAATTACAAAATTTCAGAATTACAATATGCAAAACCACATGGGCATTCCCTTACAATATTCTATAGGACAAAGCCTCGAACTATTACCTAGATCTACTACCCAGAACTATTCTGAACTGCCTAAGATAATAATACAGCCTTCCTTATATAGGCAATTTTCCACCGCTTAGGAAGGTTCCAGAATTTTTAGCCAATAAGGCCGACCAAACTTAGAATTATCTTATTTTACATTTTATTACATCATAGTCGGCTCAAGATAACCTTTGAAACCCGAACAAAAATTTTGAAGAAAATTATTTTCCGCCATTTCAGGTGGCCCAACTTCTGAAGACCATAAGTCATCACGAGTTGACCCGATCGGCTATTATAACACCATTTCAGAAATGCCACGAAGCGCTCTACAGGCTTAACCAATGCAAGCACCCATCATTCAAATTTTTGACCTCATCCGGGACCTCTAAAGCCTTCAAAACTGAGTTCAAAGTTTCTGTACCCTGCTGCCAATACCGAAAATCTTCAATATCTTCCAATATACGCTTGATCTGGCAATGAAACTTTACTGACAGACTTATATGACCAAAATGAACCTCCAAGAAAGAAATCAGATCATTCTGAACACATACGAAAATTACCAAAAAATAGTAACTTTCCATAAATAACAGCTCTGCACAAAATAGCCCTTATTGAATACAAAAATAGAAATATTTTTTTGGGTGATGCAAGATTTCTCTTACACCCAAGATGCTCCTGCATCAGACACCCAGGGTAATTTGAGAAGTGACCCTATCACAACTCAGGTGTGCAGAAGAAAGCCAAGACGGCTAACCTTCTCCTTTGTCAACCATGATGAATCTTCAACAGGTCGTCCTTTCCACTTGACCAGATATTCTTCATATGTCCTATTCCTTATGCTTCTGCCAACACGACTGTCTAGTATATCTTCGATCTTCTTAGTGTCTGAACTAGTTGCTAGAATACTCCACTGTGCTGCTATGTTCTCATTTTCAACACCTCTTTCATGATACTCTGTCAGATCTGAAATGTTAAACACTGGTGAAATATTTAGCTCAGTAGGCAATTCTACCTCATATGTATTTCCTGAATCATGTTTCTTCAGTATCCTACATGGTCCAAACTTCTTCATTTTCAACTTTTTATATGTACCAACTGGAAACCGCTCCTTCCGCAAATGAACCATGACTTCA
Organism: Chamaecyparis obtusa; assembly: GCA_027943335.1. Taxonomy (NCBI): domain Eukaryota; kingdom Viridiplantae; phylum Streptophyta; class Pinopsida; order Cupressales; family Cupressaceae; genus Chamaecyparis; species Chamaecyparis obtusa. The sequence continues at coordinate 563,951 of BSBK01000218.1, forward strand.
TCACCAACTTAAAATTCCTTATACCTCCTTTTCTCATCTGTCTTAGCCTTATACTGTGCGTTCATCTTGGTAATATACTTCCTCACCTCCCCATGGATGTTCTTCAAGTGTTCTGCAAAATCCTCAGCTTCAGCACTACTTATTTCTCCTTTACCTATCTTCCTCAATTCAGATGCATTTCTTGGACTACTTCCACATACAATCTGGAATGATGATTTGCCAGTGCTTCTATTGACAGAATTATTGTATGCAAATTCTACCTCTGGTAAAATCAAATCCCATCCTGTTGGCTTATCTCCAACCAAACATCTCAGCAAATTTCCCAAACTTCTATTCACCACCTCTGTCTGTCCATCAGTCTGTGGATGATGTGATGAACTGAACTTCAAATCTGTCTTCAACTTCTTCCACAATGTACGCCAGAAATATCTAACAAACTTAGTGTCCCGATCTGAAACTATGGTCTTTGGCAAACCATGAAGTCTCACTACTTCTTTGAAAAACAATTCTGCTACATGAACAGCATCATTAGTCTTCTTGCAGGGAATGAAATGTGCCATCTTTGAAAATCGGTCAACTACTACAAAAATTGAATCATGTCCCCGCTGTGTCCTTGATAAACCAATAACAAAGTCCATACTAATATCCTCCCAAGGCTTCTCTAGTATAGGTAATGGCTGATACAACCCTGTATTCTGCTTCACTCCTTTCGCCATCTGACATACTCTACAACTCTGCAAAAACTTCTTCACATCTTGCTGCAATTGTGGCCAATAATAATTCTCACCAACCAAAGCAAGGGTTTTATCACGACTAAAATATCCAGCCAATCCTCCACTATGCTTCTCCTTGATGAGATTCTCCCTCATAGAACTTTGTGGAATGCACAACTGACTCCCTCTGAATAGCATATCATCTTGGATGATAAAATCCAGCCATTTCATCCTGTCTAGAGTAACAGGTTATGTACAAGCCTTCCAAGCTTCACCAAAATCAGGATCCTCTGGATAGAAATTCTTGAGTTCCTTGAACCCAAACACTTCAATCTGCATTTCTGTCAGCAATAGTTGCCTTCTGTTAAGAGCATCTACAACCTTATTAGACTTTTCACTCCTGTGTTTCAAAACAAATGTATAACTCTGCAAAAACTCAACCTATTTTAAATGCCTTTGATTCAATTTTTCTTGACTATTCAAATATTGCAAAGCTTGATGATCAGTATACAAAACAAACTCCTTAGGAAGTAGATAGTGCCTCCACTTTTTCAATGCCTAAATTATAACATAAAATTCCTGATCATAAACAGAATATTTTCTCTTGGCATCATTTAATTTCTCATTGAAATAAGCAACAGGTTTACCTTCTTGGCTCATAACAGCTCCTATTGCAGTACCACTAGCATCACAATCTACTTGAAACACCTTATTAAAATCTAGAAGTGCTAAAACTGGTTGTTCTGTAACTTTTTGTTTTAACAATTGAAAACTCTTTTCTGCCCTATTAGTCCACTTAAACTCTTTTCTATCCCCTCTCATTGTTTCAGTCAAGGGTCCACAAATACTACTAAAATTTATGATAAACTTTCTGTAAAAGTTAGCTAGACCATGAAAAGATCTTACCTCAGTAGCACTCCTCGGAGTAGGCCATTCAAGGATAGCCTGTCCCTTCTCTGGGTCCATTTTTAGACCTTCTGCTGAAACTACAAATCCCAAATACACCAACTCTTTCTTAACAAAATTGCACTTCTTCAAACTAATCAACAATTTCTCTTCTCTCAACTTCTCAAATACCATACGAATATGCATCATATGCTCATCCAATGTCTTACTAAAGATCAAAATATCATCTAGGTAAACAATGACAAACTTACCCAAAAATTCTTTCAGAACCTCATTCATGAGCCGCATGAAAGTGGTCGGTTCATTGGTTAGCCCAAAAGGTATGACTAACCACTCATATAGTCCTTCCTTTGTCTTGAAGGTAGTCTTCCATTCATCTCCTTCTCTGATCAGAATCTGATGATATCCACTTTTCAGATCTATCTTTGAGAAATACACAGCTCCACTCAAACAGTCCATAATATCATCCATTCGTGGTAATGGAAACCTGTACTTGATTATGATGTTGTTTATTGCCCAGGAATCTGTACACATCATTCTCCATTCTTCTTTGGTGCTAATACTACTGGTACAGCACAGGGACTCAGACTCTCATGGATCAATCTTTTCTGTAACAGTTCATGTACTTGTCTATTCAACTCTTCACTTTCTGTAGGTGTCATTCTGTGTGCTGCGTTATTCAGCAAACTCACTCCTGGGATCAAGTCCATCTGATGACTGATCTTCTTGACTGGTGGTAATCCATCAGGCATGTCATCGGATACAATATCCTGAAACTCATTCAACAAATCTGCAACTTCTACAGGAACATCTTCTACTTCCTCTTTACCAGCTTTTGGAATTAAAGCAAAACATACATGCTCATGCCTCATACCATCTAGAAAATTTTTTCCATCAACAAAAGTTATCCTTGCATTACCACATACCTTTTCTTCAGTCTCCTTCAATGGTTTTAGCTTATGTCGCACTCCATCCTTTGTCAGGGAATAGGTATTCGCACGACCATCATGTACAGCACATCTGTCAAACTGTCATGGTCTACCCAACATATGACATGCATCCATAGATATGATATCACACAATACCTCATCTTGGTATCCACCAATCTTAAACTTCACTAGGCATTGTTCATTGACCATGACCTTGTGGTCATCCTGTACCCAGGCAATCCGATATGGATGTGGGTGTTTCTGTCTCTTGAGCTTCAACTTTGTCACCATCTCTTTTGACACTAAATTGTCAGTGCTTCCACTATCAATAATCACATCACAACATTTACCTTTGCACTTGCACCTAGTGCGAAACAGACTCCTTCTTTGCTCAGGTTCATTCTCACCACTCAACAGGACTCTTCTATTAATCAACGTTTCTCCTCTTTCAGCATCTTCAGAATTTGATGATCTGGCATCTTCATCTACATGTGCAACTCTGGCCTGGCCTTCATTTCTCCTATGTATTCTTCCTTGGCGCTGAGGACATTCAAATGCTCTATGACCTTCTTCTCCACAGTGAAAATATGTTCTACGGAAGCCACCTCTTCCAGATCCTTGTCCTCTTTCTCTTCCTCTCTGATCTCTATTATTCTGATTCTGGAAATGATTGGAATTATTTCTTCGCTGATTCTGATTGCTACTAGCCTCATCCTTCTTTTTCGGATCTTCATTTTAGCCACCATATGACCATCTACCAGATCGTCCACCGCGACCTCTTCCATTTTGTCTGCTCTCAAACTTCTTGTTCAGCTTTTCTTCTACTTTTAGGGCAAACTGGTATGCCTCTTCAATACTGTTCATTCGAACCAGATTCAACTCCCCCTGAATGCTTGGCCTTAACCCATTAAGGTATCAGGCAACTTTCTCCTTATCAGCTTCTGCATGGCTTGTTCTGATGAGAAGTCGGTAGAAGTCTTCTGTATACTCCTGAACAAATCTTCCTGCTTGCTTCAAACTCTGCATTTTCTTCAGTAGGTCAAGCTCATAATCAACAGGAATGAACTATCGCTTTAATTTATCCACCATCCGATCTCATCTTGTGATTTTATCTTTCCCTCTTCTATTTCACTCTAATTGAATTTCTTGCCACCAGATCTTCACATGACCTTTCAATCTGGCCTTCGCAAATTTGACCCTATCAGGATCCTCAACATCTTCATACTCAAAATATTCCTCACATTCGTTGATGCAGTCGATCAATTCTTCTGGGTTAAGATTTCCAGAAAATGTAGGAACCTCAATTTTAGGTCTTTTCCCAATCTTGGAAATCGCCCGAAAAAGTCTTTCTTCCTCCTGGTTCACAATTTCAGCTTCTCCTTCTTGATATTCATCTTCGGCTTCATCCTCGCTTTCATCTCTGATATTAAGATTCATTCCTCTGTGAATCTCTTTTTCTAATGCTCGCACTTGTCTCTACAGCTCTCTAACCTCAGGTGTTACAACACCAGCTCTTCCGCCACGTTCCTTTCGTGGAGGTATTTTCGTGATGCGCGCTGAAACTCTAGCCACGGTCCTGGTGCAAACTACGTCACAGTCAGTGATCTGTTTACACGCTCAAGAAATCCTGCTCTGATACCACCTGATGAAAGGTGCTCCCCTTAATACCACAAACACATAACAGATATAGAGAAACAACAACAATATGCAAGAACATAAAATTGGCTTCTTATTATCTCCACAAATGTGGAATTACAAACTTTCAGAATTACAATATGCAAAGCCACATGGGCATTCCCTTACAATATTCTGTAGGACAAAGCCTCGAACTATTACCTAGATCTACTACCCAGAACTATTCTGAACTGCCTAAGACAATAATACAGCCTTCCTTATATAGGCAATTTTCCACCGCCTGGGAAGGTTCCAAAATTTTTAGCCAATAAGGCCAACCAAACTTAGAATTATCTTATTTTACATTTTATTACATCATAGTCGGCTCAAGATAACCTTTGAAACCCGAACAAAAATTTTGAAGAAAATTATTTTCTGCCATTTCAGGTGGCCCAACTTCCGAAGACCATAAGTCATCACCAGTTGACCCGATCGGCTATTATAACCCCATTTCAGAAACACCACGAAGCGCTCTACAGGCTTGACCAACACAAGCGCTTGTTACTCAAATTTTCGACCTCATCTGAAGCCTCTAAAGCCTTCAAAACTGAGTTCAAAGTTTTTGTACCCTGCTGCCAATACCGAAAATCTTCAATATCTTCCAATATACACTTGATCTGGCAATGAAACTTTACTAGCAGACTTATATGACCAAAATGAACCTCCAAGAAAGAAATCAGATCATTCTGAGCACATACAAAAATTACCAAAAAATAGTAACTTTCCATAAATAGCAGCTCTGCACAAAATAGCCCTTATTGAATACAAAAACAAAAATATTTTTTTGGGTGATGCAAGATTGCTCTTACACCCTAAAGTATGATGATGTTATTGGTGTTATATTGAGTGAGGAAATTTGTAGGAAAAGCTCAGGGGCATCCACATCGGGTAGTGTATTGAACACAGAAAGCAGAGGCAGAACAAGAGATAGAGGAAATAACTCTGGAAATCATGGGAAATCAAGAGGAAAATCAAAGGGAAAGAGGTCCGAATCTAAAGGGCCAAATGATTGCTTGTACTGTGGAAAACCAGGTCATAAGAAGAAAGATTGTTGGTCTCGAAAGAAAGATCAAGGAGACAAAAATGATGGAAACAAAGAGGCAAATGTGGTAAGTAACAAATCCGAGGAGGATGCTTTGCTCTTGTCGTTAGAAAGTATTGATGATTCATGGGTTTTAGATTCTGGGGCTTCATTTCATGCTACACCCCATAGAAATTATTTTGTTGATTATGTCCAAGGGGATTTTGGGCTAGTTTATTTGGGAGATAATGAACCCTGTCAGATTGTTGGAAAGGGAAAAATTAAGATTAAGTTGCAGAATGGGAATCATTGGCTACTACAAGAGGTAAGACATTCCAAGGCTGAGTAGGAATTTAATTTCAACAAGGCAACTGGGTGATGAGGGTTGCACAGTTACTTTTAATGATAAAAATTGGAAGGTTTCAAAAGGTTCCTTAGTTGTAGCAAAAGGTGTGAAAGTAGGCACCTTATATCTTTGTACAGGTCATACTGTTCCTTCTACTTTAATTGTTTCAGAAGATAATGAATGTTCAGGAATAGTGGCTGCAATTCAACAGGAAGAACATCAAACTGTTGTTGTAGATTCTGACACAACACTGTGGCACAACAGACTTGGGCACATGAGTGAAAAAGTTATGAAATTACTTCATTCAAAGAAAGTTTTACCTGGTCTGAAATGTGTCAATATGGATTTCTGTAAAAGTTGTGTTTATGGAAAATAAAAGAGAGTTAGTTTTGTGAAGAGTGGGAAGGAAAAGAAAAATGAGAGATTAGAGCTTGTGCATACAGATCTATGGGGACCAGCTCAGGTATCTTCCCTTGGTGGCTCTCTGTATTATGTTACATTTATAGATGATGCAACAAGAAAAGTATGGATTTATTTCCTTAGACAGAAATCTGATGTATTTCAAACTTTTAAGAAATGGAAATGCTTGGTTGAGAATGAGACTAGTAAAAAGTTCAAATGTCTCAGATCTGATAATGGTGGTGAGTATTGCAGCATAGAATTTGAAGAATATTGTTCCTCTAATGGTATTCGTATGCAGAAAATTGTACCAAGGACTCCACAAGAAAATGGAGTGGCTGAACGCATGAACAGGATAATAATGGAGCGTGCAAGGAGTATGAGGTTGCATGCTAGGCTACCCAAAAATATGTAGGCAGAGGTAGTGAACACTGCTGTTTATTTAATCAATAGAGGCCCCTCTACTCCTTTGGACTGTGGTATTTCAGAGGAAGCATGGAGTGGTAAGAAGGTGAGTTATTCTTTTCTCAAAACCTTTGGTTGTGAAGCTTTTGCACTTATAGATTCTGAAAATAGAACCAAGCTGGAAGCTAAGTCAAAAAAATGTGTATTTGTTGGGTATGGTATTGATGAATTTGGTTATCGGCTTTGGGATTTTGAAAATCATAAAATTGTAAGAAGCAGGGATGTCGTATTCAATGAGAAAGTATTGTACAAAGATCTGTTGCTGCAGCATGAGAAGAAAGAAAATAACTATGTAGTACTGGATGATACTCCACAAGTTCATGTTCTAGTAGTTCCTTATGCTCCGCAACAACAGCAACAACAAATACCACACACCCCAGTGAGTGTTAGATGGTCAACAAGGCTAAGTAGACCTCTAGAAAGATTTTCTCCATCTTTGTATTCTATTCTGTTAACAGATGCTAGTGAACCTGAATGTTATAATGAAGCTGTGCAGGTGGATACAAAGCTTCAGTGGGAGTCTGCAATGACAGATGAAATGGACTCTTTGCTGAAAAATCAGACATGGGATTTATGTAAGTTACCTGTAGGTAAAAGGGCTTTACAGAATAAATGGGTTTACAGGATCAAAGAAGAGGATGGAGGTACGAAAATATTTAAAACCAGATTAGTCGTAAAAGGATTTGCACAGAAACATGGTATTGATTTTGATGAGATATTTTCTCCAGTTGTTAAAATGACTTCTATTCGTACTATTTTAAGTATTGTGGCTACTGAAGATTTGCATTTAGAGTAGCTTGATGTTAAAACAGCCTTTCTTCATGGTGATTTGGATGAAGAAATATATATGGTTCAGCCACAAGGATTTGAAGTCAAGGGTAAGGAGAATTTGGTGTGCAGATTGCAGAAAAGTTTATATGGCTTGAAGCAAGCACCCCGGCAATGGTATATTAAATTTGACACTTTTATGAATGGGCATGGATATAGTCAGTGTTATTCTGACCATTGTGTTTATTTTAAGAGGTTGGATGATGACAGCTACATTATTTTATGTTTATATGTTGATGATATGCTTGTAGCTGGGTCTAACATGAATCACATTAAGGGGTTGAAACAACATTTAGCAAAATCTTTTTCTATGAAGGATTTGGGGGCAGCAAAACAAATCCTTGGTATGAAAATTTGTAGAGATAGGAAAAATAAAAAATTGTCTCTATCTCAGGCTGATTATATTGAGAAGGTGTTGAAACGTTTCTCTATGGAAAATGCCAAAGCTGTCAGCACACCTTTGCCTAGTCATTTGAAATTGACTAAGGATATGTGTCCCAAGACACCAGAAGAAGAGACTAAAATGTCTAAGGTACCTTATGCTTCAGCTGTAGGGAGCTTAATGTATGCTATGGTATGTACTAGGCTAGATATTGCACACGCAGTGGGAGTCGTTAGCCGTTATATGAGTAACCCTGGTCTTGAGCATTGGAATGTAGTCAAATGGATTCTCAGATATTTGAGAGGCACATCCAGTAAGTGTTTACACTTTGGGGGTTCTACTACTACTGTACAAGGCTATGTTGACTCAGATTTGGTAGGAGATATAGATAGCAAGTGGAGTACTACAAGTTATATATTTACTGTTGGTGGGATAGTAGTGAGTTGGATTTCTCGACTACAAAAGGTGGTTGCTTTATCCACTACAGAGGTAGAGTATGTTGCTACTACAGAGGCAGCTAAGGAGATGATATGGCTTCAATTCTTCATGGAAGAATTGGGACATCCACAAAAGGATAACTTTCTACATACAGATAGTCAAAGTGCCATTCATCTTGCAAAGAATTCTGCTTTGCACTCAAAGACAAAACACATACAGTTGCGGTACCATTTCATTCGATTAGTTTTGGATGATAGACAATTAAGGTTGGAAAAGATTCATACTGATGATAATCCAACATATATGTTTACAAAGGTAGTATAGTAGCCCCCAAGAGCAGGGGTTCGGGGGCCCAGCCCCTGAGAAATTTTTTTTTTTGAGGCCGACTACTTATAACTCATTCTAACCCTAAAGCGAGAAAATATTGTATAATATGGCTTAGGGTTAGGGATTTTTCATGATGTATGATTTTATTACTTGTGGTAGAATTGGGCTGTAAGGGATTATGGATTGTAATCAGGTTGTAATCACTAGATAATAATAATATTGGACTCACTGTTGGTGGACATAGCCTAGGGATTGGGTGAACCATGTTAAATCTGTGTGTCTTGTGTTCTATTCTATGTGGTTTATTATTTTCTGATATTAGTTATATTTGCACATAATTGTTATTTCTACCTTGTTAATCCTAACACTAATTTCCTATTCTAATGCATTCTTTATGAATTAAGTACTTTGAGATAGGTTAGAAAGAGATTCTCTCTTACTATTAGATACTTCACCTTTCTGATTACCTTCAGTGCTGAATGTGTCTCCTTGATCTGTGGCTATAACAAACTTCACTTCTTTTGAATTACTACAACATTCTCTTTGACTGTTGCTTACATTCTCATTTCTCCTTGTATGACTTATAGGATTAGGGTTTCTCATGTTATTCATTCTGCAAAACCTTTCTATATGACCAAATTTGTTGCATATCTGACAAACTATTCTATTGTTTCCGTATCTTGGTCTAGTCTGGTTGATTTGTGATCTGCAATTCCTAGAAATGTGTCCAATCTTGTTGCATCCATAACATACTACTGCATTTATTTAGTTCATATCTTTAATAGGTCTCTTCTCTGCATGGTTAGTATCTCTAAACATTCTACTATTATTATTATCATTAGATCTAGGTTTCTTACATTCAATAGCTCTATGTCCAAAACCATGACAATTATAACAATAACCATTAAGAGGTTTAAATTGCTTACCTGTACAATCTTTCTTCATATGACCAAAAGTATTACATTCAAAACATCTACCTTTAAATTCTCTCTGTGTACCTTTAGGTGATTCTTCTTGTTTAGGTGTGTCCTCAGATTTGTTAGCTTCATCAGATTTATTTTCATCTATGTTTTTAGAAACTTTCAGATCTAGTTCCTTGCTTTCTTCACTTACCTTAGATGAGTTAAATCTAAGACTAGTTTTATCATAGAATGGCTTATGATAAGACATTTGTTCATCAATCTTCTCACTAGTGGAATATAGTCTCTCAAGTTGTTGCTTAGACTGATTCAGTTCACCTTTCACAATTATATTGTACTTTTCAAGTTCAGCATACTGTAATTTTGTTTTCTCAAGTTTAGATGTCACTTTACAAAGTTTTGATTTCAGATCTTCATTCTCAGATTTTAGATTTGCTTCATTCTTTTTGTCTCCATCTTTCAAACTCAATTTCAGATTTACTATCTTTAATTCATGTTTAAGGATCTCATTTTCTTTTTCCATATTTTCATCACAATCTTCAATTTGAATTTTAGATTCCTTCTCTAATTTCAGTTCTTCTAGTTTCTTTTTCAACTTTTCAATCAGGTTCTTTGCATCATCAAATTTTCCTTTCAAAGTATCTCTTTCTTCAGTAAGTATATCAATCTGTTCAAGAGATTCTTCAAGATTCTTCTATAGTTGATCCATATCCATAGAGATCTTACTCAAGCTACTAAGCTTTCTCTAAATGATTCTTTTATGAGTAACTAAGCTCTAACACCAATTGTTAGAAATAGGGAATACTGAGGGGCGGGGGGGTGAATCAGTATTCTACAAACTTTTACTTTAGCCCAATTATAGATATAACAGATTAGCTTGATACTTGAAAAATAGAGTAAACTAAAGAACCTGCATAAAAGTAAAGAAAATGAACTCATAACACATTATTTGTTCTTGAGGAAACCCTTGCCAAGGGAAAACCTTGGTGGGGATGATACCCACAATGATCCACTAATCAAAAGTATCATGTTAAGGATGTTGACCTTGTTAGGAGCCTGTTACATATATATAGTGTCTCAGTCCTGATTAAGGGACTCTAGGCCTTGTTAGAAGCCTCCATCCTACTAAGAGTTGGTAGTACAAATTCAAATGATTACAAGATGAGCCCACTACCCAAACATGTAATGTATAGTGATCTCTGATTACAAAAGAGGGCAAGGTATATAACCTTTCTTCTTTTCTTACACATAAAAAGTTTGTGTTGGGTATATTCTTAATTTTTTGAGGTTTTTGTCCAAATGTTGGTTTAGCCCTCTGGTTTGTGAAGTTTTCCTGTGTCTAGGTGTTAGAATTTCTTCAAAATTCTCATAACCAAGTTCAAAAATCCTTACCCTAGGTCTTGTCCTTGAAGAATTTTGAATTCATGTCAAAACCCTAAAATGTCTACCATTTTCAAATAAACCTTAAGTCATTCTCTTCATTTCTATTTGAACATTACTTTTTAAGTCACTTAAGTTCATTGAAGACCACATGCGTTTATTTTTCACGTGGGGTTATATCTTTTTTCCCTAAGTCTAGAAACCTGGTGATATAAATAATATATCCTATGTCCTAATTACCTTACATTCTAATGTTTCGGTTTTCCTTCAACTCTAAATCTTTAAAGAAGATCTAACAGCAGTCGCGTGTTCGCATGGAATCTTTCCAAGCCATGAGAACATGCAAAATAGCCGTTGATTTTATAATGAAGCTTGATGCGGAAACGAAGTGGGACCACTAACAAGTATTTCACAAGTGGTGGTCTTTTATTTGTAAAGGACAGTGGGGCCAGTGGCAGAGGAATCTCCAATGTTTGAAAAGTAATAAGGGGAAGATCAGATAGCTGTCATATAATCACATGGGATCTTAGAGGCCTATGCGATCATGCGACAAGTTGTCGATCTTGCGTAAAGCCAAGCATGATTCTCAGGTGGGACTTTTGATAGATGTACATGAATAGCATTTTCTTATTGGCTAATATCTGTAGGACCGTTGTCAATTTTTGCATATGGTTTCTCCCTGAGGGGTCGTTAATACTTGCTGATGTGGAGGATGTTAGCAAACACCAGTGCTCAGAAAGAAAGAAAGTACATGACAAATTTCCAGGTGTTGCAAGCATGGATTTTCTTTATTGACAAAGGCAAAGTGGGACCAGAAACTTGAAGAAAGATAATGATGATGATTGATGCTAATAGGTTTTTGCATGTTCGCATAAGCTTCTTTCAAGCTATGAGATCATGTGAGAAACATTTTGTCTTAACGGTGAAAGTTATAAGAGACTGCCATAAATAGAGAGATAAAGTGACGGCTAGTCATATGTTCGCATGAGTAGTTTTCATGCTATGTGATCATGTGAAAGGTCGTTAGATCATTTGCTAATGAGGATCGACAGTTCTAATTCAAACTAGAGATAAAGTGATGCAAATTTGAAGTTTCCCATTGAGAAGTGATAGTTCATTCATTTAGAGGACTAATTGTTGAATCATGCTAAATAAATTGTTGAAATGACTTCTTTAATTGCTCATATATCAGAATTTTGTGCACTCTCAGAAGCACAAAGAGATCAAAAATTTGCAAAGACTCAGGCGTGAAGAATTACAAGGACTGGCTACTATCTCCCAGTGGTTTCCTAGAAAAAGGTTGGTGAAATACTTGTGCGAATTGCTTCCCTACTAAAAGAATCATAGTTCTATAATTTATCTATCTTGCAAAGGTTTCTTTTAAAGATAAACCTTAAAAATGGCACTGAGGAAAGAATTTTCTAGTAAAATTGAGTATAGTGAAAGAAGTTTGCATGAGGATTTATTGTAATTACTTCTCGGCTCTACTACTAACCTGGTGAAAACCAAGAGTTTGATTCCCAAAGATCCTAGGGTAAAAGTAGTGGAGGGTTTATATGACACAGCAAATTTTATTAGAGAGGACAAAATTGGTACAATCAACATAAGTGGTGACTCTGATATCACTGGATTGGAGTTATTCAAAGTAGGTTTTAGTCAAAAAAATTCCCCTCACCCTGCAAGCAATATATGGCAGTCTAACCTAGGAAAACTTGTGGTACCCGATGTCTTTTTAGATGTGGATTTGATGGTCCAGGTTGCAAAGAGTTATGATCCAATCACTAGAAAGGTTAGGGATGCAAAGGGAATACTATTGATTAAAATTTCTGCTGAAGAGATTAGGAAGGTGTTCATGTTAAGTGAACCCTCAGATAGTTTAGAGAATATTGATTTTGAAGAGCTAAGGCAAGTGTATGATGCACAAAGGAACTATTTCAGAGGCAAATTGTTGAAGGATTTATGCACCAAAATTGGAAAAATGGTTATTATGGGACAGAACACTCAGGAGCCTTTTAAAATAGAATATTTTGATCCTAGAGCTAAGGGTGCATATTGGTCATTATGTCAGGTTTTTGGGGGGAAAATACTCTATAAAAGAAGCATTCTAAATACAAAACTTATTTTCTAAGGAAGTAAGAAGATATTGTACCAAAGCATTTTGACCATTAATACAAAATATTGGAGCTTTGTTACTACTATTTTGTTGTCTTTATGTATGGAATGTTTTAGTTTTTTTTGTGTTTAAACTACAAGGGTTTTTTAAATACATTATTCACAAGGTGAATATAGGGGTTACGCTTAAGTTTCTTTCAAGGAAAGAGTAAAATATTAAGGGAGATCTTTGTGAATTAAAATATCCATGTCTGAATTTGATGACAGTGGTAGCAATTAAAAGGATGGGGTGTTAGGCATGTCATTTGAGTTTCAGTATACTTGTTTTGATAGATATATGTGGAGGTAGGATTTGACTCTGACTCCCAATGGATAAGGCACTGGTTTAGGATCCATTTACACTTATTTGCCACCCAAAATATAAACAATTAATTCATTTTATTTTATCTGTACAACCTTAATTTGAACTACTCTATGACAAGTTTGTAGATGTATATTGTAATACTTTATAGAAGCATTGAATGAGGTTAGCCTTCCTTGAGTTCAACTCTAAAAAGAAGAAGGATGAATATCCTTAAACCATTGTTTCATGTTGCTTCTTTCATGATTTCTATCATAATATTGTGTATCAGGATAATTTGGGCCATACTCAGAGTTCTCTCATCCTATTAAGCGAAGTTAGAAAAAAAAGATAGAGTAGTGAAGGAGCTAGTTCGCAATTCAGAGCTCAATCAAATAGTGAATTGATATAGGTACACCCGCCTGAGTATTCATACTCAAAGTGAAGAAGGTTTTCTAACCTTAATACCTTAGTGTTTGTATTTTGCTAGATTATGTCCATTGGGATTATATGAGTATTTCATAATCTGTAGATTTGAGCACTAACAAAATTGGTGACTCTGCTGGGGACTTCTAAATAGCTTGAAATAGGTTAGTGCAAATCCTATCTATTGTGCATTTGTAGACCAGAATAAAATAATTTGATTCCCGCTTAATAGTGGGTGGTGACTCTAATAATCTATGTTTACTAGTCATTGGTATCTTTACATTTTGATATAATTTGTATCACATACCATAAGTCAACCAAGGTACACTAGGTCTTACTACAAGGATCACCCAAAAGATAATGCAAGTGATGAGCTTCGCACACCAAGTAGAAAGCAATGGTCTAGGAGAGGTCATAATAATGCTAGTTCCCAAGGCCCTTCTCAAGAAAGATCTCGTGTCCCACTTCCTCATGAAACTTCCTCCTCTTCTAATGACCCCGAACATATCAAGAAGGTCATGCCAAGTGTGCATATGTAGAAAGAAGTAATCACAGAGGTCACAGAAGAAGGTTATTTCCCTACAAGAGAAACCCTAGAACAACCAGAAGAAACCTCTGCTACTAAAACTACTTCCTATGATTCTGAGAAGTTGAGAGAAGAGGTGATTGCTTTGAGAAAGAAAGATCATGAACAACTTGCTGAGATTTCCAGTAGGGTGAAAGTGAGGGAACAAAAAATTTGTGATTTGCTTGTAGAGAGGCGGGAACTTCTCAAGAGAACCAAGAAAAATGAGACCTAGGTTAGTGATCTAAACCAAGATGTTCAAAGTTTAGATAAGGACTTGTTTGGTGATATGGAAGATTTGAGAAAGTAGGCTTAGGCTACTAGACCTAAACAAGGTGAATTTGAGGGAACAGACCATGTCCTAAGGCAATTGAATCCCTCTGAAATCCAGAGAAATAAGGAGATTAAAATTTCTCCCAAAGAAATCCTTGATAAGGAAAAACAAAAATTGGTGAGATTAAATATTAATGAGCCCAAGAAAATTATGGCTCCTCCTAATGTACCTTCTCAAACAAGTATAGACTTGGAGAAGGCTAGAAAAGAAAAGGAAGGTTTGGCTATTCAACTGGAGAAACTTGAGTTGGAGGCTGTTGTTGATGAAATGAAGAGGAAGATTGCCTTCCTACATGCTAACATGAACACATCTACTAGTATCTCTATCCCTATTACCACAGGAACAACTCCACCCAGTCAGCCCAATACTTCACTTCCAAATGCTCAAGCCTTTCACCCTAGACAAATTTTACCTAGACTAGTTCCTAATCAAGTTCCCCTTATAGCTAGTGGTACAGTGGGAAATGTACCCTATCAAAATGTTGTAGCTACCCCTCTCAATCAACCAAATATCCAAAGAAGACCAATTCATTTGGATAGATATAGGCCTCTATTTTTTGATGGTATTTCGGGTCAACCTAATGCTGTCCCCAATGAAATTAGAAAGAAGATCCCATTATTCACTGGGAATAATGTTATCACCTATGAAGAGAATCTAAAGTTTTTCATAGATAAGGTCAATGATTATGAGATTGAACATGAAGATGTCATAATGAAGCTCTTTGTTCAATCATTGATTGAGGATGCCCGGGATTGGTACAGGGGTCTACCTGAGAAGAGTATTGCATCTTGGGAAGAATTTGTCAGATGTTTTAAAGAGAAATATGCAGAACATGTGAACTCTAGCTACATGCTCAATGAGTTCAATAATATCAAGAAACACTATAATGAGAGCATGTCAGAGTTTAATAGCTAATTCCAAAAGGCTATGTATAAATTGTTCCAAGTATTGAGGCTAGATGATGCAGTCTGTATGACAACTTATTTCAACTCTATGGATGGTAAGATGTCTTACCTTTTGAGAGATAAGAATTCCCATACCCTTAGGGATGATTTTAAGTTGGCCATAAATATTGAGAGTAACTGAAAGGCATCTGGCCAAATGTACAAAATGGATGAAGGTAGACTATGGAAAGAAACCAGGCCACAACCTGCAAGGCCATCCAAAGAAGAGGACAGAATGGACAAAGGACCTAGTAACACCAAAGATTTCCTAGCAAGGTCTGATAAAGGTGGTAGAAACTTTCAAGATGTGAGACCTCCTTATCAAAGGTAGGACAAGGCCCCTAATTTGAGGGATATGCCTTACAAAACAAACTAGAAAGATGGGAGGCCTGTTCCTGATAATAATGAACCTCAAAAGGGAAGAGACACACCAAATCCTCTAAGAAAAAACACAACACAAAATGTGGAAAATACCCCTTGGTGTGTGGCATGTAATATGCCCCATGCACCATTCCAATGTGTTGTGGCTCAAGCCTTGGGAGAAGAGGCTAATGACTTATGTGCAGGAGATTATGAAGAATCTGAAAAGCCTGCCATTAATATGTTTACTACTAAACTAATGGGGGACCTTGAGTCCTTAGATGATGAAGCTATTTGCCCGGATGTTGATCATAAGAGAAAATTTTTCTCTGATTATGAGCAATAAATATTTACTCACTCTGATCATGAGGAATTTGATAATAATGATTATAAAACTCATATGGTAGAATCAGGATCAAATGAGAAACAATGGAGAAAGCCCAGTGAAGAAGAAATCAGAAACCTAACTATGGCTGCCATAACACAAGCAAGATCCTCATACAATTTGAGGAAAAAAAAGGTGGATAATGAGCAGGGAGTCCCCAGATTAGTGTTTGTCAAGATAAATTCTCAAGATAAGGACTCCCCAAAGCCCAATGTTGTGAATAGTAAGGATCAAGGGCTTGTGAGTAAAAAAATGGAGGAAGTTATTATTGACAAGGTGAAGAAGAGAATTGGTAAGTCAAAGGATCACTCTGATTCTTGTACTGATTCCCCTAATTTTGATATGAGACATGCCTTGTCCCAGATGAAGGTCTCTATCCCTTTGCTTGAGATGCTTTAAATAGAGGAGCATAAGGCAGCAGCCTTGGCTCTTATAAATGAGCAAAGATCTATGCCTACTTTATAAGAGGAAGGGAATTCCATGGAGAAGCCTATTTAAATTCATGACATCTCTAATGTGTGTGTTGGGACAATTGTGACACAAGAACCTTCCTCTATCAACCCTTTCTATGTGACCCTGATTGTGAATAATTTATTGTTGAAAAATTGTATGATAGATTCTAGTGCTACCACAACTGTGATGCCCTACCATGTAATGAAAGAACTAGGGTTGCAGGTTGACACTTCTAATAGCAGGTGTTATGAAATGGACAATAGGGCAGTACCAATTGTAGGGGCCCTGGTTGGAATTGAAGTCAAAATTGCTACATTCCCAGAGGCCACATATAAAATGGATGTGGTTGTTGTGGACATAAAGCCTCATTATGGCATGTTACTGTCAAGATAGTGGGCTGCAACAATAAGTGGAAAATTAGAGTTGGATTTATCTTATGCCACTATTCCAATCAATTGGGCCAAGGTAAAGTTGTACAGGGAACCCCATTCCTTAGTGATGGTGGAAATGGTTGCTCCGAAGGATCTAAATTGTTTTGTAGATATTGACATGAGCAATTTTGTGATTGAAGAGGCAGTACCTCAAATGAAGAATACATATCCAATTGTGGATGAACTGGTATTGCAAAAGGATGGCCTATGGAAAATGTTCTTTGATGGTGGATGCTCCAAGGAAGGATCAGGAGCTGGTGTTCTATTCATTTCCCCATTCGGTACTACTTTCAAATTCTCTTTCTTGTTAACTTTTGAGTCTACAAATAACACTGCTGAGTATGAGGCTCTGATACTGGGATTAGATGTGGCCATAAAACATGGTATTAAATATTTAAAAGTTCATGGTGATTCCCAATTGATTATAGCCCAAGTGAGATCTTAGTATGCTTCTAAAGATGCAAAACTCAAGTTGTACAAACATGCTGTGTGGGATAGATTGGAGTTTTTTGAAGATTTCAATTTTCTTTAGGTAGAGAGGTCTAATAATATCATGGCAAACTTCCTTTCTAGTGTTTCCCTAAAAAATAGTGATATTACTCTCTCTGGTGTCTCCATGCTGGAAATCAAAACTAGGCCTGCAGTGCCTGATAATGTATACAATTGTCAAGTTTTTGAGGATGACCTTGATATCCTTAGGTTCATTCAAGGCCTTGATCAATATGATGGTTAGCAAATAGATTTCAATGAGATATAGCAGTGTGTTGAAGGAAAAGAATGCATCATGGGGAATGAGATAGTGCAATTACCATCCAACCACATACCTAAAGGGTTAGTAGAATTGGAGGGGATGTTTAAAATAAATGATGGTTTTTTGTCCCAAAATTCTAACACCAAAATGGAAGACTTAGAGGAAATAAACCTAGGATCTGAAAATTTCCCCCATATGGTATACATTGGCAAGAAACTGAGTAGAGAGATCAGAGGAAATCTGATCAAGCTTTTGAAAAGATACAAGCATGTATTTGCTTGGTCCTATGATGACCTCAAAGCTTATAGGGTTGATCTATTTCAACATGAAATCCCTCTAAAAGAGGAAACCGGGCCTTTTAGACAAAAGCAAAGACCCATTAACCCTTTACTAGCCACTAAGATGTAGGTTGAGTTGACAAAACTGAGAGATACTGGTATCATTGAACCAATTAGGCACTCAACTTGGGTTTCAAACCTTGTACCAGTAAGGAAAAAGAATGGTGACATATGGCTCTATGTTGATTTTAGGAACCTGAATGTGGCTTCACTCAAGGATAATTATGGATTGCCAAATATGGAGGCCATGTTGCATAGGGTGACTAGATGTGAACTCTTGTCAATGATGGATGGTTTCTCAGGGTATAATCAAGTGTTGGTCAGAGAATCAGAGCAATTTAAGATAGCCTTTACAACCCCATGGGGAACATACGTATATATGTTCGCATGCCCTTTGGTCTAAAAAATGCTGGAGCAACTTTTCAAAGAGTAATGGATGTTGCATTTAAGGATTTGATCAATGTTTTAATGGTTGTTTATCAGGATGATCTCACTGCTTATTCCAAGAAAGCTGATGATCATTGTTACCATTTGGAAAAGGTTATTCTTAAGGCCTTAGAATTTGGTATGTCCTTGAATCCCAGAAAGTGTCAATTTGTTGTGAAAGAAGCGAAGTTACTTGGACACATAGTATCAAAAGAAGGAGTCAGGATTGATCCTAAAAGAGTAGAGGCAATTAACAAGGTCCCTCCACCAAAGAACATAAAGGGTGTGCAGTCATTCTTGGGATAGATTAATTTTGTAAGGAGGTTTATTGCTAACTTTGCAAAATTGGTCAAACCCATAGTGAAGTTCCTTAAGAAGGAAGTGAAGTTTGATTGGAATCTTGAAGCTCAACAAGCTTTTGAAAGAATCAAACAAGCAATTCAAGAGGCCCCAATTTTGGTGTCACCTAATTACTTGAAACCATTTTCTCTATTTTCTTTTGCATCTTTTCATACTATTGCAGCTATCCTTTTACAAAAGGATCAAGAAGGATATGAGCATCCTATAGCCTTTTTCAGCAAATCATTACAATCTGCTGAAATAAATTATGAACTAATGGAAAAGCAAGCCTATGCCCTTGTAAAGGTAGTCAAAGCTTTCAGACCATATCTGGTCTGTGCAAAGGTTAGTGCTTATGTGCCTCCTGCTGCAGTAAAGGATATCCTAACACAGAGTGAAGTCATAGGAAAGAGGTGTAAATGGATAAATAGGATTCAAGAGTTTGACCTTGAAATTCACATTACCAAATTGGTAAGAGGATTGGGACTTGCTAATTTAATGACTGAGGAAAATATGGACCTTGTCCAGGTAAATAATGTTGCTGCTAATATTGATATGATTACTAGTATTGAAATGCAACCCTAGTACAAGGATGTTATTTATTTTATTAAAAATGCAAAGTGTCCACCTGAATTGAATGATAATCAAAGGAGTCTGAGATTGCAAGCTCAGAGATATGTGCTGATCCAAGGTGATTTGTACTGGAAAGATAATGATGGCATTCTACTCTTTTGTCTGGATAAGCACCAATCAGAGAAAGTGTTGAAGGAAATGCACTCTAGAATGTGTGGAGGACATCATTCTACTTGGTCAACAGCTCATAAAATCTTAAGGGTAGGATACTATTGGCCTGTATTGTTTAGAAAAACTCATTCTTATGTAAGAAAATGTGAACCTTGTCAAAGGTTTTCTAAAAAATTAAAGTTTTCAAGTGCACTCTTATTGAACCCTATTGTTGTAGAAGCTCCTTTTGCAATGTGGGGTATGGATTTTATTGGAGAGTTCTCTGAGAAGTCTAGTGGGGGACATAGTCACATTTTGGTGGCTACTGATTATTTCACCAAGTGGATTGAAGCCATTCCAACAAAAAGGGCAACTAGTGCTGTTGTGATTGAGTTTTTGATGAACAATATAATCACTAGATTTGGTGTCCTTGTTAAATTGGTTTTTGACAATGCTATGAGTTTCAGGTCACAGGAGATTACTGATTTCTATTTAGAAATGGGCATAGTATTGTCTTACTTGTCCCCTTATCATCCACAGGCCAATGGACAAGCTGAATCTAGCAACAAGAGTATTTTGCAAATTCTGAAGAAAACCTTGGAAAAGAATAAGAGAAGTTGGCATGTGAAACTAAAGCTATCCCTATGGGCTAATAGAATTTCTAAGAAGAGAGCTATAGGGAAGTCCCCTTTTGAAATGGTATATGGTGCAAAATCAAGGTTGCCAGTCAATAATTTCCTTCCAATTTATAAGTTTATGCAAGAAGAGGACATGGAAATCAGTGATCCACTACAAGATAGAATGGTTCAGCTGATTGAATTGGATGAGATTAGAAGGGAAGGACAAAGAAAGAATGTGAAACTGTAGCAAAAAATGAAATATCTCTTTGATAAGAGAGCAATTGAAGAAAATTCCAGCCTAGTGATATGGTTCTCCAATGGAATGCCAAGGCTGAAGATAAACGGAAGCATAAAAAATTTGAGTCTTTATGGATGGGACCTTATATTGTTCATCAAACCCATGGTAAGGACTCATATTTTCTACAAAATTTGGATGGTGAAGAGCAGGAATTATGCCAGTGCACGGACAGTTCCTAAAATTTTTCTTTAGTTAATTCTTTTTCCATGCACAGTAGGCTTGTATATCTGTATAGGTGTGTTTGTTTCCTCTTTTAGGTTAAGTTTTTGTGGTCTACCTCCCAGAGATTCATAAGTTCTTGTTATGATCTTGCAATCAAGCAGCATCAGATAGAGCCACTATTGGGTATATTCTTAATTTTTTGAGGTTTTTGTCCAAATGTTGGTTTAGCCCTCTGGTTTGTGAAGTTTTCCTGGGTCCAGGTGTCAAAATTTCTTCAACATTGTCATAACCAAGTTCAAAAATCCTTACCCTAGGTCTTGTCCTTGAAGAATTTTGAATTCATGTCAAAACCCTAAAATGTCTGCCATTTTCAAATAAACCTGAAGTCATTCTCTTCATTTCTATTTGAAAATTACTTTTTAAGTCACTTAAGTTCATTAAAGAGCACATGCATTTATTTTTCACGCGGGGTTATATCTTTTTTCCCTAAGTCTAGAAACCCAGTGATATAAATAATATATCCTATGTCCTAATTACCTTATATTCTAATGTTTTGGTTTTCATTCAACTGTGAATCTTTAAAGAAGATCTAACGGTAGTCGCATGTTTGCATGGAATCTTTTCAAGCCATGCAAACATGTGAAATAGCCGTTGATTTTATAATGAAGCTTGATGCGGAAATAAAGTGGGACCACTGACAAGTATTTCACAAGTGGTGGCCTTTTATTTGTAAAGGATAGTGGGACCGATGGCAGAGGAATCTCTAGAGTTTGAAAAGTAATAAGGGAAGATCAAACGGCTGTCGTATAATCGCATGGGATCTTAGAGGCCTATGTGATCATGCGACAAGCCGTCGATCTTGCATAAAGCCAAGCACGATTCTCAAGTGGGACTTTTGACAAATGTACATGAATAGCATTTTCTTATTGGCTAATATTAGTAGGACCAGTGTCAGTTTTTGCATATGGTTTCTCCCTGACGGGTCGTTAATACTTGCTGATGTGGAGGATGTTAGCAAACACTAGTGCTCGGAAAGAAAGAAAGTACATGACAACTTGCTAGGTGTTGCAAGCATGGATTTTCTTTATTGACAAAGGTGAAGTGGGACCAATAACTTCAAGAAAAATAATGATAGTGATTGATGCTAATAGGTTTTCACATGTTCGCATAAGCTTCTTTTAAGCTATGAGATCATGTGAACAACATTTTTTCTTAACGGTGAAAGTTATAAGAGACTTCCATAAATAGAGAGATAAAGTGATGGTTAGTTGTATGTTCGCATGAGTAGTTTTCATGCTATGCGATCATGCGACAAGCTTTTAGATCATTTGCTAATGAGGATCGACGGTTCTAATTCAAACTGGAGATAAAGTGATGAAAATTTGAAGTTTCCCGTTGAGAAGTGACAGTTCATTCTTTCAGAGGAGTAATTATTGAATCGTGCTAAATAAATTATTGAAATGACTGCTTTAATTGCTCATATATCAAAATTCCATGCACTCTTAGAAGCACAAAGAGATCAAAAATTTGTAGAGACTCGGGTGTGAAGAATTACGAGGACTGGCTACTATCTCCCAGTGGTTTCCCAGAAAAAGGTTGGTGAAATACTTGTGTGAATTGCTTCCCTACTTATAGAATCACAATTCTGTAATTTATCTATCTTGCAAAGGTTTCTTTTAAAGATAAACCTTAAAAATGGCACCAAGGAAAGAATTGTTTGGTAAAATTGAGTATAGTGAAAGAAGTTTGCATGAGGATTTGTTGCAATTACTTCATGGCTCTACTACTAACCTAGTGAAAACCAAGAGTTTGATTCCCAAAGATCCTAGGGTAAAAGTAGTGGAGGGTTTATATGACACAACAAGTTTTATTAGAGGCCAAAATTGGTACAATCAATGCAAGTGGTGACTCTAATATCACTGGATTGGAGTTATTCAAAGTAGGTTTTAGTCAGAGAAATGCCCCTCACCCTACAAGCAATATATGGCAGTCTGACCTAGGAAAACTTGTGGTACCGGGTGTCTTTTTAGATGTGGATTTGATGGTCCAAGTTGCAAAGAGTTATGATCCAATCACTAGAGAGGTTAGGGATGCAAAGGGAATACTATTGATTAAAATTTTTGCTGAAGAGATTAGGAAGGTGTTCAAGTTAAGTGAACCCTCAGACAGTGTAGAGAATCTTGATTTTGAAGAACTAAGGCAAGTGTATGATGCATAAAGGAACTATTTCAGAGGCAAATTGTTGAAGGATTTCTGCACCAAAATTGGAAAAATGGTTATTATGGGACAAAACACTCAGGAGCCTTTTAAAATAGAATATTTTGATCCTAGATCTAAGGGTGCATATTGGTCATTATGTCAGGTTTTGGGGAGGAAAATACTTTGTAAAAGAAGCATTCTAAATACAAAACTTATTTTCTAAGGAAGTAAGAAGATATTGTACCAAAGCATTTTGACCATTAATACAAAATATTGGAGCTTTGTTACTACTATTTTGTTGTCTTTATGTATGGAATGTTTTAGTTTTTCTTGTGTTTAAACTACAAGGCTTTTTTAAATACATTATTCACAAGGTGAATATAGCGGTTAAGCTTAAGTTTCTTTCAAGGAAAGAGTAAAATCTTAAGGGAGATCTCTGTGAATTAAAATATCCATGTCTGAATTTGATGACAATGGTAGGAATTAAAAGGATGGGGTGTTAGGCAAGTCATTTTAGTTTTAGTATACTTGTTTTGATAGATATATGTGGAGGTAGGATTTGACTCTGACTCCCAATGGATAAGGCACTGGTTTAGGATCCATTTACACTTATTTTCCACCTAAAATATAAATAATTAATTCATTTTATTTTATCTGTACAACCTTAATTTGAACTACTCTATGACAAGTTCATAGATGTATATTGTAATGCTTTATAGAAGCACTGAATGAGGTTAGCCTTCCTTGAGTTCAACTCTAAAAAGAAGAAGGATGAATATCCTTAAACCATTGTTTCATGTTGCTTCTTTCATGATTTCTATCATAATATTGTGTATCAGGATAATTTGGGCCATACTCAGAGTTCTCTCATCCTATTAAGCTGAGTTAGAAAGCAAGGATAGAGCAGTGAAGGAGCTAGTTCGCAATTCAGAGCTCAATCAAATAGTGAATTGATATAGGTACACCCACCTGAGTATTCATACTAGAAGTGAAGAAGGTTTTCTAACCTTAATACCTTAGTGTTTGCATTTTTCTAGATTATGTCCATTGGGATTATATGAGTATTTCATAATTTGTAGATTTGAGCACTAACAATCTTCTTGCTTGACTTTCACAACTTCATATCAATATCTTTCGTATGCATATGTTCATCCATCTTCTTTGCATTGCATATGTCTTACATTTATACAACTTATTAGGAATAATAACTTTTACAGTCAGCTTTACTAAACATAAAGCACTTTACAAAAATACATAATAACTTATTTTTCCCAAGGGTTAACATCTAGGATGTCATTCATTTATATTATTAAGACATTATTTTGATAAACAAAATAATCCCTTAACTATTTACCAATTATGTCTTTATCTCTGTCCTGTCGGCTTCAGCTCTGTCTCTAGTAATACTACAATAACTTCTTTTGTACATGTCATACAAACTTGTTCTCTTAGGTGAGTCTTCAACATAAATCATAGTATCCATGTTCAAGTGCGCAAGCACTGAACTTACTTCTATCGATATCGCCAATCAAAACTGTCTCCGGTTACACTGGGAAAATTTGCTTACACTTAGACAATTTTGTTCTACGCTCTGTCATAATTGCTCTCTGTCATATGCGGTCTTCACATAGATCACATGTTTCCATAATGACAACATCTAGATATCTAACCCAGCCAAATTGCCAACAATTTACACTTGGAGCTCCCTAAATCCCCCTCATCCTACATCATCTAGATTAATCTTGCATCTTGCATATAGCTTCATCCTACATTCCATCTCGTCTTTCATTCCTCCATCTTTGCTCTTGGAAGTTTGGTTATTTATCCTCCTTTCTTCCTTCTTTCCTTTCCCTTCCTTTTTGTCTTCTTTTTGAGAACATTCCACAACGTTTCTTCTTTGCATTATTTTCTCAAGGGGGCACAACCCCTTATCCTCTAAATCCTATCGTGTCGCATCAAAGAGGAGAAAAATGTAGACACCTAAAAATCCTTTAGAAATTAAAAATATTTTTATTTTTTGAAAAACCTTGATGACATCATCATTTATTAATTATTTATTTAATTAATTAATTAATTTTATTTATTTATTTATTTTTATGCCATTAAATCCTCCTATTTTAATTAAACATCTTTAATTAAAGAATCCCTCCCCAAATCATTTAAATCAGGTTTGGGTGATTTTCCCCTATTTATTAATTATTAATTCATAAATTGACAAAAAATCCTTTAAATAAATAAAATATTTATTTAAATCCTAAAACCTTAGAAATGTTCTATAAATCCCTAACCTCTTCTAGAATTTCCTAATCTCACTCTAAACCTAATTAAAAAGTGATTCCTACATTTCTTAGCCTAAACCCTTCAAACTTTGACTTTGGGTCAAAACCCCTCATAAATGAGCCTTACACACTCATTAAAGCCTCTTACATCCTCATTAAGGATTCTTACAAGCCATAAATGAGACCCATGTCTCCTCTTCCACTCTTATCCCCTTTGAACACTTCCCTAGTGTTTCTCACAAATCTACGAGCAACCTTGACCAAGGCTAAACCTTACCATACCCCTAACCTTACCCCAAACTCTACCCCAAACCTTACCTCTAACCCTAACTCTACTTATTAACCCAAGACCTTCCTCAAATCCTATAAATACTCTCCTCTTCCAAGAGAAAAACACCAATTCACATCTTAGAATAAGCTTAATGGATTGAACTTAGTTTTTATTCAAGATTTTCTAAATCATTTATGCATCATATCAAATCCTTCCTAGAATGCATTAGAGACAAGCTCCAAGTGCTTATAGAGCACACACACATCCCTCATAATCAGAGAAAATCAAACAATGCTAGAATGCATTTGTTTTGGCTCAATCTGAGGTGGCTTGGTTTTCTATGTTTATGCTTTTGAACTAATATAAATGTTTGGATTAACCTAACATTTTCTTGTTTACGCCTTTCAAAATAGATAACAAATAAATCGTAGCTCACAGTAACCATTCCCTTTCATTAGTGCTAGAAATCACTTAATGGGAACAAAATACATTTATAATAGATTTTCATGAAAATGTTTCACAAGTGAAAATAAAAATACCTGGAAGTGTTGTAGTTGGAAATCAACCTATTGACTTGAAAGACTAATAGATCTGAAGCATGCTTCACTAAAATCTTTGTAGAGTCACCACCTCCTTAAAGAGGACAAATATTCTAACCACTAAAAACTCTTTCTGTATCTTTTTCCATCAACACACAAAACTTCAGCATGGTATAAAAAGTATTTATCAAGACTACATATTCTTCATATTTTCATTATAAGCATGCACTGATCAAACAAGGAACCTCAAAGTTTCTAGTCACAACTTGGTGAGAAGATATATAAAAAATTTTAACCTGACTCTATACTATCAATGGTAACAACTAAATAGGATAAATAAGAAGGCCAACAGTCTAGCTCAACTCATACCTATGTTATTTATAACAATTTTACAACACCATACATATCAAATTAGATTTAGCATGACTATTCCATCTCTAGTCCCTAGTAAAGTTTCCATCTTGTTGGTGTTTTTTCTTGCAACATCAATTCCTAGGTGGGAACTTGGGAAACAAATTGTGAGACTAGGAACTTGGAACACAAACTCAACACCGTTAGTAGAAAAGAGACAAGAGAAGTCCAATAGAACAAGGTACAAATACCTCCTTCACTTCGAGCTCCACATCTCTTAGGTGGGTAGGCCTCATCTGCACACACATGACTTCCTTTGACAAAAAAAATCTTGCAGATATATAACTATGGAATAGCTTTCAAACCCCTTTAGGAAACTTGTACCTCAGTGACTTTTGACCATATCTTGTGCAACATCCCACTTGCATAGAGTAAGTTTGAAAACTAAAATATACTTATAACTCCTATCAACATGAAATGGAAAGTGGTTTCATTTATATTTTTGGATGAATGGATCCCTGAAATACCCCAAATCTCTCATAGACCAATTCCATATCCAATGGGCAATAGAGTCAAATACAATAATGCAACAGAAATATATGAATAGACAAGACAACATAGTCTAATATGTTAATTCCTTACATCAATCATACATCATTGATCAATTTCTACTTATGAATCCACCTATGTATCCAAATGTACAACTACCTATTTAAAGGATTTAACCCTCCCCTTAGAAGAGACCCTGAAATAAGCAATACCTTAATCAGCATCCACTAAAACACAAGTATAAAATATCCTTGATATCCCAACTCATATATATCTAATGAAAAATCCTAAATTCCAGTTATTCCCTTGAAATAACATCTATTGTGATCTTTCAATAGAAGAGACTAAAGCACCCTTAATGCTTCAACCATGTGATTCAGGAAGAAAAATGGAGACAACTTGATAACTGTATGAAAAATGTTGAAATCTTATTCATAAGATAGACTATTACAATTTATATTCTCATCTAAGAGCCAAAAGGGAAGAATAACACCCTATATGAAGAAAAGAGGGTAGTATTTATAGAAGGAGCCACTCTTGGAACCAGTTCTAAAAAATATGGAGAGTTTGGAACTCTTTTACAATACAAAAACTTGCTATATATAGCACTCACTAACCATCTTGGAATTGTGGAAGAATCATAATGCAACAAGCTTGGGATGGCTAGGAAAAAATTATGGTTTCCAACAACTACAACAACCAGATACAAAAAGAAAATAAAGGCCAACAGGAAAGCCTGAAAACCCAAGAAGGATCAGATCAAATCTGATGTACAATATTTGGGTTTTCAACATCCAAGCCAATTGTGATTACAAATTAAAATCTTCTTGTTGTAGACAAAACTTTAATGCCATAACTGACCTAGAAAACTTGCATGTACCAGGGCATGGATATTACTAACAATCATCATACCCTAGCCTCCCTTCTCAAAGTATTAGTCCTCTACATTAAACTTGGCATGGAAGATCAGGAAAAAAAATTAGATCATGACGCCTACCTTAACATCTTGTTCATCAATTTTCACTTGCAACCATCCTTAAATAAAATAAAATTGATTCGAATTGTCTCTTTTCTAGTTCATTGACTCAACCTTGCTAGAAAAACCCTTCGACAATTCAAATAAAATAACTGCAATGGTTAATTATAATAATTAAAACACTATCATTGATGCTTGTTTTTTCTAGCACATCATGCAGTTCTCATAAATCAGAAGAACCATTATCTAAGACTTAAAATAATCAGCCACATCACCTCCTTGGCAACCAATTAGATAATAGAAACTCAGCAACACCTGGCACAGAGGACCCACCTTTTCATTTGTCTTTCTTTACACAAGATCAAATGGTTGTGATCTCATGCTGGATAAAGGCTAGGCAATTATCTTCTGAGGCATCACGCATGTTAGTGATCTTCCTCGGGCTTTAACCAAACTTTAAATCATTTACTAACTAGGCCCACCTAATGCTAACCACTAGAATAACCTTAACCAAGTGGTTTATTAGAAGCTTTCAAACTATGCAGTCTCACTGACAACCATGGACAGGTGGAAATCAATCATGATTCCTTTGATCACTAATCATCAAGCACATATTCTTTGTGGTAACACAACCACTATTAGATCTGACCACTCTTTACTCTTACTCCAACCTTTGGCCCCACTAACAGAATCCCTACTAACTAGAATATCTAACGATCAGTGTAATCCCATGATCACTATCAACCGATCACTTTCTCATTATGGCTTCTTTCCCTTCATCTAATCATCCTTGACTTGCAATGTCTTTACCTTTCCTTTTAATGGCAGCATGTTTTTAACCCCCATCATTTGGAGGTCACATGACAAAAGGATTCTCATGATCTCTGAGAACTTTACTTAACCTGAATTTGATCATCAGATTCAGCAACTAAAGCATATCTCTCAATCTCTAAATCTACCTTTTAACTACAGTTACATCAGGAGACTTGGAGATAACACTTATCTCTAAGTTGCTAGATTTTTTACTTAACCCCAAGCAACTTTCAGAGATTAAATGCCAACCCTTGATCTTTCTCATCATCTACAGTCATCACCCAATCTCCAAATACTTTGACACTTAATCATTACTTTGCAAGAATGGGAGATCATTTTCCTCTCATTTACCTTGAAACCTTAGTTGTTGGATCTCCAAATACTTTGTTACATAGCCATTTCCAAACAAGATTTAGAGAAGACTTCATTCACCAAGTCGCTAGATCTTATGGACTTAACATCAACCTTCATGAGATTCAGAGATGACCGCTATAGTTTAAGTCATTTACTTATCGTTGAATCTCCAAATGCTTCATTTAACCTTATCTCCATCTTGAAAATTAGTGACAGCCGTCGATCAAGACCTGCATCAATAGTGACCACTAAATCGCTGAATGCCTCATGCCTTTGCCATAAAATTGCAAGATCAAGAGATAGCATTATTTCACTATGCCTCTTAACCTTGTTGTTGTGTCATCAAATGGTCATCAGGTTTTGTATAGCCTACCGACTAGACCCAAAAAGACATAACACTTTAGATTTATCTTTCTTTACATCTATCAGACTCAACACTTAATGTTGACTAGGCCTAAAATGCTTAACACTTTGTCAAATTTTTCATTGCTTACATTTGTTAGACTTAGAACCTTTAAAACACTTGGACTTAGGCAAAGTTGAGGTGACGTCGGGTTTTTGTAACTTGGAAGTATTAAAGGGGCCCGATAGGAAAAACAACTTTGAAAAGGAACATGGCCCCGCCTGACGATGAAATAAAGCTCGTGCTACAAAGTGGAACTTAAGTAATCAAAAAAGGTAACAATCAAATAGAAGTAAAGATATGGATTTAGGGTTTTTGGCAAGGAAAGACCTAGGGTTAAAGATAATGCATGGAAATTTGTGGGACTTTTAATGCCAAGGGATAAAAATTTGAATAGCCCTAACACATCTTTTTGCATTTTTGGCCAGTAATAGAACCTCTCGACCCATTCAAGGGTCTTGTTCAGCCCAAAGTGAGCACTAAGAGTTCCATTGTTCTTTTCTTGTATCAAATTTTCTCTCATAGATCCTTTGGGTACACACAATTGACCACCCCTAAAGAATAATCCATTCTGTAAGGTATACTCTACAAAGTGACCATGAAAATAGTTGTTGAAGTCCATACAAACCTTATAAGCCTCTAAAAAATCTTCATCTTCTTTTTACAAGTCCTTAAAACTTTCTACTTCGATGCTTTGTAACTACACCTCCTAAATAGTAAGTAGCCTTTGTCTAAAGGCATCTGTAACTTTGTTCATCTGACCCTTCTTGTGTTTTATAGTGAAGGTATAGGCCTGCAAAAACTCCCTCCACTTAAGGTGTCTATGCTTCAAATTTTCTTGGGTTTTTATGTAGGTTAAGGCCTAATTGTCTATGAAGACAATAAATTCCTTTGGGATAATGTAGTTTCTCCACTTCCTAAGGGCTTTGACTAGGGCATATAATTCTAGGTCATAGTAAGAGTACTTATTCTTGTCCTCATTCAATTTTTCACTATATAAGTATATTGGTCTACCCTCTTGAGTCAAAATAGCCCCCACTACTATTCCACTAGCATCACATTCTAATGTGAATAACCTCTCAGAACTAGGAAACATTAGGATAGGTTGGGCAGATACCTTTTCCTTCAACATTTCAAAACCCCTATTGGCTTCTTTAGTCCACCTAAACTTGGTCTTATTCCCACCCTTTATTATATCTAATAATGGAGCACAAATGGCACTAAAGTGTCTAATAAATTTCCTATAAAATTGGGCAAGTCCATGAAAGCTTCTTACCTCAATGCTGGTTGTTGGATTAGGCCAGGTAAGTATTGCCTCCACTTTCCTAGGGTCCATCTTGAGTGACCCTTATGAGACCACAAATCCAAGATAGATCAATAATTTCTTGAGGAACTCACACTTCTCCAAGTTAATTGTTAATTATTCCTCTTGCAACCTCTTCAAGACAATCTACAAATGTTCAAGGTGATCCTCCTTGGTCCTACTATAAATGAGGATGTCATCAAGATGTTGGGGGTTCCCTTTGATCTTCAACTTGTAGATTTATACTTTGATGGATAACTTTAATGATACTTTGACTCTATCACCACTCCAAAGCCTACAAGGAAGAGGGCCAATTAACAAGGATCAACAATGAGATCCTCCTACACTTTGAGCCTTAATTCTCAGGTGGGTGTACCCTTGACTCACTTCTCCAAAGGAGTCTCAAAACAATATAAAACTATGTCCTTTACTGACTGACTGAAAGATATTATCATTTAAATTTGGGTGTGTGTGGTTGATGACAATGAAATGCCTCCAGAGGATGGACCAGTGCCTTAACCTAGGGAAAAGAGTCACCAAATTACATACATCAATTGAAGATCTTAAATCAAACACTTCTTGAGCTCAGGATAAGTGTTTTTCCTATTACCCCTCTCCCTCAAACACTAGGACATCAAATTCTTATTTGGTTGTAAACTCACTAAAATCACCTAAAAGACTTTAATCCTAACTTTGTTAGGAACTCAAAGATGACTTCACAATACTCTTTGTTTACCATATGCTAATACACTTTGTGACACTAACATATATGAGCTCAGA
The DNA here is from genome assembly GCA_027943335.1 of Chamaecyparis obtusa. Lineage (NCBI taxonomy): Eukaryota > Viridiplantae > Streptophyta > Pinopsida > Cupressales > Cupressaceae > Chamaecyparis > Chamaecyparis obtusa. The sequence goes on from BSBK01000218.1 coordinate 595,503, forward strand.
ACCAAAATAAGAAGACATACACAAATGTAAGATTGGAACTCAATAGCATTCTCATTAACATATTCAGGATCAATATACAATCAATGCAACATAAAGATAGGAAACAAACCCAAAATCCAACTCCTCTTTCCTCAAATGTTCATACAATCACAACCACTGGGACTGACTGAAATTTAGAATAGAACCTCAGGACCGAACCCTTACTTTGTCAAAAAACTAACTACTTATACCACTTATAACCCTAGTCACCCAAAGTTTGATGCATCCTCTTTGAGGATTCCAAGGTGACTAGGTGTATAAGTGGTGTGTTTTTTGCTAGAGTAAGGGTTCTGAAATCTTGGTTCCTAAGGGTTCCTTTTTGGTTCCATGAAAGCTCTTTTCCTATAGATTTTCTCTTACTTCTCTGCATATAGGGTGTTCTTTCTTCCTTTGTTGGTTCAGAGAATATGATATATATTGTAGTTGATTTATCTTATGTATGAGGATTTAGTATATTATTACTATTATCAAACTATCTCCATTTGAATTTTGAATTCATTAATCATACATCAAGGGTGTTTGATTTTTCTATTTGCATTTCCTATGTGTTTTCAAGTGGAGTTGTCTTCACAAAGATAACTAGTTTAGGAGTATTTTTCATGTATGTATGAGCTAAGGTGTCAAAGATATGTCATGCTTGTCTTCCAATGGATGTTGGTCAATGTGTTATTTGTTTATAGGTATCTTCTAAGGGGAGGGTTAAAAACCTTTGGATGGGTGATAACATACTTGAATACACAAATGGGTTGTTAAAGTGAGGTTTTCTCATGGTGTGTGATTGATGTTAGGCATCAACATATTGAATACATTGTCTTCTTGTTTCATAGCTTTCTATTGCAATAGGGTATTTGACTCTATGGCCCATTGGACAAGACACTGGTCTATGAGGGACTTAGGGTATCTCAGGGGTCCTTCAACCCATCTTTAAAATAATTTACATTAAGTTTCACCCTTTCCCTCTATGTTGTTAGGATAGGTCTCTAGTTTTCATACTCATTCTATGCAACTAGGGCTATTGCATTAAATCTTGGTTTCATTAAGGTACAAGATACCTACAAGGGTTTGAGAACCATTCAATAGTCAGTTACCTATAGGCCTGTAGTTTGAAACAAGATGTATGTGTGTTCAAAATAGGTAGACCCACCTGAGTGATGTGGAGCTCAAAGTGTAGAAGGATCTCTCTTTGATCCTTGTCAGTTGGCCTTTTTCCTTGTTAGATTTGGAGTGTTGAGTGAATGTGACACTGGCCCTGTCAATCCTAATGTCAATCTGACCTTTGGGGAAAAAGAACACCAACACAAGATATACTACAAAAAATACCCCCATGTAGTCTTTTAGCACTTCATTCATCAACCTCATGAATGTGATTGGGGCATTACTCAGTCCAAATGGCATAACTAGCCATTCATACAGTCCCTTTGTGGTCTTGAAGGTTTTTTTCCACTCATCCCCTTCCTTTATTTGGACTGATGGTATCCAATTTTTAAATCTAGATTTGTGAATTAATTAGCCTCACCAAGGAAATCCATTAGGTCCTCAATCCTAGGGATTGGAAACCTATATCTAATTTTTATTATGTTAATGGATCTAGAGTCAGTGCAAAGCCTCCATTTTCTCCCCTTCTTTGATCCCAACATTACTGGTATAGCACAAGGACTTATTCTTTTCCTAATGAGCCCTTGATTCAATAGCTCATGTACTTACCTAGATATTTCCTTAATCTAATCTGGAGTCATTTTATAGGTTACTTTATTAGGAAATGATGCACCTAGTAAAAAATCAATCTGATGACTTATGGATCTTAGTGTGGGAAGTAATGATGGTGAACCACCACTCACAATGTCTCTAAATTGTTCTAAGAATCCTTGTATCTCCTTAGGTACATGGTTTTGTAGTTCCATATTATCCTCCTTAGGCTTAATCATCACTACATAGTTTTCCTTGTTTTCTTCTTTGATCTCTTTCAAAAACTATTTTCCTCCTATCACCAACACATTAGGACTATGTTTTAATCCTTCTTCCTCAACCAAAGACTAAATCTTGTATTTCACTCCATCCTTTTGAAAATAATAGTCATTCTTCTCCCCATCATGTATGGCTTTCTTATCAAACTACCATGGTCTTCCTAAGAGAAGATGACAAGCATATATTGGATTTATATCATAGAGTATCTTGTCTCTATAACCTCCAATTGTGAACTCAATCCAAGCTTGTTCATTCACCAAGAATTATTGTCCCTTATTCAACTAGGTTACTCTATAAGGATGGGTATGGGTATCTTAGTCACTCCAATTTTTCTAACTACCTCCTCTAAGATTATATTATCGATTAACCCTAATTCAATGATCACCCTACATACTTTTCCAAGGATTTTACATTTGACTTTGAAGATTGACCTCCTTTATTTAGGTTCTTCTCTAACTGGTTATTTGATGAGAACTCTCCTAACCATTATATTCTCTCCACTCTCTATGTCCAAATTAACTTCAGGTGACTTGACACTGCTGGTGTCTTCTTGCACATAGTTTACCCTTCTCTTTGATTGAGAACAAGTGGCTTTGTTTGGACACCTATGAGAAGGATTCCCAAACTGGTGGTAGATATAACATTTCATGCTTGAAAATGAACCTCTAGTGGTTCCTCCTCCAAATATTCCCCTACCACTATTTTTTGGACTTCTTCCTTGTCCATGATTACCTCTGCCACTAGATTCTTGTTTGTCCCCCCTTGGGATCTTGAATCATGACCCCTACCACCATAGTTACCTCTATGACCCCTAGAGTCTCTTCCTCTTCCTTGACCCCTGCTACTTCCCTCATACCTTTTCTTACTCTTCTCCTCTACCTTAAGAGCTACCTCATAATACTTTTACATAGTATTAGGTGTTAAGAGACTTAGTTCCTATTGGATGCTCCATTTTAGCCCATTGAGATAACGAGCCACTTTGATTCTTTCCTCATCTCTCACCTTAGAGCTCAAGAAAATCTTGTAAAATTTTATAGTATAGGCACTCACCTCCAAATCTCTTTGTCTAAGATTCTACCTTCTTTTATGTAATTGTATTTCATAGTCCTTGAGGATATAAGTTTCCCTAATATTTGTATCCATACCTTTCCAAGTGGAGATTTGGTTCTTTCCTTCCTTCAATATCTCATCTCTAATGAATTTCCTCCATGTGAGAGTTGTTCAGGTCTCAATCTAGTCTTGGCTACTTTCACCTTTTGGGCCTCTGTCACATTTTCACATTCAAAATGATTTTATAGACCCTCTATCCAATCCATGATGACCTTTGGCTCCATTTGACCACTAAATAGGGGTACTCCTAAGGATTTACCACTCATGGCCTTCAAATCCCTAAGAAATGGATCCTCTTTAAGAACTGGATTAGGCTCTAACACCTCATCCTCTACTAAAATAGACTTCCCTTTCTCCTCTATTTCTCTCACTTTCTCACTTGCTTCCTCTATTTGAAGTTGAAATTCCTCTAATTTAGTTTCCATCTCTTCCAACTATTCTTTCTAGATCCTATTATCCTCTCTCTTTTCTTCCACATATTTTTCTAATTCTACATTGGTCTCCATTTGACTTGAATCAACTGACTCTAGTGAATACAACATCAAAATGCCACAAGCCCAATCTATTGGCTTTGATAGAGAGCTCTTAATTGAGTCATCTTGACTCATAACCAAGGCCTTCTTCCTAGACCTAATAAAGTTTCTTTTGAACCTCCACCAAGGGTAGGATACTCAACTCCTTCACCCTTTCCACTAGGACCTCCACTACCAATTAGGATTTCATACAATACTGAATCCACAAGGATAGATTCATCTTCATGCACTCAAACATCTCACAACCTCTTTTAGGGTAGGTATTGTTCTTCCTCCATCATAATTAAATTATTCTTGAAGATCAAGAACCATAGTTCACTCATACATCATATTGATTTCAAAATTCTAGGAATAGACCTAGTGAATCCTTGTAGCCCTATCCAGTCACCTTTTCTTATCTAACTCCAAAAATTCACAAATGAACCCCAAAAATGATCTTGGATTTGAATACCATTTTTGGAAATACAAAATATTTTTAGGGTTAGAGATTCTCAATCCTTCCATACATTACTTCAATACCTTTAGGGATTGGGTCCTTAAAAGTAGGGCTAATGGCCTAGTTTTTAGGAACTCTTCACAAAACTAGATGAAATGGATTCACCGGTCTCCACCATTTCTTACAGTGTTTCTTTTGGATGTCAATACCATCCTCCAATCACTGTAACTTCTTATTCAATCCTACCCTACAATTTATTTTCATTGTTACTCAATTGTCCCTAATCGAGCTATAGCCTAGCTCGCCTAGGGAAAGAGCTCAAAATTCACCATATTCTTTTCTAAACCTAAAACAATAAGAAAACTAATGTATAGTAACCCCTTAACCATATCACCAAGGATCAAACCCTTTCCATGGATGGAAATGGAATGGGAATCATTTTTTTATATACAGTCCTATCTGGTCTAGTGAACACAAAACATGGAAAATAATTTACATGCAACTACAAAAAGAAAGTAAAAATAAATTCCTATCACACTAAACTTGAAAAAAAAAACAAGTAACTAATTACATTGAAGAAAAACAATATTGAACCCACGTTACTCCTAGAACAAAATAAATACAATCACTGTTCCGTGTGAACACTTATCTCATTTCATCCAAATGAAGGCCAACCCCTCTACATGGTTCCCAATGTCCTTAAATAGGTTTGGATCATCAATTAAAAAAGTCTCCACTAGTTTGAACCATCCCCTAAGTGTTTTCAACTTTTTTTACAACTTTTTCAAAAAGTTGTCAAGCAACATTTATAAAGTTGCAAAGTTGCTTAAGCAACTTTTGCACTATTTTGCACATTTTTTGTAAATTGGTGCTTTAATCCCTATCTATCCCTATGGATGAAACCACAAGGTCCTAAAACATGACCTAGAACTCAAAACTCAATAAAAATGTCCATTTTAAGGACTTAGACTATGTGTCACTCAATTTGACCTAGTGTTCTCATCAAGACAAGTTGAGAGCACTTAGAGCCTAATCACACAACCTAACTTGCTTTCTTCTAGGACATCACAAAAATGAAACCAAATCTTAACTAATCACAACAAAAATAAGTAGGGATTCTACCCTAGGCACTCCTACACCAATACACCCTTTTTAAAAACTTTTTTAGAGTCAAAAAGTACCCCAAAGGGGTTTTCACCAAAAGACTCATGTTTTTCTTTTTTATTTTCATTTTTGTGGCTAAAGACTTCCTCTTCCCCAAAGTATGCCTTTGGGTTGAACTTGTAGAAATGTGTTCATCCATGCCCCTAGTCTTTCTATTTTTTTATTTCTCCCATGAATCTTAGGAGCACGTCCTCACTTTGGAATGCATAGATTTTTGCAACGCTTGGTTGATCCTAGTCTATAAGTTTGAGGTGACTGACTAGGAGGTCAATGAGGTTTATGGAGATTTGGAGAAGTATGAATTTTCTATGAAGGTTTCATTGTCAAATATATCATCATAGGATCTTTTAACTTCCACTTCAGGGATGTCTTTGACCTCAATGATTTCACCCAGTGTATTATGATAGGTGTGTCTAGTTTCGTTGGTGCCCCCATTGATGTCTAGTTAGAATCTAATCCCCATATGCCTTGGAAAAAGTGAGGGTTTAAGTAGAGCCTTCATGCCACTTTATTCATGACATAATCATCTCCTTGATAGTTCAATTGTTTAGTAGCCAATTGGTGAGATTTGGGGTATTTTTCTTTAAAGTAACCAAGGAGTATGTTTTCAAGAGGTGGAGCACCTTGATATAACCATTTTTTGATGTTAGACTCCATTTCTTGGTTTCTTAGAATTCCATTGGAAAGGAATGTGGAAGAACCCATTTTTTTAGGTTGTGGATCTTTCTGCTCTAATGGACCTTCATGGGATGCGCATCCCTAAGTGTGTGGGTCCAATGGTAGGCTCCAACTATAAAAAAAATTCATAAACTATATTCACCTATCCCCTATTGTTGATCTTGATGGTAGAGATGGTAGATACAAGAATATTTTCTAGATTTGAGTGGGTTTTGGAGGAATTAGTGACATAAGTACCAATGTCAATTTATGAGTAATGAGTGGAACGTAGGAATGAATATTATAATGCATAATAGTATGTGAAAGGTTTGGGATGGGAGTGAATGGTGATTGCAATGCCATATGTGGGAATTTGATGCACTAGTGGAATGTGGAGGGAAAAAATTACATGGAATAGATCCAAGAGCAACTAAGGAGAATGTTGTATGGAAGGTAAAGATCAACAACATGGAATATAGTATCTTGTACTATTGGTCCTAACTTGATGTGTAGAGAGATGATTTCTTCTAAGGTGCATTCCAGATTATCATAGGCCTTGATGATGATAACCTCATGTGATATATTTTATGTAGTGTGCTCCACTTGATTTATAAATTTTAGAGTCCATAGATTCAAGTTTAAACCATTATCTATCATAACCCATTTTACAATTAAATCATTAACCATGATGACAATATGAAGTGTGAGGTTGTGATCTAGCTTAATAGAAGACATGTTAGAAGGTTAAAAGGATAAGCCATAAGATTATAATAAGTGGACAAAAAGAGCTTTGAATTATGTTGGATCCATGTCATTGGAGACACAAGATTCTTGTAAGGCATTTTTTAGGATCTCTTGATGGGTAGGCAAGGTACAGAGGAGATTCTAGATGGAAATGTTTGTAGGTTTATTCTTGTATCATCTTAAAATGGAAGAACTTCCATGTTAAGAGAATTTATCCCTCTAAGTAAGTGGTTTAGGGTCATGATTTGCATTTTTGAATTCTCCCTTGTCTTCCACTTCTTCTCCGCACTTGATTTCTTCATTCTAGGTGAAATTACGGTTAAGTTCTTAAGGACTTTCCTGATTTTCCTCTTTCCATGGCTCCATTTTCTAGGTAGGGTTTAGAAATGAGACCTCCTAGTCCTTAATCATATCATTCCAAGGATTTTCTATCTATTCCTGACACTGGGTCCTGATCTGACATCAATTTCCAAGTTTCTAGCATCTCCGAGAACCTTTTTTGCAAATCCTGACAAGTTAGGATTTGAGGTCAATGTCGACCTCAATGCTAACTAGGTTAGGGTAGACCTCGACCCTGACTAGGTTAGGTTCAACCTCAACCTTGACCATTTCCTACCATAAATTCAAAGTTTCAATTCCTGCTCATTTGGTTTTCAAGAAAGTTATTTCCCACTTTCGGGTCGGCTATTTCGGGCTCCGAAACAGTAAATCCTTTAATGGTATTTAATCAAGGTACATTTTCTAAAGGTGAGGACCTAATTGAGATTTAATTTCTCAAGGTGGCCCATCTAGAGGAGTGTGCCCTAGTTCACTATAAAAGGAGGCCTTCCTCTCTCATATCTCATATCTCGTTCTCATTAAGTTTTCATGTTCAAGCTCTTAAGCTCTCAAGGTGATCAAGCAAGCATTCATTCAAGCATTCAAGTCTTCTTCATCCAAGTTCTCCATTGAAGATCAAGGATTAAAAGCATTCAAGCTATTGAAGGGATTTGGCTCAAGCATTCAAGATCTATCATTTAAACCCTAGATCTAGCCACCATGGTGGTGTGATCTTCCTTCAAGATCCTTTGTTCATCTTCAAGATCCATATCATTGTTTCCTCAAGGTGGATTTCAAGCATACAATCATGGAGGTTTGATTATGTTATGTTCAATCTTTCATATCAATATATTCAATTAAATTCCAAATACATTAGCATATCTATTGAATTGCATAGCTTCATTGTTAGATTCATTTCTACTACTTGCTAGCATTCTCCTATTTCAATTTCAATATTAAGGTTGATTCCAAACCAGGGTTTGACCAAGGCAAACCCCCCCCCCCCCCAAACAAACAACAAAACCATTTTTCTTGCAGGTACATGTGTGAAATCTTGAATCTGAGAGTGAATTTGGATACCCTTTTTTGACAATCTTTTAGGATCTGCAAACAGCATCAGAATTGGAATTCAAATAAATAATGTGGTCTTTGACGTTTTAAAAGGTCAAAGTTGACCTGTGTGAATTTGGAGAAAAGTTTTCTGGGTTTTGTCCACCTCGGCATTTCCAGTCTACAATGGGTGACAGAATCTTTAAAAAGTTCATATAGAAGCTAGAATTTATCATTTTCCAGATCTTCCCTAATTCAAGGTTAGTATTTGCACTTCAATTATTTCAGATTTCAAACTTAATCCAACTATAGGGAAGTATAGGATTTATTCTTTCTTTTATATTCTTCATAGATTGATTCGATTATGTATTAACCTCTTGGTTGGTCAAATTGGATCTCTCTTTTGGGAATTTGGATTTAGGAGTGAATCTTACATTTTCCCCACACACATACACAAATAGTGGTGATTCCAAATTACCACTATTCATTTTGGTGAACCCGACTAGCTTACTCTCTTTCTTTTTGGTGTTAGATTTACATTTTGCTCTTGCATCTATACTTCAAAAATTCAAAATAATCTATATAGTGAATAAAATACAAAAACATATTTCTTGCATTTTTATCATGAAGATTGTTAATATGTTTTGGTGCATAATCATCTTTGTTATTACTCTTCTTCTAGCATCTATTTATAATGCATATGATATTTATGAGGGTATTATTTATTTCATAACATTGATGACCCTTCACTTTGCTCTTGCTTATGCTTTTGTGAAGTTGACTGATACTAGCCTACCTACATTTAAAACTTTTCTTAGGGATTTATGTGGTAGCCTTATTCATCTTTTGGATTATGTGAAGAATTTGGTAGATGATACACCATCTCCTAATCTTCCTAATCTTCATCCTACTCTTCATCCTAATCTTCCTATTCTGATACCTGATTCTCCATCTATTAATCCTCACTCTTCCCATACTTATGATGGGATTCAAGCTATAGTGCAGGATGTAGATGTGCAAGATTTCTTTGATTTACCTCCTCCTCTTGTTTAGGATGATAATAAAGGAAAGGGTAAAGAAACTTCTTCCAAACCTATTTTCCCACCTTATACAACCTTTACTCATGAACATGATAAACAATCACCTCCTGTAGAAGCTTTGCATGATATGTAAACTACTAGATATAATATGGTGAATAAACAAGGCTATAAAGGTTTAGGGTTAGGAGTTAATGAACATGGTATTAAATTTCCCATTAATATACCTCTTAAACCAGATGTGAGTTGGGTTGGCACTTCTAAATCTCAAGTCAAGTTAAGTGGTGTGGATCTTCATCTTCCCCTTAACGCTCATCTCTCTACACCTCTAATGGATAATCCTAACACTCGTCAAGAAAATGATAAAATAGTATATGTAGAGCTAATGAATTCTAAGAAGGAAATATTTAGACCTATGCCTATTGATGCTTTGTACAAATTTGAATGTCCTTTCCACTATCATAATACTCATTTGCTTTCCAATTGTAACAACTTCAAATTATATGTTAGGGATAGGGTTGCGCGTGCTATTATACCTTTTTCTCATGTTGTCTTACAACTTCTTCATAATTTTGATATAGGGGATTCACCACCATTAGAGCTAGAGTAAATGTTCCTATCATCTTATCTCATGACTGGGGGGCAAGAGGCATCATTTTATCCAGTCTTTTAGGATCCATTAGGTCTTTTTATTAAGATTTAATTGGTATTCTTTATGTTTCCTTCTTCCATAATCTTACAAGATGTTTTTATCCATTCCTAGGAATTATATTTTCTTCTTAGGAAATCCTTTCTAGGATATGAGTTTTGTAAAAATATCCCTTGTCTTTCATCCCTTGAGGGACAAGGTTCTTCCTTGTTTCTCTTTTTCTAGGGGAACTTCTTTCCTTAGCTTAATGGTATTTGTTTATATTGCAATATTATTTCATCATATTGATAGATATTTTGACTATGGATAACCTTCTTACATGAGAAGTTGTTGTCTAGGTCCTCACTTTTTCTCTATGTTGCAAATTATGTTCTTTATAAACTCTCACCCTTGCTTTAGTGTTAGAGTTGTTTCCCTCATTCCAAAGATTCCTCTTGCTCTTCTTCATAGGGGGCTTGATGATTGAATCTTTGTTCCTACCTTTTGAAAGATGATATCCTATCTAAATGCACTTTTCTTTGGTAGAGGTCTTGGTGATAAGATCTTTTTCATTGAGGGTCCTTTTCCATAAGTGACATATCCTTTTCACAATTATCTATACTCTTGGATGTAGGGGTCAATATCTCTCACTAAGGATATACTATACATTGTTGTAAATAGGATATCTCCTTCCTTTGTGAAGTAGGTATCCTCTTCCATCTTTGTTCCTACACTTGGGGGGAAAAGATGTCTTATCCTTCTTTTCTATATTCAAACATTCACACATGGAGTCACAAATACCAGTTGTGTGTTTGGTAGAAGTACTTTAGCCTTGGAGGCTTGGTATGCTTTTCTATCTTATTCAAATCTATGCATTGTTATTTCATCCGGTATTCTCTTCTTTTCTAGGGATTCACCTCTTTCCTTGGTTAAGAAATATCTATCTATTATGTGATATCCAATCATACATGAAAATTATGGTTTGCATTTGCAGACCTATGCCCTTTATGCAAACCGTATTTGTTGCTTGACATTGGGTTTCCATGGTTGATAAATCTCTCACCTCAGAAACTGAATAGTGTGCTATCTCTCATTAAGGGTTACTTCCTTTTCACTTCTTTTATGATATCTTTTACATTCATCCCTTCCATGGCCTCATAGGACCTATGACCTTCTTGGCTTAGACTGGGTGTTGTCTATGGATATTATCTTGATGATGAAGAAGGCTTTATCCTTGTTCTTTCTTTCCTTAACATGACAAAATTGTATGTTTTTGTCATATTAAGGAGGGGGGCATATGTAGGGCCTCCCTTGTACTATAGTTTTTTATTTTTATATGCTAAATCTTGGAAGGTAATGCACATAAGTTTCTAAATCCTAAAAAGACACGCATTCATATGCTAAATCTTCCAAAGGTAACGCATATAAGTTGCTAAACCCTGAGGAGACACACATTTTTCAAATATTTCAATATACTAAATCCTCTGAAGGTAACACACATAAGTTGCTAAATCCTGAAGGGACACACATTTCCAAATTTCAAATATGCTAAATCTTGGAAGGTAACACACATATGTTGCTAAATCCAAAAAAGACACGCACCTGTATGCTAAATCTTTCGAAGGTAACACACATAAGGTGCTAAATCCTGAGAAGACATGCATTTCATATTCATAGTGATAAAAGAAGGTGGATCTATGGATATTCCAGAAGCCATCAGAAGATGCATTACAATTGCAAGCACAATTTATGGGTGAACCTGTTGGGCTCTCCCTCTAGGGTGATTTAGGGTAAGGTGGGCATCTTACCAGGTGAGGTAATCACTTTCTCTTTTCTCTCTATTTTCTTTCATGCTAGTAGGACTGGATCATGAAGCTATGTTTTCTATAGTGTTGCTCTTGTCTTTCTTATGTAACCATTTATGTTTTTATGATAGCTTTCCAAATATGATATTGGTATGAGAAATATTTCTTAGCGAGGTTTCTTATGCTAATTGATTTGGGTTGTTTAGTACTAACCCTTGTTCTTTTGTATAATCTCATGTATGTATTTTGAGTTAGAATCCTTGGTATAGGGGCTTGTGTCTTCAACTAAGTGTTATTTTATCTCATTTTGAATCCACTGGGATCTCTTCTCTCTTCTCCTTTACCAAGAGTTTGCATTGAATCCATACTCGTGCTAAAGTGGGGGCTTAATGTATCATCTTAAAATGGAATCACTTCCATGTTAAGAGAATTTATCCCTCTAATTAAGTGGTTTAGGGTCATGATTGGCATCTTTGAACTCTCCTTTGTCTTCCACTTCTTCTCCGCACTTGATTTCTTCATTCTAGGTGAAAATAGGGTTAAGTTCTTAAGGAGTTTCCTGATTTTCCTCTTTCCATGGATCCATTTTCTAGGTAGTGTTTAGAAATAAGACCTCCTAGTCCTTCATCATATCATTTTGAGGATTTTCTATCTATTCCTAACACTAGGTCCTAATCTGACATCAATTTCCAAGTTTCTAGCATCTCTGGGAAACTTTTCTGCAAATCCTAACAAGTTAGGGTTTGAGGTCAATGTCAACCTTGACCCTAACTAGGTCAAGATCGACCTCAACCCTGACTAGGTTAAGGTTGACCATGACCTTGACCTCTTCCTACCAGAAATTCAAAGTTTTAATTCCTGCTCATTTGGTTTTTGGGAAAGTTATTTCCTGCTTCTGGCTCGGCTGTTCCGGGCTCTGAAACGGTAAAACCTTTAATGGTATTTAATCAAGGTATATTTTCTAAAGGTGAGGACCTAATTGAGATTTAATTCTTCAAGGTGGCCCATCTAGAGGAGTGTGCCCTAGTTCACTATAAAAGGAGGCCTTCCTCTCTCATATCTCATATCTCATTCTCATCAAGTTTTCATGTTCAAGCTCTCAAGCTCTCAAGGTGATCAAGCAAGCATTCATTCAAGCATTTAGGTCTTCTTCTTCATCCAAGTTCTCCATTCAAGATCAAGGATTAAAAGCATTCAATCTATTGAAGGGATTTTTCTCAAGCATTCAAGATCTATCATTTAAACCCTGGATCTAGCCACCATAGTGGTGTGATCTTCCTTCAAGATCCTTTGTTCATCTTCAAGATCCATATCATTGTTTCCTCAAGGTGGATTTCAAGCATAAAATCATGGAGGTTTGATTATGTTATGTTCAAGATTTCATATCAATATATTCGATTACATTCCAAATACATTAGCATATCTATTGAATTGCATAGCTTCATTGTTAGATTCATTTCTACTACTTGCTAGCATTCTCCTATTTCAATTTCAACATTAAGGTTGATTCCAAACCGGGGTTTAACCAAGGCAAACCCCACCCAAAAAAACAACAAAACCATCTTCTTGTAGGTACAGGTATGGAATCTTAGATCTGAGAGTGAATTGAGATACCCTTTTCGATAATCTTTTAGGATCTGTGAACAGAATCGGAATCGGACTTCAAATAAATAATTTGGTCTTTGACCTTTTAAAAGGTCAAAGTCGACCTGTGTGAATTTGGAGAAAATATTTCTGGGTTTTGTCTGCCTCAGCATTTCCAGCCCACAAAAGGTGATAAAATCTTCAGAAAGTTCCTGTAGAAGCCAGAATTCAGCATTTTCCAGATCTTCCCTAATTCAAGGTTAGTATTTTTACTTCAACTATTTTAGATTTCAAGCTTAATCAAACTATAAGGAAGTATAGGATTTATTCTTTCTTTCATATTCTTCATAGATTGATTCCATTATGTATTAACCTCTTGGTTGGTCAAATTGGATCTCTCTTTTGGGAATTTGGATTTAGGAGTGAATCTTACATTTTCCCCACACACATACACAAATAGTGGTGATTCCAAATTACCACTATTCATTTTGGTGAACCCGACTAGCTTACTCTCTTTATTTTTGGTGTTAGATTTACATTTTGCTCTTGCATCTATACTTCAAAAATTCAAAAAAATCTATATAGTGAATAAAATACAAAAACATATTTCTTGCATTTTTATCATGAAGATTGTTAATATGTTTTGGTGCATAATCATCTTTGTTATTACTCTTCTTCTAGCATCTATTTATAATGCATATGATATTTATGAGGGTATTATTCATTTCTTAACATTGATGACCCTTCACTTTGCTCTTGCTTATGCTTTTGTGAAGTTGACTGATACTAGCCTACCTACATTTAAAACTTTTCTTAGGGATTTATGTGGTAGCCTTATTCATCTTTTCGATTATGTGAAGAATTTGGTAGATGATACACCATCTCCTAATCTTCCTAATATTCATCCTACTCTTCATCCTAATCTTCCTATTTTGATACCTGATTCTCCATTTATTAATCCTCGCTCTTCCCATACTTATGATGGGATTCAAGCTATAGTGCAAGATGCAGATGTGCGAGATTTCTTTGATTTACCTCCTCCTCTTGTTCAGGATGATATTAAAGGAAAGGGTAAAGAAACTTCTTCCAAACCTATTATCCCACCTTATATGACCTTTACTCATGAACATCATAAACAATCACCTCCTGTACAAGCTTTGCATGATATGTACACTACTAGATATAATATGGTCCATAAACAAGGCTATAAAGGTTTAGGGTTAGGAGTTAATGAACATGGTATTAAATTTCCCATTAATATACCTCCTAAACCAGATATGAGTGGTGTTGGCACTTCTAAATCTCAATTCAAGTTAAGTGGTGTGGATCTTCATCTTCCCCTTAATGCTCATCTCTCTACACCTCTAATGGATAATCCTAACACTCGTCAAGAAAATGCTAAAACAATATATGTAGAGCTAAAGAATTCTAAGAAGGAAAGATTTAGACCTATGCCTATTGATGCTTTGTACAAATTTAAATGTCCTTTCCACTATCATAATACTCATTTGCTTTCTGATTGTAACAACTTCAAATTATATGTTAGGGATAGGGCTGCGCATGGTATTATACCTTTTTCTCGTGCCATCTTACAACTTCTTCATAATTCTGATATAGGGGATTCCCCTCCATTAGAGCTGGAGTAAATGTTCCTATCCTCTTGTCTCATGACTACGGGGTAAGAGGCATCATTTTATCCAATCTTTTAGGATCCATTAGGTCTTTTTATTAAGATTTAATTGGTATTCTTTATGTTTCCTTCTTCCATAATCTTACAAGATGTTTTTATCCATTCCTAGGAATTATATTTTCTTCTTAGGAAATCTTTTCTAGGATATGAGTTTTGTAAAAATATCCCTTATCTTTCATCCCTCAAGGGACAAGGTTCTTGCTTCTTTATTTTTTTCTAGGGGAACTTCTTTCCTTAGCTTAATGGTATTTGTTTATATTACAGTATTATTTCATCATATTGATAGATATTTTGACTATGGATAACCTTCTTACATGAGAAGTTGTTGTCTAAGTCCTCACTTCTTCTCTATGTTGCAAATTATGTTCTTTATAAACTCTCACCCTTGCTTTAGTGTTAGAGTTGTTTCCCTCACTCCAAAGATTCCTCTTGCTCTTCTTCATAGGGGGCTTGATGATTGAATCTTTGTTCCCACCTTTTGAAAGATGATATCTTATCTAAATGCACTTTTCTTTGGTAGAGGTCTTGGTGATAAGATCTTTTTCATTGAGGGTCCTTTTCCATAAGTGACATATCCTTTTCACAATTATCTATACTCTTGGATGTAGGGGTCAATATCTCTCACTAAGGATATACTATACATTGTTGTAAATAGGATATCTCCTTGCTTTGTGAAGTAGGTATGCTCTTCCATCTTTGTTCCCACACTTGGGGGGAAAAGATGCCTTATCCTTCTTTTCTATCTTCAAACATTCACACATGGAGTCACAAATATGGGTTGTGTGTTTGGTAGAAGTACTTTAGCCTTGGACGCTTGGTATGCTTTTCTATCATATTCAAATCTATCCATTGTTATTTCATCTAGTATTCTCTTCTTTTCTAGGGATTCACCTCTTTCCTTGGTTAAGTAGTATCTATCTATTATGTGATATCCAATCATAGATGAAAATTATGGTTTTCTTTTACAGACCTATGTTCTTTATACAAACCTTATTTGTTGCTTGACATTGGGTTTCCATGGTTGATACATCTCTCACCTTGGAAATTGAATAGTGTGCTATCTCTCATTAAGGTTTACTTCCTTTTCACTTCTTGTATGATATCTTTTACATTCATCCCTTCCCTTGCCTCATAGGACCTGTGACCTTCTTGTCTTGGACTAGGTGTTGTCTATGGATATTGTCTTGATGATGAAGAAGGCTTTATCCTTGTTCTTTCTTTCCTTAACATGACAAAATAGTATGTTTTTTCCATATTAAGGAGGGATGCATATGTAGGGCCTCCCTTGTACTATAGTTTTTTATTTTTATATGCTAAATCTTGGAAGGTAACACACATAAGTTGCTAAATCCTGAAAAGACATGCATTCATATGCTAAATGTTCTGAAGGTAATGCACATAAGTTGCTAAACCCTGAGGAGACATGCATTTTTCAAATATTTCAATATGCTAAATCCTCTGAAGGTAACGTACATAAGTTGCTAAATCCTGAAGGGACACACATTTCCAAATTTCAAATATGCTAAATCTTGGAAGGTAATGCACATAAATTGCCAAATCCTGAAAAGACATGTATCTATATGCTAAATCTTTTGAAGGTAACACACATAAGTTGCTAAAACCTGAGAAGACATGCATTTCATATTCATAGTGATACAAGAAGGTGCATCTATGGATATTCTAGAAGCCATCAGAAGATGCATTACAATTGCAAGCACAATTTATGGGTGAACCTATTGGGCTCTTCCTCCAGGGTGATTCACATTAAGGTGGGCATCTTACCGGGCGAGGTAATCACTTTCTCTTTTCTCTCTTTTTTCTTTCATGCTAGTAGGACTGGATCATGAAGCTATGTTTTCTATAGTGTTGCTCTTGTCTTTCTTATGTAACCATTTATGTTTTTATGATAGCTTTCCAAATATGATATTGGTATGAGAAATATTTCTTAGCAAGGTTTCTTATGCTAATTGATTTGGGTTGTTTAGTACTAACCCTTTTTTCATTTGTATACTCTCATGTATGTATTTTGAGTTAGAATCCTTGGTCTAGGGGCTTGTGTCTTTAGCTAAGTGTTATTTTATCTCATTTTGAATCCACTGGGATCTCTTCTCTCTTCTCCTTTACCAATAGTTTGGATTGAATCCATACTCTTGCTAAAGTGGGGGCTTAATGTATCATCTTAAAATGGAAGCACTTACATGTTAAGAGCATTTATCCCTTTGATTAAGTTTTTTAGTTTCATGATTGGCATCTTTGCATTCTCCCTTGTCTTCCACTTCTTCTCCGCACTTGATTTCTTCATTCTAGGTGAAATTAGGGTTAAGTTCTTAAGGACTTTCCTGATTTCCCTATTTACATGGGTCCATTTTCTAGGTAGGGTTTATAAATGAGACCTCCTAGTCCTTCATCATATCATTCAGAGGATTTTCTATCTATTCTTGACACTGGGTCCTGATCTAACATCAATTTCCAAGTTTCTAGCATCTCCAGGAACCTTTTCTGCAAATCTTGACAAGTTAGGGTTTGAGGTCAATGTCAACCTCAACCCTGACTAGGTCAGGATTGACCTCAACCCTATCTAGGTCAAGGTCAACCTCAACCTTGACCTCTTCCTACCATAAATTTAAAGTTTCAATTCCCGCTTATTTAGTTTTCGGGAAATTTATTTCCCACTTCTGGGTCGGTTGTTTCGGGCTCCGAAATGGTAAATCCTTTAATGGTATTTAATCAAGGTATATTTTCTAAAGGTGAGGACCTAATTGAGATTTAATTCTTCAAGGTGGCCCATCTAGAGGAGTGTGCCCTAGTTCACTATAAAAGGAGTCCTTCCTCTCTCATATATCATATCTCATTCTCATCAAGTTTTCATTTTCAAGCTCTTAAGCTCTCAAGGTGATCAAGCAAGCATTCATTCAAGCATTCAGGTCTTCTTCTTCATCCAAGTTCTCCATTGAAGATCAAGGATTAAAATAATTCAAGCTATTGAAGGGATTTGGCTCAAGCATTCAAGATCTATCATTTAAACCCTATATCTAGCCACCATGGTGGTGTGATCTTCCTTCAAGATCCTTTGTTCATCTTCAAGATCCATATCATTGTTTCCTCAAGTTGGATTTCAAGCATACAATCATGGAGGTTTGATTATGTTATGTTAAAGCTTTCATATCAATATATTTGATTATATTCCAAATACATTAGCATATCTATTGAATTGCATAGCTTCATTGTTAGATTCATTTCTACTACTTGCTAGCATTCTCCTATTTCAATTTCCATATTAAGGTTGATTCCAAACTGGGGTTTGACCAAGGCAAACCCCCCCCCCCCCAAACAAACAAAAAAACCATTTTTCTTGCATGTACATGTGTGGAATCTTGAATCTAAGAGTGAATTCAAATACCCTTTTCGACAATCTTTTAGGATCTACGAATAGAATTGAAAGTGGACTTCAAATAAATAATGTGGTCTTTGACCTTTTAAAAGGTCAAAGTCGACCTGTGTGAATTTGGAGAAAAGATTTCTGGGTTTTGTCTGTCTCGACATTTCCAATCTAGAGTAGGTGATGGAATCTTTAGAAAGTTCATACAGAAGCTAGAATTCAGCATTTTCTAGATCTGCCCTAATTCAAGGTTAGTATTTGCACTTCAATTATTTCAGATTTCAAGCTTAATCCAACTATAGGGAAGTATAGGATTTATTCTTTCTTTCATATTCTTCATAGATTGATTTGATTATGTATTAACCTCTTGGTTGGTCAAATTGGATCTCTCTTTTGGGAATTTGGATTTAGGAGTGAATCTTACATTCTCCCCACACACATACACAAATAGTGGTGATTCCAAATTACCACTATTCAATTCCCAAGGTGTTCCAGAAGGTTTTATTATGTACTGGAGGAGGAATCAATAGTTCCACCAGCAACATATATCCTACCTTAATACATGGACAACTAAGGTACAAAAGATACCCAAGATGTAAATTTGTGTGAGGGTATTCCCAAGGTGTTCCAGGAGGTTTTATTGTGCACCAAAAGGAAAAGAAGTACTCCCATTGGGTGTTCCAAAATGTATGCAATGAAAATATATTATTAGGAATATAAAGATTAACTAAACATTCAATAAACATGCTCAAATTAAATACTTAGATTAGACAAAAGAAGGCATGAAAGAGAGTGCAAACTAAATTATAAACACCCAAGAGTCCTTCTTGATCTTTGGATTTGTCCAATAGATTTAGATATGTTCTTAAGATCTTTTCTAAAATATTAAATGGTATAAGAGTATGGATTCTAAGATTATTTTTTCATTAGGATGTTATGAGTCTTGCTTTAGGTTCTCAAAGGGATATGATAAGTTTTCTCTAGATGGTTGATGATTTGTGAAGGGGAGAGGAATCAATTTATAGGAAAAGAGGAGGTGAAATGGAGGGCTAGGATTGAAAGCTTAGGAGTGGCTAGGATGCATTTGAGAGAGAGAACATGGATTGTGCTTCCTCAAACTTATATTCTTGTGACAAGAGTCACAAGGAGAGAGCTTGAGAAGGAATTACGGTTTGAGAGGACATGCCATAAAGGCACATCTTGTTCCATACCCAAAAGGTAAAGTTTGAAGGAATGTGACCATTTTGGGAAGTGGGAATGAGGGAAAAAGATGTTATAATGTGGTTGAGGGTGTAAGGGATTTGTAAGAGAGTTTAAAGTTGAAAAGTTGGATGGAGTTTGGTATTGGAGTTCACAAGGCATGAGGTTGACTTTAGGGTGGGTTAGGATTTCTTATTCCTTGTGATTAATTTTGTGCAAATGTTTAGGGAGTGATTAGGCTTGGATTGAGGGAAAGTGGGAGAATTAGAAGAATTTGATGAGAGGAGATAGAATGAGTGGAGTGGATAATTAGTTAAACAAGGTTAATTAACTAATTAAGATAGGTTAGTATGTGTGAATGGGTTGGTTTGAGTTAGAACAAGGGGTTAGGTAGATGGATGAGGTTAGGTTAGGGTTAAAGTTAGGAGCCATGTGCTCAAATTTATCAAACGGAGTAATTTTAATCAAGGGAGGAAAAGGGGTTTATGAATTAATTTAAATAGCCAATTGTATTTATTTACATTAATAGAGAAAGGGGGATTTAAATAATTAAATGGTTATGGGTTTCCATTAGATTAAATGGACAATAATTAATTAATTAGGGGGATGGCATAGATTAATTAAAAATAAATATCTAATCAATAATGCACAAGGAGAGAACTAAATGTGATTGCGAATTTATGTAATAATATTTAGGTGTCTACACATATGGCCCAATTTATTGCATTTTTGTCAAAAGATCATGACATTCTCATAAACTATGAGTTTTGTCCACTTACCCAACTTAGATTATAGGATAATAAAGTTTGGTAGATTTTTACTAACAACAACATAGACACGATAGTGAGAAAAAACTAACCTAGACTTCATCCTAGTGACCTCATCCTTTGAAACATACTTACCAAGAGTTTTGTTGATCCACTGAAAAAATATGCTCTTCCCAAAATTCAAGTGGGAGGTCTGGCATTCTAGCCCACATATGTGTCATTTGACATAAGGAAATCATAGGGTCAAAGCCTACTTTCCATCGGCTAAGTGATAGGTGATGCTTTCTATATTCCCATGAACTAGAAAGGACATAGGTCATAGCTTTTGATGCTATAAACTTGAACAAGAATAAGATACTAGGTGTAGCATTAGTCACCACACTTCCTTTGAGATAAAATCTTTGAGAAGCCCACATCCTAACCATGTCAATGGCTGGTTGAAAGGAGAAAAAATGTCCAACCAAAGTATTTTTCATGGAGGAAAAAATATGGTCAACCACCATATCTGGAACCATGATAGAAGTTCCCTCCTCAGTTTTTTTGCACACTAGGACCACCTCAACTTCCACTTCCTTTTGGAAGTTACCCATGAGGATCTTCTTCTAGCCTTTAGACAAACCATCGCCTTGCTCCTTTGTCTAATCTCCCTTATTATGAACTAGATTTGAGATGGCACTGTCCATCTTGGACACATTCCTAATGTCTTTTTCATATGTTGCACCTTCATCAAGAGCCAATTCTATGGAAATGGGTCCATTGAGACCCTTATGCATTATATTTACATTTGATGGTAGGGGCTCACGTGTAAGATTTATAGTTTGTTTGGTATTATATATTATAATTCAACTTTCCTACCTCATTAATATTATTAAAATGTGTCTTATTTTATTTATCATACATACTAATATGAACATATTATCATATAGTGCATGTGAAATTCATTTTACATTCCTTAGCCTGATTATTTTTCAAATAATATATAATTTAATTTTATCACTTTTATTAAACACTCTATAATGTTATCCAACTTTTAATATTTTTTCATAATAAATATCCTTCTTAGATTAAGAAACATTTCCTTGTACATGTTATTAATTTTATCTTTTTAGATTTTTTTAATTTTTTTGTTCATCCAAGGTGGCATGTTGTGTGATGTTTCATCTTCCCTCTTCTCCACACCCTCTGAACCTTCCTCTTTTCCACATCTTTATAATCTACTTAAGTTTGCAAAAATCTCATTTTCTACTCTTGAGCTCTAGCATCTTGATGATGGATCACAAAGTGTGATCCAAAGTGTTGATGTGAAAAATACACACATGATTGAATGTGTAAACAAAACAAGGATATAACTAAACTATCAGATACTTTATTTTTAAAATATCATTTATATATCTATAAAAGTATATTTTTCCATTTCTTAGAAAATATTTTTTTATATAAGTAGAACTGAAAACATTACATTTTTTTAATTTTATTGTTTAGAAAATAGACCCTATCATATAATTTATGATCAAAACTAACTTTTAGTTGTTTTTTAAAAAACATTCGTGGGTTGGTAAATTAATTTAAAGTACATGATACACAATATTCTAAGATGAGTAATTTTATTTTCCATCATTTGGTGAGCTCAACATAAATCAAACATACATCTTTCTAAAACCATAACTTACATACTCGCAATTATCATTAGATTTTTTTCTTTTTCTTAATTTAATGTATCTAATTTTAATCACAAGCTTTAGATTTGTTCATTCATTAAACTTATCAAGCTTTTCCTAGGGTTTAGTGCTTAGTTAAGTGTCACCTTTAAAATACCCCAATAAGTGTTTTGTTGTTAAATATTTAATCATGGATTCCAGGAAACCTTATCTTTGGTTTCTATTCTTGCATACCTATAGGATCTTAAAATGTCAAAAATCTAGGATGGATAGATGCTAGTAAAAATATTACAAATCAAAAAAAAAAATGTAACCAATATTATCTAAGAAATGAAAAGTACTATGTACAATTATAATGCAATATGCATGCACATGTGTTCTTTCTATATGATAAAAAACACATAACAAGACAAATATGATGAATAAATAGGGAGAATGTATCCCATATGATGCAAGAAATAAATAATTCTTGCCTAAAACTTCAACGCAGTAGCACAAAATAAATGTAGAGACTCTCTAATACTAAATCAATATAAAATTATAAAAAATAAATATAATTTTTTTGATAAAAAAATTTGCAATCACAAAAATTATAGACTTT
The DNA here is from genome assembly GCA_027943335.1 of Chamaecyparis obtusa. Classification (NCBI taxonomy): domain Eukaryota; kingdom Viridiplantae; phylum Streptophyta; class Pinopsida; order Cupressales; family Cupressaceae; genus Chamaecyparis; species Chamaecyparis obtusa. Next base: position 617,868 of record BSBK01000218.1, read on the forward strand.
TCCTCTCAATTGACCTATCTTAAACTTAGATACAATAAAACCTCTCTAAAATGAATTTAGATCCTACCTAGGAAGTCTACTCTTCCACCACTCATTCAAACTTCTCTTAGGCCTTCCTATCCTGCTTGATTTCAACCCACACCCACCACCCCTATGCTCATATCCACCATTAATACTTTGTGTGCTTTGTTGTTTTTACCATCACTTCATATTTCTCTTTTGATGTCTTTTCCACTTCTTGGGTCAATTCTCAAATTTCTTTTTATATCTGTTTGGGTTTAGGACATGTTATCTCAAATAAAAGACTAGTACGTTCCACTTGTTAAAGCTGCAACTTCTTTTTCTTTTAACATTACACATCCCTTAGTCTTCTTAGTATATTTGTGGTAACTGCATCTCTTCCAATTCCATGCAGTGAAGTACATTCAATGTGGATTCTAAAAAAACCAATATATAATTATAACAAACCTAGCCAACTGTGAGAGTATAGATTATAATAACCTCATTATATGATGCTTCATTTTTGTCATGTAATCTAGTTATGATGGTACTGATATTGAATCAACTTTTCCATTTTGGTGTTATACCTTGAAGAGAAAAAGGAATCCATGAATGAATGAAATTTATATTCAAATGAAATGTTATGAGGTAGAAGATAACCACAAGTTTATCCCTTTCTACAAATTTTTAAAACACACAATTTTGGTTATGATCTACTTATGGTGGTAGAGAGGGGTTCTCATAATGAATTAGGGATGAAACCTAGAAAAATGTATTCAAATATTTGAAGAATAATATTGGTTTCAATGGTTCACATTGTTAAATCTTTGATTCACATTTTAAGAACTTGCATTGCTCAATGGGAATGATCATAAAAATGGTGATCCTTTTCATATCACTATAGCTATTCAATGTTGGGAACATGCATAAAACCAATACAAGGAGGTGAACACAAGTTTAAAATAAAGACACATTTTCTATTTCTCTATAGATTCAAACACCTAAAATACTACAATCATTTTCTATTTCTCTACAGATTCAAACATCTAAAATTCCACTAACTATAAAGTTGATATGAACTAGGTTTTTGCAATTCTTATAGATATATTTTAAACATTCTACTTCACCCTTCATAGTCATCACGGAGAGAAATGAACTTTGAAAAATTGATTAGAGTGATGCTGAAAGAAAAATAGATTAGAGTGAATCTAGAACAGAAAAAACAAAACTAGAACATATTTTTGGGTGGTGGCAGTTGTCTACTTTCTCTAGAGCTCCTTCACCACCATATAACACACCCTATGATGCAAGAATGTGGGGATTTTAAAAACCTCACCCACCAAGACATAGAGTATTCAAAAAGGAAGAATATTTCATATTAATGGAAAGGATATGAAAAGAGGTTTGTGTAGCCCACAAAACCTTCTATAACTAAGCTAAAATTAGACTAGTACCACTGTAAAGAGTAGAAAAACCACTGGAAAAAATTCCAAATATGCCCAACACAAGGATATTGACTTCCAAACTAAGCCACTCCAAAGGCATCATAGTACAAACAAACCAAGATCCATCTAAATTGCCATGATTCGCATACTCCTTTACAAGAGATAGAGTCCTAGCATCGATAGGGACCAAAATAACCCTTCAAATGTATGGAAAACACAAAAAAAGGGCCTAGAGTGAAAACATTGAAACCCCCTATCCAAAACACAACTATAGATAAAAGGAGAGCCATCATCTATAACATATAAAGTGATAAAGCCCACAAGAGCCAAAAGGGCTCCATCCATACACCACTGCCAATATACTCATACAGAGGCACAAAAAGAACAAATAAGATCATCACCACTAAAGATCATATCCCTTCATGGATGCCAAGATCATCTTCATCATCATTATCCCCTCCTCTATAACCTTAGATTTAGAAAACCATCCCCCACTTGTCTTCCCACTCACAGTCATTCTCTTGAATTTTTAGATGTTGGGGTATGTTATTCAAGGTGATTAATATAGAGTTTGCATAGTGATGTGGAGACTCCCTTTGTATTTGAATTAAAATGGGGAGATATGTTCTATTTCTGCAAAAATATTATAAGTTTTTCCATCAATGAAACATGAGGATATTATTTCAAATATGTATTTGGGGTGTCACTGATGTCAAACTTGTTGTCATTAATGTCAACTAAGGGATACAATTTTGAGTTAAATTGTGTTCCTATGAGTCCTAGAATGATGTTGTATCAAGAAATTATATGTGTATTGATATTGATGTTGACACAAGGAGGGTTAGATAAGTAGGCCCAAAGGCTCACCTAATTACTATACCACCTTGTTGAATCACAACATAGAAGTAATAACATAGAAAATGAGAGAAGGGAAGTAGATCATATTCATTTATTCATCCAAAGTTGATACATGTCAAGATGTGAGGTCTTCTCAATTATGGAAAATACAACACAAATCAATTACAGAAATAGAGCAATACTCATGCATGTGAGATCCATGATCTCTAGCATCCTATCCTTCTCCTGTGTGCTTTCTTCACTACTAAAACCTAGAATAGATCATTACATTCATACACGAGGCTACCAAATAGGTCATCCCAAAAGAAAGTTCAAGATCTAGCATTGAGGAAAGAAATGGCCCTAATTTAGGTCCACATGTTTCTCAATGAGTGATCCCAACATTAAAATCATGACCAAATTTAAATACACAAGTCAACCCAAAAAAAAGATCCAAAAGAAAATTTGTTGGTGAACTAGGCTACCTAGCAACATAGAACACACAAAACCCACTTGGTGAAGAACACCATCAAGAAGATACAGTACACCACCAAGCGGTAACTGACCTCATTGGTAAAAAAAAAGGAACACTCCACTAAGAACTCCGAAGAAGTTATCAAGCACATCTAAAAAGCTACTGAGATAGAAGATTGCCATAAACCCAAGATGCTCTTGCATCGGACACCCAGGGTTGAAATGAAATGATTCTTTGAATCATGAGTGAGGTACAACTTGAGCTAAATCCAACTCAAATTGATAAATCCATGTAGAGTCTTCAATTGGTCTTTTCTTCCACTTTACCAAGTATTCCATGTAATCCTTTCCTCGTGTGCTTCATCCAACTCTTTTTACCAAAATATGTTCAACTTCTTCTATCTTCTTCTTAGCATAATCACTCAACTCAGTCACTTCTTCATCAGGCTCATGATACTCATAAAAAATTTCATTTTTGAATATTGGTGATATGTCCATGTCATCAGGGAACTCTACTTCATAAGCATTTCCACTATCAAAATTCTTTGGTACCTTGCAGTGACAAAATTTCTTCATCTTCAACTTACTATAGGTTCCAACAGGAAATCTTCCTTTCTTAAAATGAACCATTACCTCATCACCAATCTCAAAAATATTATTTCTTATTAACCTATCTGCACTATCCTTGTATTTCTGACTACTCTTCTCCAACTTATGTTTCACTTCCTCATGCAATGACTTCATAAATTTAGAAAATTCTTCCCCTTCAGCACTCTTCTCTTCTCCACCAATATCTTTCAAGTCTCATATACCTCTTGGTTGTATACTAGTAATGATATGAAAAGGGGGTTTTCCAGTACTCCTATTCATTAAATTATTATATGAAAATTTTGATAGTGCTAACATTAACTCCCAATTACTCAGTTTGTCTCCAAATAAGCATCTCAATAGGTTACCCAAACTTCTATTTACAACCTTTGTTTGTGGATGAAATGTGAAATTATACTTCAACTCAGTGTCCAACTTCTTCCATAGAGTCTTCCAAAAATAGCCAACAAACTTACTATCTCAATCAAAGATGATACTCCTCAGTAATCCATGCAATCTGATAATCGAAAAGATCTGCAATATGCATTGCATCTTATGTTTTTCTACATTGTACGAAATGCACCATCTTGGAAAATATTTCCACATTAAGAAATATGGAATCATTACCTCTTTCTATCCTTAGTAAGCCATGAACAAAATCCATGCTTATATCACTCCAAGGTTTCTCAAGAATAGAAATCAATGTATACAATCCAGTATTCTGACTTACTCCTTTTGCAACTTGACAAACTCCACAAGTCTTCAAAAATTTCTGAACATCCTTATACAACTGTGCTACTCCTAAATGGATTGAGTGTTGTCATTAGTATTCATTTTTACAGTCAATAAATAAAGAAAGATAGTTTAGTTGGTTATCACTACGTAGTAGTCTCTGAGCATAGTTATCGAGTGCATAGGATTACTGAGCACCAATATATACCAAGACCAATAGATGATATTTACTGAGTAATCCAGAGTTCACATAAAAGTTTGGAATGGCACATAATTCAAGGTGAACAATTTTTTTGCTAAGAAAGAAAATGGTTTACCAAGATCGAGGTGAATATTTATTGTGGATGTAATCATTTAATGAATGATGATTCCTATGTAATGATGATCTAGGTTAATCATATGAACTGTTGATCTTAGGTTTTCTAATATATTGTAAAACCCTAATTAGGTCAAATCAGTTTTATATAAGTATTGTTAAGATGTCATTTTTACAATGTATCATCAAGAAGTAGCCGCACTCAAGGATAGAGTTAAGATTTGAAGGAATTTGACAAAGCATTCAGTTTATCAAAAAAGATAAAAGGCTACCAAGTAGTACAAAAGGACATATTCATCACATCAAGGTAATATCATTATTGTACTTAATGGATTTGATATCATAAATTTAAGTTGTATTTCATAAAAATCATATATCATTGTTACTCTCTAACAATTGTAGCAAATTTAAAATCTCCTAACAGAGTGGACTTAACCATGTTTCATAAAATCTCCTAACCAAGTACACACTTGTATAGTGTTGCTAAAATCCTCTAACCAGGAAGATCTAGTTGATCATTTTGTTACTCCTAATAGGGTAAGATCACCAGAAGTGATCAATCTTTGTAAGCCTTAACTGGCAAATTTATTTCTGTAGAAGTGAAGCTTTGTGGGTTCCATCTCCACCGCATTTTTTACCTTCTAACAAGGGTTTCTATGATACCAAAATACATGTGTCATGTCTATTAAAGTTTCATGTATGGTTTATTGATTTTTTTACATGCATTTACATTTCAGTTATGTTATTGAATGTATGGTGAATGAAATGAAGACAAACAGTTATTGAAGTACATGTTTACAAGGATTAGTTTGAAAAAAAAATTAAGGGTATTGATTCACCCCTCCCCTCTCAGTACACACCTTTCCATAATGCCAAAAAATTGTGGCCAAAAACACCTTTTCTTAAACAAAAAAAATATCTTATCAATGCCAAAGTGTCCAGCCAAACCACTACTATGCTTCTTCTTTATCAAATTAGTTATCATTGATTGTCTTGGTATATATAACTGAATTCCTTTGAACAACATATCTTCTTGAATGAAATAGCCTTCCCACCTACTCAGTTGATCTGGAATAGGTTCTCTACACATTCTCCATGGTGCAACAAATCAGGGTTAGTTTCATACAAATTCTTCATATCATCAAAACCAAGAACCTCAATTCTCATTTTAGTCAGCAAAGATCTTCTTCTACTCAATGCATCAGCAAGTTGGTTAGATAGTCCACTTTTATGTTTTATCACAAATGTAAAATTTGTAAATACCTAACCCATTTCATATGTCTCTGATTTAGCTTATTCTGACTACCCAAATACTATAAAGCCTTATGATAAGTATACAATGCAAATTTCTTTGGTATCAAATAATGTCTCCATTTCTTCAAGGCTAGAACAATAGCATCAAATTCTTGGTCATACATAGAATTCTAGAGAATCTTGTGTTTATGGAAATCATGTATCTCAGTAGCTTGCTAGATGTACTTGGTAACTACTTTGGATTTCTCAATGGAGTTTTCTTGTTTATTCATCGATGATCTTGATTACAGCTTGGTGGTGTGTTGTGTCTACTCGGTGATGTTCTTCATTGAGTGGGTTCGGTGTGTTTTGTACTGCTTGGTGGCCTAGTTCACCAATGGGTTTTCTTTTAGATCTTTTGTCTAGGATGACTTGTGTATTTAAATTTCATCATGATCTTAATGTTGGGATCTCTCATTGGGAGGAATGTCAACCTAAATTAGGGGCGTTGATTTCTCCAATGTTGGATCTTTAAGATTCTTTTGGCCTGACCTATTCAGTAGCATCATGTATAATATAATTATTTTTTCTATGTTTTAGCAGTTAGAGAAAATAAACAAGGAAGATAAATTGGAAGTGGGAGATGGTGGATATCACATGCATGGGGATTTATATGTTTCTGTAATTGATTTTTGTTGTATTAGCTATAATTGGGAAGGCCTCAAAGCCTAACATGTATCAAGTTTGAAAGAATAAATGAATATGATTTTATTCCCTTCCCTCCTTTTTGTGTTATTGCTTCCATGTTGTGATTTTGCAAGGTGGTATGGTAATTGGGTGATCCTTTGGTCCCACTTATCTAACCCTCCTTGCATCAGGTGGTATCAAAGTAAGGATTGATCTAGGATTGTGAATCTAGGTCTTCGATTGAGGTTCCTTCTTGTAAACCCTAGTTGGTTATTTATTGTGGGGTAGAAAATTGTGATCTAAAATTCAATTATAGAGGGTTCCTATATGGTTCAAGGAAGGAGAGATGTAGATCTGGGTTTAGCTGATATGTTAGGACAAATTGTTGCTAGATTGGAAGTTGTGGAGATAGTCCAATGCCATGGAAAACATCTTGATGATGTTAGTGATGATGAAGCCAAAGAAGAGAAGGAGGTAGCCACACTTTCACCTATAATGGACCAAGGAGAAGAAATATTCCTCAAAGCATTGAAGTTTTAAAGGCCACACCACATTTTAACACTCCTAAGTATAGTGGAAAGCTAGATTCAAATGAATTAATGGACTAGATCACTTAGATGGAGAAATATTTTGAGTATGAGAACATATTGAATCAAAAGAATGTGAAAATTAAAAGCACAAAATTGAGATTTCATGCATCCTTGTGGTGGGAGCATCTCCAATTAGATCGAAAGAATAAAGGTAAAACCAAAATCAAGGTATGGGATAAGATGGTAAATAAGTTGAAGGGAAAGTATCTACCTTGTGATTATCAGATTAACCTAGTTGGGAGAATGAAAATTTTGAAGTAGAAAGATAGCTATGTGAAGGATTACACCGAGGAATTTTACATGTTAGATATTAGATCTAGACATATTGAAGATAAGGTGGAAAGGATTGCAAGGTACCTAAATGGGTTAAGGAATTCTATTCAAGAAGAGATTAGTTTGGTCAAGATGGAGAGTATTGAGGAGGCTTATCAATTTTCCCTAAAACCTAGGGAGAAATTGAATAAAAAGAGTGAGAGAAGAAAAAGAGGAAGACGTGGTAGATGTTGGAGATTTGCCAACAGGCTAGTACTGACTATATGTTTGTCATTGATGATAATATATGGAAAGTAGCATGCATGGAAGTCTTATACAATAAGCTTTCAATATATATAGCATGGACATGATATCAGCATAATATCATGTGCGTAGAGGTTAACTGTTAGCATAGACAATTATATTGTAGTTGGTGTCAGTAATGTTCCTGACAGAGTAACAAACAGTGTCATGTGTATGTTTGTTCGTACAATTGTTCTATGGGCATGCACCCTTGGATATATGTTAAAGACATGCTAGTCATGTTAAGTTTATGGATGTATAATCTGATGATGAACACGAGTGAAGTTATGTAGATGCTATTCACCAGTAGCAGTTTCATGTGTTTGTTCAGAAGAGCCGACAGAGATTTTATTGGTTCTTGGGTTTTGCCTATCTTGAGGGTATGTGCCCTTGGTGTTAAGCTTGGAGGAGTGTTATTTATGTTTTTTTAAGAGCACATGAGTTAATTTAGCTTACAAAGAAAGCTCCAATTGTTTTGTTAGAGCTAACAATGTGTAGCATGCATCTATAATTATTTTATTAGACAGGTCCCAGATTGAGTTTTGTGCATAGAAGAGATAAGAGAATATTTGTTGGAGTTTATTATGATTTCTCTAATATGATTTCAAGGTGGTTCTAATAGGCTGACTTTATTATATCATTTACAGGAAAGATATTTATAGGCAGTCATTTTTGATTGCTGGAGTGTGGTTCATGGTTGATTAAGCAGAACAACGCAGAGTGTGCGAAGTGTTGAGCCATCAGAAGAAGGCCTATGTGACCAAGTAAAGTACTTGTTCTATTCATTGGAACTGATCTAGATAGCAAGTCAAAGTGCAATTAACCAAGATCTACATATAGTGTATATCTATTATTCAGAAGGTTGTAGCCTTCACCCATTTGAGCAGTGAGCTCTCGGATAGTGTGTCCTCTCCCCTAATATGGAAAATTGTAAAAGAATCCTAACAGGTTCTGACCCTTAACCAGGTCTACTATACTTAATATATTGTAAAGCTACTCCTAACAGGGTAAAGGATTGTTAGAAATAGGGAATAGTGAGAGGGGGGGATGAATCAATATTCTACAAACTTTATCTTTTACCCAATTATGGATATAATAGATTATCTTTATACATGCATAACATAAGAAACTAAACAACATGCATAGCAATAAGACTAAAGAACTCATAACACATTATTTGTTCTCGAGGAAACCCTAGCCAAGGGAAAACCCTGGTGGGTATGTTACCCACAAAGATCCACTAATCAAAAGTATCATGTTAAGGATTTTGACCCTTTTAGGAGTCTATTACAAGCATATAGTGTATCATTCCTAATTAAGGGACTATAGGCCTTGTTAGAAACCTCAACCCTATTAGGAGTTGGTAGTACAAAATGTGATTACCAGATGAGCCCACTGCCCAATCAAGTAATGTAAAATATACACTAATTAAAAACATAGGTTAAGGTACATAACCTTATGCTACTTGCATCAATATTGATTCACTCCTCTTTCACTATCGCTATTACATATGCATCATATATTTCACATCATATCACTTCACTATACATCTATATTCCACTCTTGTCCTCTCTTTCAATTACAATTAAATTTACATGTATACCAATAGCTTTATCCAAGAGTTAACATTTAGGATGTCATCTATTTATATTGTTAAGTCATTATTTTGATAAACAAAATAATCCCTTAACTCTTTACTAGTCTGTCTTCATATTCTATCATGTCAGCTTGACACTGTCTTCAGTAAAAATGTCATAACTTCTTCTGTACATGCCATACTGACTTGCACTCTAAGATGGGTGTTCAATAGACATCATAGATTCTATGTTCAAGTGCACAAGCATTGAACTTACTCCAATAAACATTGCAAACAAAAACTATGTCCAGGTTCACTGGTAAAAATATTGTCTCACACTTAGACAAATTTGCAATGCGCTCTGTCATACTTGCTCTCTAATCTATGAGATCTTCATGTGGATCATATGTTTCCATAATGACAACATCTATGTAATCAACTCAGCCAAATTTCCAACAATCTCCCCCTTTATCATTGGTGGCAACATATGAGAAAATTGGCTAAGTGTACAACTCAAAATCTCAAAATTATGGCCATAGTATATAAAATATATACTATCCTTATAACTCCTCAAAAAATTATTATCTCTAATATAGTACTCCCCCTAGGAGTATCAATCCTTATCATATACTATCAATTTTCTGCTATATATCTCTCCCCCTTTGACAATAATGAAAAAATAAAGGTAGGGAGGGTTACAAAATTGTATCACAAAAAGATTATACTTCAATTCAATTATTGCAAAGCCGGTAGGCTTGCAACACAATCTAAAAAATATATCTTCATGGTTTCTATCTCCTTCTCCCATGATTTCTTAATGGAATCTACCACATTGAGTAGTGCACTCAGTCCATAAGATGCTATTTCACATGCTTGGAGGTTTTCAAAGTTAAACTTCTAAAAAGATGTCTTAGCTGAAAGACATTCTTCCAACTACTCTTCAATAATGCTTAACTTCATAAAAGTATGCTCTCTCAAAAGAGTGAATCTTTTCAATTTTCTATCTCTCTCATCTTGCACAACTCTGATTTCATCATATAGCTTCCGAACTTTCTTCTCAACATCACATACCTTCACATTGGGGCTAGAAAGAAGGTTAGTTTCATTCAAAATTTCTTCTTCCTTCAACTTTATCTTCTGATCTTCTTCTACTGTCAAGGTTTCTGATTTTGTACACTGTATGTACAAAGATTTTCCTATTTCCAAATGCTTCCTCAAATCCTTGATACAAATATCAAGAGTGTTGATATCATTCTTGATATTCTTACTAATGTTGAAAAGCATTCTAGCCTCATAGGCTGCTTGTGCTTTCACTTTTGCAATATCAGACAAGTTTTTGAATTCATTGTCAAAAGTGCTCATTTATCTTCTTTTCTTTCTCCATAGGGTATGCTTCTACAATTTGTGTAGTTATAGTTCTTTGTAACTTCTCAATTAGTTCCTTTAGACACCCTTCAAGACTTTTGACTTTCTTATTCTTGCCAATGATTTTATTCAAGGATGTGATCAATTCCAACTGATCATCATCATCTACTTCCTTTCCCAAATGCTTAATCATAGATCCAATTTGATTCTTCTTTCTAGTCTCAGGAGTAAGACTGATATCTTCTTTGGTGGGAATGGGTACTTTTTTCTCTATTATTGGTGGTTCTACAACTGTTGTCTCTGTCATCTCTTCTTCTTTTGTAGCTTCCTATTCTTCAAAGGCCGAATTGTCAACAATGTTCTCCAAATTCTTGAATACATTATCATCAGTATCTAAGGTGATTTTTGTTCCTTCTACATTCATTGTTTCATCTTCAATATTAATGGCTAGAGGAGAGGGAATGTCCTCTTGTTCTATCTCACCTGCTTGCTCTACTACAACTGATGGTTCTCCAACATTTTCTATCATAACCTTGATAATAGCTTGCTCTATCTCAAAATTGATTTCTTCATATCTACCTCCCATAATTTGAATAGTTCTCCTTTTGGTTCTCAGATGGGTGCTTAAGGCTTTCATGATCTGATTGAAATGTGTTTCATCTCTTACTTCACAAAGCTTCCTTAAAATATTTTCTTTGATAGTTGTATCCTCCTCTGATGCTCTCTTCTTCCTATTTACAAGTTTATTATATAAATAATCATGTATCTGTCCCTGAATTGTATCAAACTTCTTGTTAGCCAAAATCATATGCTTTATAACTGCATTCTCTAGATTAAGTCTATCTGTATAATCATAAAGATCATAGTATTTGTTCATTCTTGTAAATTCACCATCCTCAATGATCTACTCATTAAGCTTTTCAACTTTGGGTTTCCAAGCTTTCTTCTTAACAGTAGTGACATCATCTTTTATTTCTGTAATTTTTATTGGAACTGGTTGCACTAAAGTTTTATGTCTCTTTCATAGTCTAATAGAACTTTCCTTTACTCTTTTGCTAGGTGTGGAGGAAGTGGATCTAGTGGACATCTTTTCTTCTTGATCCTTCACAATATCTTCCACTTTCACCTTCACTCGTGGTTCTTCATATTGTACTACAATTGATGATAAAGGAGGGATAGACAAAACTTTTTTTTGTCCACTCTCTCTGATTGCTGCTGCTATTTGGTTTGCTACCAAAAACTCATGCTCTATCATCCTTGTATCTTTTAGGATTTTCTTTATAGTGCTCTCAACTCTCTTCTTAGACTTTTTCTCTTCAATTAAGGTCTTTGTGGAGTTGAAGTTCTCCTCAAAGGTTCCAAACATGTTACACTGAGTGTCCAACTTACACTTAAGTAACCTGCTAACATACTCTTCAGTCTCTACCTCAGATATCTCATAGCCAAGAGAGTCTATGAACTCTATTCTAGGCTCCACTGCTTCAATATAGGTAAAGTCAGTATCCACCATAAAACATATATCATCTTTATACTTTTCAACAAGAGACTTAGGGATCCTTGATCTACTAGACACAATATTCTGAAATGTCTTAATTACCTATACTATACTCTCATTTACACTGTCAATAAAATGTCTTCTATAGACTAGGTTAATCCTTTCCATTGTATTTTGTCCATCATTCTAGTCATTTCCAATGGTGTAAGGAAATATCCTCAATAGATGAAAAAACATATATGTGATTAAGGATGAGAACCTAAACTGTGTATACTTAGTTTTCTTAATCTTCTCCAAGTTCTCAAATAATTGAATACTTATAATTTCACACTTATCAACTTGTACCCTATCGACACACATTAGATAGGCTCATGTATCATTCTAGCTACCATGTCATCCTCTCTTAAATTTGCACAAAACTTAGTAGTTAGGATCTTGCATAAGTATCTCACATCATCTTGTTTGATCTTACTAATGACAATTCTTCTACCATTATAGGATGAATTTGTGTTGTCAATGACTATTTTTCTCATTTAAAGGAATAGCTCTAGTTTTAGATAATCTAGTGACTTCATGAATCAAATCAGCTATAATATCTATCACTCTATCTTCTAACCAAAACTTCCCATTATGAATTCTGCTCAAGATAATCTTAGTGCATTCTTCATTATCAAATTCATACTGTAATCCAAACTTAACAATTTCATTATGTTCCAAATATTCAAAACCTTTTTTCAGTGTCATATCCTAATTGTAAATCTTCTAATATTCATTTGTGAAATCACTATCACTAACTGTCTCTAGTTTTCATCCAAGATAACTTCTGACATTCTCTAGGTGTAAAACTCTATCTGATACGGATGATAAAGCAAACCTAGGGTCATCTTCCAAGGGTTCTACTGGTTCCCTTTACAATTTAGGTCTATTCTTATCTCTGACATTATGTATTAAAGAAACATCCATGACTTCTTCAAATTCCTTTACTGATTTAAATATTTGTCAAGTAAAATACCTTAATTTCATGATTTTAGGGCTTGCGTAGATTCAGCATAAAATTCTTCTCCAAATCCTTGCAAAATGCTTCCAATCACTGCTCTTTGATCTCCTTGACACTTGAATTCACTTTGATGATCAAATAATACTGATCATAACCTTTTATTAATTCAATCTCACTTAGATCTAACATCGCATTCAATTCTTTTGCTACTTCTTTCCAAAAAGTTGTTTCTGCTAACTTGCAAAACTTAAAACTTCTTGCGATCTTGTAAAACATAATATTTTTCCTTGCACTCTTAACCATAGCATTAGAACATCATAAACTACCTTGCATTAACTGCGCAAGACTCAATTCATCATATATCTACTTCTACACTAATCTAAGTTTCTATTCTACTGTAATTTTCATAAATTAAGTACTTTGAGATGGGTCAGGTAAAGATTCATTCTTACCTTTCAATACTTCAACTTCTTGATTTCCTTCAATTTTGAATATGTCTCCTTGATCTGTGCTTTTGATAAACTTCACTTCATCTGAATTACTACAACATCCTTTCTAACTATTACTTGCATCTTCATTTCTTCTAACATGATTTTTGGGATTAGGATTAGGATGAAAAACTCTATTGTTCATTCTACAAAACCTTGTTGTATGTCCAATCTTGTTGCATATCTGACAAACAATTCCATTGTTTCCATATCTTGGTCCAAGTTGATTGATTTGTGATCTGTAGTTTCTAGCAATGTGTCCAACCTTGTTGCATCTATAACATATTACTCCATTTCTTCTATTCATATCTTCAGTAGGTTTCTTATCTACATTGTTAGTATTCCTAAACATTCTACTACCATCATTATTCTCAATAAATTTAGGTTTCCTACATTCAATAGCTCTATGTCCAAAACCATGACAATTATAACAATAACTATTAAGAGGTTTAAATTGCTTACCTGTGAAATCTCTCTTCATATGACCAATAGTATTACAAGAAAAACATCTACCTTTGAATTCTCTTTGCATACCTTTGGGTGATTCCTATTGCTTTGGTGATTCTTCTTCTTTAGGTGTATCTTCAGATTTTTTGATCTCATCAGACTTCTTCTCATCTATGCTTTCAGATATTTTCAGATCTAGTTCCTTGCTTTCATCATTTGCTTTAAAAGTGTTGAATCCAAGACCAGTCTTATCATAGAATGGTTTTTGATAAGATATTTGTTCATCAATCTTCTCACTAGTTGAATATAGCCTTTAAATTTGTTGTTTGGATTGAGTCAGTTCACCTTTCACAATCTTATTATATTTCTCAAGTTCATCATACTACAAATTGACTTTCTCAAGTTCAGATGTTACTTTACAAAGTTTAGATTTTAGTCCTTCATTTTCAGTCTTGAAACTTTCATTCTCAGATTTTAGATTTTCTTTATTCTTTCCATTTCCATCTTTCAAACTAAGCTTCAAATTTTCTATCTTCAGTTCAAGCTTAAGGATCTCATTTGCTTTTTCTAAATTGTCATCACAATCTTCAATAAAAACTTCGGATTCCTTTTCAAATCTCAGATCTTCCAATTTGTTTTTCAATTTCTCAATGAGGTTCTTTGAATCATCATACTTTCTTTTCAAAGTATCTTATTCAATAGTAAGCAAGTCAATTTGTTCAAGAGCTTCTTCAAGATTCTTCTATAGTTGATCCATATCCATAGAGATCTTACTCAAGCTGCTAGGTTTTCCTTGAATGATTCTTTTCCGAGTAACTAAGCTCTGATACCAATTGTTAGAAATAGGGAATACTGAGAGGGGGGGTGAATCAGTATTCTACAAACTTTATCTTTTGCCCAATTATGGATATAATAGATTATCTTTATACATGCATAACATAAGAAGCTAAACAACATGCATAGCAATAAGACTAAAGAACTCATAACACATTATTTGTTCTCGAGGAAACCCTAGCCAAGGGAAAACCCTGATGGGGATGGTACCCACAAAGATCCACTAATCAAAAGTATCCTATTAAGGATGTTGACCTTGTTAGGAGTCTATTACAAGCATATAGTGTATCATTCCTAATTAAGGGACTATAGGCCTTGTTAGAAGCCTCAACCCTATTAGGAGTTGGTAGTACAAAATGTGATTACCAGATGAGCCCACTGCCCAAACAAGTAATGTACAATATACACTAATTACAAAAATAGGTTAAGTTACATAACCTTATGCTGTTTGCATCAATATCTCTTCGCTGCTCTTTCACTATTGCTATTACATATGCATCATATATTTCACATCATATCACTTCACTATACATTTATATTCCACTCGTGTCCTCTCTTTCAATTACAATTACATTTACATTTATACCAATAGCTTTATCCAAGAGTTAAAATCTAGGATGTCATCCCTTTATATTATTAAGTCATTATTTTGATAAACAAAATAATCCTTTAACTCTTTACTAATTTGTCTTCATATTCTGTCTTGTCGACTTGACACTATCTTCAGTAAAACTATCATAACTTCTTTCGTACATGTCATACTGACTTGCACTCTGAGATGGGTGTTAAATAGACATCATAGAGTCTATGTTCAAGTGTGCAAGCATTGAACTTACTCCAATAAACATCGCAAACAAAAATTGTGTCCAGGTTCACTAGTAAAAATACTATCTCACACTTAGACAAATTTGTAATGCGCTCTATCATACTTGCTCTCTGACCTATCCAATCTTCATGTGGATCATATGTTTCCATAATGAAAACATCTATGTGATCAACTCAGCCAAATTTCCAACAAGGATCTTGTAGCGAGGATCATTATACACTAGTATAGAATATTAGTGGGTATCAAGTCCCATGGGGGTTTTTACCTATTTGGGTTTCCCTGTAACCAAAATATTGGTGTTGTGTTCATGTGTTCTTTCATTGTGTTTATGCTTTATGTTTAAGTATACTTAATTGGATAAAGAATTGAATCTTGTAGATAACTGATTCACCCCCCCTGTTGGTGTAATTAAATATTCACTAATTATACTTTACTTAAGTTTACTTAAGATAATTCATTTGCATATTATTTGTCATTATGACACCTAGGAGTTTGCATTTCATTTTAGCACATGGTTAGGAGAATTTCCACTTTAGGTGTGATAATTCTCAGCACATACCTCTTTGTGTGTGAGATCCACCTTTAGTGCTCTTATCACATTATCATCCTCTCATTGTTGCACATGTTATACATACTTTGATGTATAATGGAGGATGATCCACCTTTAGTGGACATGTGATTCCACCTTGTGTGGGTGATATCTTATCATCTCCTTATCATGTAGTCTTATTGCATTGCCTATATATTTAGGCACTCCTACTTTGTAATCAATTCAATTGGCTATAATAAATTATTTGATCAGTTTTCCTATCTCTCTTATGCTATCTCTTGAGCTTCTAGATCTTGGCATTTATTCTTTGCCTTAGGAAAATTCTTACATGGTATCAAAGTGATATCAAAATTCTTACATGGTATCAGAGCCATAGGAGTTTCATTGTATAGCCTATTTTGAGAGATTTTTATTGCAAGTCAAAATTGGAGCTTGTTAGTGCAAATCAGAGGTTGGCATCACATTGAGGAGGTCCAAAAACCCCTAAATCGAGTTTTGTTTCATCCAAATCGGATATCTAAAGCCAAATCTAGAGCTATTTGAATTTTCAAGGTTCAGCGGCGGTGATTTAGAAAAAATAATTTTAGAGGTGATTTGCAAACAGTGATATCTCATTCATCCGGAGTCCTTGTTTCGAGCAATTTTTTTTGTTTTGGGGTAGAATTTCATGATCTACACAATGGTGCAAGTGATTTCTAATCTCTATTTCTGATGTTTTTTGAAAATCAAAAATCCCTATTTTTACAACTTTAGAGGCTTTGTTTGGGCTCATATGGACACATTTTCAAATGCTATTTTTTTTAAAGTTCATGATTTTTTTTCTACTTTCCAGATCTGGTATCAGTTTGGAAAAATTTTGAGTAGACATAGTACTTTCAGAATTTGGTCTATTTTGGCCTATTTTTGGCACTTGTAATTTGTTAGATCCTTGAGAGATCTTGTGTCTTATTTTTTTGAGTCTACTATAGCTTCATATTTTTTGTTGTAATTATCAAAATCAAAAGTCCACTTTGGTTCATTTTGGCAAGTGGCAATTGTACAGGCACTTATATAAATTGCCAAGATCATCTATTTTGGGGGGGTTCTTTGGCTCATTACATTTTGGGAGGTGCATTATTTTTTTGGTCTCATTGTTTCTGTTGCCCAAAATTTCATATCTATTCAATTTTAGTCATGGGCTGAATTTAATCTAGAATCTCCATTTTAACTCTGCCGAGCACCTCAAAAAATTTCATAGTTTTCTGCCTGTTCTCCTGGTCTCTGCAACCATCCAACTCTCTGGTCTACAGGTTTAAATTTTAAAAAGGTAGCCATTGGCCCCAAAAAAACCCTAAAACCCTAAGCATGTTATGTTTCACCATTACCTTTTTGACCGCTTAAGTGATTTCTATTTCCATGTTCTCTTTATTTCTTTTTTCAGTCGCAGAATCTCTTATTCCTAGCGGTTAACCCCTTAACACCCTATGACCTGGCAGGCGGTTACGGTTTGTTTGGCAGTCTCAATTTCCTAGCGGGTTAAAGCTTAGACAACATCAATGATTCTCGCTATACCGTTGGATGAAGATGATGTCTCTTTAAGCATCATGGTATAACAATGACCATCGATCCTCATCTTTAGTGATGTGGTTATGTGTCATTGGGTCCACTACCACGTAGTCTGAGTTGTACACTTCTGATTGGTCAATGGATTGCGATGTGGTGCCATGTCAAAGCAAGCCCAGTAGGCTGTCTTTACTTAAAATCTAATGGCTAGCGCATGATCTGATGGAAAATTCCTGGTCCATGAGATCATGCACCAACCATTGATCTTACTTTATCTCCAGGCTCTATCAAGTGGGTCCTCTTAGCCTGACATGCTTGTGTTTCACTGGCCAGTTGGGTTGTGATGTGGAAGTTTGTCAGTGGGCCCGTGGTCTTTGGCTTATGAGGCAGCTTAAGATCCAAGCAAGATCTACAGTTGTCATTATACCGTTGAAGTAATATGCATGATCTTTAGCATCCTGGTATAATGACAACTGTTCGATGAAGGATTCAGAATGTCATGGGTCTGATGTGCTACCTAGCACTAACATGCTTGATTCTTATTGGTTGTTGGGCAGAATAGTTGGCATTTGTCAGTGGGTCCAAGTATCTTAGGTGAGGTGGCAAAAAGTATATGATCTACGGCTGGTGCATGATCTGAAGGAATCTTCTGAGGCCTTGAGATCATGTGACAACTATCTGATGCAAATCTCAGTGGGTCGTGGGTCTGATGTGCTATGTGTTACTGAAGTGTTCATTTTTTATTGGTTCCTAACTGATGAGATGGTGCTTGAATTTTCAAAGGGTCTCCCGACTGTTACAAGGATGATCTGGGTCATTCATCTACCGGGAAAGAATAATATCTATGGCCACATTTTAAAATTAGACCAGCTAGCCATTATTTTCAAATTTAAATATTTTTATGGGGTCTTTCTTGCTGGTTTCTTTGTTGTTGGTTGAATGCGAGGCTGCGGGTAGCTCAAAATTGATTGTCTTTAGGATAGTTTCAGTTAGGAGGATGATGAGAAAGATATGGTGGTTGTCTCCTATGATTTCTCAGGGTACCATGTTGATATTCTCAAGCTAAAGAAACATTAAAAGGTGGCACCACCTATGGCTTCCTGTACTTTGAAATACAAATCAAACCTAGACCAGATTTGAGCATTCATGGCAAGGCCGAGTTGCAAAGAGGGTAGATGAATCAAGGTGGCTTGTTTGCATATTGATACAATACAAAGATGGACACACAAGATATTTGATCGACTAGGATATTTTCAAAGACACATTTATGATCAAACGTGACAGGGTTAGGGATTGATTATTTTATGAAAATCATATGTAACCCTAATTAGATTTTGCTCCTACTTGTGTGCAAAGGAGATGTATATAATGTTTTTGGAGCTTTTTAGAGCTCAGAGTTGACAATTGTAAAAAGAAGGATTTTCTCTTTCTCAGAATTTATCAGTGGCATTCTTTCTCCCCTTTGATTTTTTCAAGGTACTTTGTGACATTTTTCATGTCCCTGTGCTTTCTTTTCTGAGTTGTCTCTTAATGAATTGAGTATTTGAATGTTTTTAGTGATATCTTAGGGTTCTTGATCCCTCTTTCTTTCTGTAGTTTATGTGTATGCCTCTGAATGATTTGATTTGAATGCTCTTGTGGGTATAATTCCACCCCTGGTAATCTATCTCATTCTTATACCCAATTACAAAGGTGAATGTTTGTTTGCAGGTTATAGTTTGTGTCTAAGTTCTTGAGAGTGCTTTTGCCTTGTGAAATTCTCTCTTTCCCTACATAGCATCTCTCTATTGCAGACCCTTCTATGAAATATTGATGCAAGCCTATTCAGTGAGTTGTGATCTCCTAAACTTAAGGTTGTGTGTTGAGTTCATTCTTTATACTACAATTCATACCATATTTTCTATGTATCACCTAGTAGGTAGTTTTATTTTCAGTCATTTCCCTTTCAGCATTCCTTCTATCCCTTTCCCCTCAAAAATTTACTTTCGTGTCAAGAAGAAAATTAAGGTGATTATCCAAGAGGAACTAGCCTAGAACCTAGAGGTCTCATCTTAGTTAGCATAGGTCCCACAACTTGGAGATGATTCCCATGTTATACTATGTTATCAATACCAAAAGAGCTTGAAACAAGGGTGTGAACTTAGTGTATAACAATTCTGGCATGCCTGGTGGGACCAGTTTTAGATTTATGTTCAAAGGTGTTACTAAGATCATATTCAAATTCAAAGATACCTCACCTTGGGCGTAACAATTCTGGCACACCCAGTGAGACTAACAAAAGAAGTTCATTTTGAAAGATTATGCTATCTCTGATATACTGATTGCATAATACATGATTTTAAAAGTTTCTCTGTTAAGTATATCTAGTGACTCCACTGATTTCATAGATCTAGGCTAACTTGTTCAAATTTTATGAGAAAGATTGAGACTAGAAGCTCTAAGCCTACTAAATTTGTAGAGTTTCCCTTAAAAAGAAGCTCCAAAGGTAGATCAACTCAGAGAGCATCTCCTGCAAGGAGAGTACAGTCTACACCACCTAATACTTCAGAGAGGACACCTTTTCCCTTTCATCTTAGAAGAAGAAGATCTCTAACCAGAGATCTAGAAGAAGATTCAAATCTAGCATCAAATACAACTCACATAGTTGTCACTCAACAAGTTTTAGTCCCTACAATGGCTAGACAATTTGCTTTTGCACCTTTCAAATAAGGAATTCCATTAGCCTTTGCTCAACATCATGATGTGCCCTTGGTGGCACTAAAGAGTCTACCTGATTTCACAAGTGAAGGGAAAACTATAGCTTTTGAGCATATAAGAGATGTGACCACTATCAGCAGCATACACAATATAACTCAAGAAGATGTGGCCACCAAATTATTAGTAGCCTCTCTTAAAGGTAAGGCTCTTGAATGGTTTAGAACTTTAACTATTGGTTCCATTACTTCATGGGATGAATTAGGAGATGCATTAGGTAAACATTTTGAGGATAAATTAGACAATTTGTCTTTGGTTGAGTAGTTGATGACCATTAAAAGAGACCCTCAAGAACAAATGACAGATTATAACAATAGATTCCTCAAGACATGGAATAAAATTCTAGTCTTAGTGAGGCCATCAGCCGACCATGCTTTCTTATACTTCTTGCAAAGTTTGAATGGTCAGATTTCTATCATGATCCAATCTATGGGTGGTACCTCTTTACCCAAAGCTTTTGATATAGCTATCAGAGCTAAAAATTGTTTAATCCAAGCAAGTATGATAGCTAGAAGGCCACCCATGCCCATTTTTCCTAGCCTTCAACCTATTACACCTACACAAGTACCTCCATTTACCCATATTCCCACCATATTATCACCTTAGGCTAGTACTAGTGGTCAAGAGCTAAAAACAAGTTTCTCTCAAGAGCTGCAAGAAATCAAGAATAGTCAACAAACTAGTCAGCAAGAAATGGAAAATTTGCTACAGACTTTGACTAAAGAGGTCACAAACTTAAAGAGGCAAGGGCAAGGAATCAAACAACCCTTTCAGCTACAAGGCCAAGGTCCTAATCAACAATATTAGAATTAGGGATAACCTTATCAACAAAATAGTTCACCATACCAAGGAGGGTATCAGGGACAAAGACAAAGTTTTAATCAAAGACCATTCCAACCATACAACCCTGCACCTCTTAATTCTGTGAATCTAGTTAGGGACATGGTCCCTAGTTTGAATAATATGGCTATGGATAATGAATGGTGTTTCCCTTGTAATCAGCCTCATAATCAAGCTACATGTTCAAATGGATGGATGAACCAAGCATTGATGGTTCAAAATGCCTCACAGGCTCAATTAGAGGCTGCTTCCAGTGGATCAATTCCTCAACAAGAACCACAAGATAATGAGACTTCTCTCTTTAATTGGGAGCAGTAAGGCTTTAATGGAGTCATTGGTGAACCTTCCATTGCTTCCAACATAAGGTCAAATAGAAGAGCTCAAGACATGGAGCAAGCAAACTCTGGTACTAAAGCTACTACATCTGCAAAGCCAATATAGCAAGCTACTCCTATCATATTCAAGAAGGCTCCTGCCATTACAAGCAAAGAAGGCCAAACTCTCAAAAAGGTAGAGCCCATCATAGTAAAAGCACAACAAAGAGTACACACTATGACACCTTTCAACATTATAGACAACATGAAGAAGGTGAACATTACCATGTCTATGTGGGACTCTTTGGCTATTCCAGGGCAACCTGAGATTTTGAAAAAGGCTATGACCGAAATGACTACTCCTCAACATACAAAAGAAGCTGCAAAGCTAGTATTGGTCAACACTAATCAAGAAAAGGAGGCTCCAAATTGCAACTCCAAAGCCAATACCACGCAAGGCAGGAACTCAAAAGCACCTCCCTTTTATGTATCCTTAATTATTGGAAAATCCTTAGTAGATAATTGTATGGTAGATAGTGGAGCTACTAGTACTGTAATGCCCAAAAAAGTGGATGATCAATTAGGACTTAAATATGAACCCCTCCAAAAGAAGGTTACACAACTTGATGGATCCTTAGTTAACACTATAGGTGTGGCTAAGGATACCAGTCTAATCCTTCATGCTAGTCCTAATTTCTCTATCCTACTTGATATTTATATCATAGATCTCCCTGCTTTATTTTCCATATGTCTATCAAGGGAGTTCATAGCCAAAATAGGAGGATACCTTTCTTCTGATTGGTCCCACATGCTTTTTCACACAAGATATGGTACCAAAGTCACCATTAAATCAGAATCATTAGAAGCACACCATATAGAACCATATGTATCCAACACCATCAATGCAAGCTGCCCTATATTTGATGACAGTGATTTCCCAACTATCAGAGAAGAAAACACTAAGACAAAAAGTATCCCTGATATTTTCTTAGATGAACTAGAATCAGAAAAGGTTTTTGAAGCCCAAGAAAATTTCATTTGGGATGCTAGTTTGGGAACTTATTTGATACAAGAAAGTGGATCCATAGAGCCAAGCCTCCTCAAAGTAGACATTGATTCAGAGGATCAGGGAAACCAGGTTTGGGAATTATTTTTTGATGGAGCTAGAAGTAGACATGGTTCTAGTGGTGGTGCTATGATAGTGTCCCCAAAGGGGGAAAGATATTATACAGCTTTCAGATTCAGTTTCTCTTGCACTAGCAACACTACAAATTATGAGAGCCTTGTGAATGGATTGGAGTGGGCTAGGAAAAGAGGTCTCAAAGCCTTAAAATTTTATGGGAATAGTGAGTTAGTGGTCAACCAAGTGAGAGGGATAAGTGCAACTAAAAATGACACCTTGAAGACATACAAACATAGAGTTTGGGATGCAATTAAAGACTTTTGTGCTTTCAATATTGTTGCTATCCCTAGGAAGCTAAATCAAAATGTAGATAGATTAGCTGCTATTGGGTCTCGATATGACATCCCCAATAGCATTTCAAAAGAAATAGACCAATAGCATATCAAAGTGATTGTCAGACCCTCTATCCCTGACAATGATACTAATTGGAAAGTGTTTCATAATGATGACCAAATTCTGCAATTCTTGTTTGAAGAAGATGTCTTCTCAAAACATAATCAAGATAGGCTATCAAAAAACTATGGTGACCAAGTGATACAACTTAAGTCTAATAAGATGCCTAGAGGTCTTATCACCTTAGAGACTATCTTCAACAAGGATGATCAAGTTACAAAGAATAAGGTTGGCCTGGTAGTTCAACAAGAACATTGTGTTGAATTAGAGTTGGAACCAAGTAAAAGTTTACAATTTGGAAAGGTAAACACTGATTTGGAAAAGCGAGCTTACACCCAATTCTTCAAAGAATTCAGTGATGTTTTTGTATGGAAATATGAGGACCTCAAAGGTTTTAATCCAGCCCTTTCTCAGTACACTATTGAATTAGAACCAAATGCCAAACCAGTGAGACAAAATCAAAGGCATGTTAATCCCAAGCTTGAGCCACTTATGCATAAAGAGGTGCACAAATTGATAGAAAGTGGTATCATCTACCCCATCAAACATACTAATTGGGTTTCCAACCTTGTTCCTGTAAGGAAGAAAAATGGGGAATTGAGGTTATGTGTTGACTTCAGGGATCTTAATAGGGCCTCTCTAAAAGACCACCATCCATTACCCTCTATGGAACAAATCTTACAATGTGTCTCTGGATCTGAGAGATTTTCATTATTGGATGGCTATTCAGGATACAATCAGATCTTAGTTAATGAGGAGGATCAATAGAAGACTATGTTTACAAGCAAGTGGGGAACCATGGCTTATCAAAATATGCCCTTTGGTCTGTCAAATGCAGGTGCTACTTTTCAAAAGGCAATGGATATGGCCTTTAAAAGCCTCATGTACAAATTTGTACTGGTCTACTTAGATGACATAACTGTCTATTCTAAACATGCAACAGACCATATCAAGCATCTAAGGAAAATATTTGAAAGATGTAGAGATTTTGGGATATCTCTTAATCCCAAGAAATGTGTGTATGCAGTCCATGAAGGAAAATTGCTAGGATATATAGTATCCAAGAAAGGAATTACAATAGACCCTGAGAGGATTGTAGCCATCCTAGAGCTACCATTACCACATCATAAGAAAGGTTCCAATCTTTCATAGGAAAGATTAATTTTGTTAGGCATTTCTTGCCTAATATTGCAGATTTATTGAAACCCTTAACAGCGATGTTAAAGAAGAGTTCAACTTTCAGCTGGACTAAAGAAGGAAAAGCCAATTTCCAAGCTATCAAAGAAGCCTTGACTGAAGCTCCTGCTCTCTTAAACCCAAATTTTAGTAAGGATTTTATCCTTTATGCTTATGGAGGTCATAATGCTATATCTGCTATGTTCACTCAAGAAAATTCAGAATGGTTGGAGCAGCCTATTGCTTTCTTCAACAAAGGTTTAGAAGAGTATGAACAAATATACTCTTTTGTGGAAAAACATGTACTTGCTGTGGTGAAGAGCCTTAAAAATTTTAGATATCTATTAACCCATAAAAAGTACACTTGAAGGTTACTCATCCAAGTGTCAAAGAATTTTTTCTTTCCAAGGACCTAAATTAGAAAAGAGCTGGTTGGATTACCAAGGTAATGGAATATGACATTGATGTCCAAACCACCAAGCTGGTTAGAGGAAGAGGTCTTTGTGAGCATTTGGCAAGGGATGAAAGTTCAAAGAAAATATAATAGACAAATGCATCTCTAGTTGTGCATGATTCAAAGGAACATACCAAGGCATCAGGTTGGCTGCCTAATATGGTTCATTACTTTAAAATAGGACAAT
This sequence comes from Chamaecyparis obtusa, assembly GCA_027943335.1. Lineage (NCBI taxonomy): Eukaryota > Viridiplantae > Streptophyta > Pinopsida > Cupressales > Cupressaceae > Chamaecyparis > Chamaecyparis obtusa. The sequence continues at coordinate 642,746 of BSBK01000218.1, forward strand.
GTCCTGCAGGCCTAGATTCAGCAAAAAGAAGATATTATAGGTTACAATCTATTCCTTTTGTGCTAATAGATGAGGTTATTTTTAGAAAGGATCACAATGGTGTCCTTTTAAGATGTATTGATTCAGAAAAGATAGTTGATGTCTTATTTGAATTTCATGATGGACCTTCTGGAGGTCACTTCTCTCCTAGGACTACTGCTTTTAAAATCATGAGGGCCAGATACTATTGGCCATCTATCTTTAAGGATAGTCATGATTATGTGATAAAATGCATCAAATGTTCCATGTTTGCAAGAAAAGAAAGGCTAGCAGCTCTACCCCTTCAGCCAATCAAAACAGAGCAACCATTCATGAGGTGGGGCATAGACTTTATTGGCATGATCAACCTCCCATCTAGTGCAGGATACAAGTGGATAATCATTGTAACAGATTATTTCACTAGATGGACAGAGGTAGTTGCCTTAAAAGAATCAAATGAGAGTGTTGTCTTAAGTTTTTATGATGATATAATTCATAGATTTGGCACTCTAGACTCTATAATATCAAATAATGCATTGGCATTCACAGGCCTTAAATTCTTAGAATGGGCAATCAAAAATGGCATCTATCTAAATACAAGTTCAAATTACTACCCTCGAGGCAATGGTTTAGTAGAATCAACTAACAAGAACTTGATTAGGATAATCAAGAAAACTCTACAAGATAACCAAAGAGATTGGCATACTAAATTGAAGTCTGCATTATGGTTAGATAGGATCACTCCAAAGAAGATTATTGGGAATTATCCTTATGTGTTGGTGTATGGAAGAGAGGCCAAGTTGTCCATTTCAATTGAATTGCTAGCTTTGGACTTGGCTACTCAATATGCCTTGTTTGAAGAAGGAGATCCCTTACAAATTAGGTATGCTCAGCTGATGGAGTTAGAAGAACTCGGAGATAAGTCCATGAAAGATATGGAGTTCCATCAAATTTAGAAAGAGAAGAGTTTTGATTAAAGAGCCAGGGCTAGAAGCTTCAAAGTTGGAGATTTAGTTCTCAAGTGGGATGAATTCAGATCAAAGCCTGGTAGACACACAAAATTTGAGTCCTTCTGGGGTGGACCATTTGTTATTACAAAGTGAAAGGGGCCTAATGCTTTTCAGCTATCAACTCTTGGAGGAGATGCCTTGCCTATTTTAGTTAATGGTTTCCACTTGAAGCGTTGCTTTGAGGTTAATCCCTACTTGTAAATCTCTATGAATATGTTTCTTTCTTTCTTTCCTTGCTTTCTAGGTTAAATTGTCCTACTTTCCAAAAAGTGCTCGTGCACAGTCTTTTTGTCCCTCCAGCTCCAAGTCCCTCTCTATCAAGCAAGTTTTATATTTCAATGATGACGCCATGCCCAATGAATATGTCAAGGCCACTGATCTAATGTCTAGTAGGCTGACATCCAGCAGAAATCACCAAAATGTTGCCCAAAATTTCATATCTATTCAATTTTAGTCATGGGCTGAATTTAATCCAGAATCTCCATTTTAACCCTGCTGAGCACCTCAAAAAATTTCATGATTTTCTACATGTTCTCCTAGTCTCCACAACCATCCAACTCCCTATTCTACAAGTTTAAATTTTAAAAAGGTAGTTGTTGGCCCCAAAAAACCCCTAAAACCCTAAGCTTGTTATGTTTCACCATTACCTTTTTAGCCACTTAAGTGATTTCTATTTCCATGTGCTCTTTATTTCTTTCTTCAGTCGTGGAATCTCTTATTCCTAGCGGTTAACCCCTTAACACCTTGCAACCTGGTGGGCAGTTACGGTTTGTTTGGCAATCTCAGTTTCCTAGTGGGTTAAAGCTCAGACAAGATCAATGATTCTCGCTATACTGTTGGGTGAAGATGATGTCTCTTTAAGAATTGTGGTATAATGATGACCATAGATCCTCATCTTTAGCGCAGTGCTTCTATGTCATTGGATCCACTGCCACGTAGTCTGAGTTGTACACTTCTGATTGGTTGATGGGTTGTGATGTGGTGCCATATTAGAGCGGGCCTAAAGGGCTATCTTTCCTTAAAATCTAATGGCTGGCACATGATCTGATGGAATATTCCTAGCCCATGAGATCATGTGCCACCGTTGATCTTACTTTATCTCTAGGCTCTGTCAGGTGGGTCCTCTTAGTCTGAGGTGCTCACATTTCATTGGCCAGCTAGGTTGTGATGTGGAGGTTAGTCAGTGGGCCCATGGTCTTTGGCTTATGAGGTAGGTTAAGATCCAAGAAAGATCTATAGTTTTCATTATACCATTGAAGTAATATGCGTGATCTTTAGCATCATGGTATAATGACAACTGTTTGATGAAGGATTTAGAATGTCATGGGTCTGATGTGCTACCTGGCACTAACATGCTTGATCCTTATTGGTTGCTGGGTAGAACAATTGGCATTTATCAGTGGGTCTGAGTATCTTAGGTGAGGTGGAAAAAATTATATGATCTATGGCTAGCACATGATCTGAAGGAATCTTCTAAGGCCTTGAGATCACGTGACAACCATCCAATGAGAATCTCAGTGGGTCATGGGTCTGATGTGCTACGTGTTGCTAAAGTGTTCATTTTTTATTAGTTCCTAACCGATGAGTTGGTGCTTGACTTTTCAAAGGGTCTCCTCACTGTTACAAGGATGATTTGGGCCATTCATCTACCAAGAAAGGATAATATCAATGGCCACATTTTAAAATTAGACCAGCTAGCTATTATTTTCAAATTTAAATATTTTTACGGGGTCTTTCTTGCTGGTTTCTTGCTATTGGTTGAATGCGAGGCTACGGGTAGCTTAGAATTGATTGTCTTTAGGATAGTTGTAGTTGGGAGGATGATGAGAATGATCTGGTGGCCATCTCCTATGATTTCTCAGGGTGCCATGTTGATATTCTCACGCCAAAGAAACATTAAAAGGTGGCACCACCTATGGCTTCCTATACTTCAAAATACAAATCAAACCTGGACTTGATTTGAGCATTCATGGCAAGGCTAAGTTGCAAAGAGGGTAGATGAATCAAGGTGGCTTGTCTGTGGGTTGATACAATATAGAGATGGACATGCAAGATATCTGATCGGCCAAGATATTTTCAAAGACACATTTATGATCAGACATGACAGGGTTAGGGATTGATTATTTTATGAAAATCATATGTAACCTAATTAGGTTTTTCTCTTGCCTATGTGCAAAGGAGATGTATATAATGTTTTTGGAGCTTTTTAGATCTCGGAGTTGACAATTGTAAAAAGAAGGATTTTCTCTTTCTTAGAATTTATCTGTGGCATTCTTTCTGCCCTCTGATTTCTGTAGTTTGTAACTTTCATTGATGGTTTAGATATTGCAAGATACTTTGTGACATTTTTCATGTCCCTATGCTTTCTTGTCTGAGTTTTCTCTTAATGAATTGAGTATTTGAATGTTTTTAGTGATATCTTAGGGTTCTTGATCCCTCTTTCTTTTTGTAGTTTATGTGTATGCCTCTGAATGATTTGATTTGAATTCTCTTGTGGGTATACTTCCACCCCTAGCAATCTATCTCATTCTTATACCCAATTATAGAGGTGAATGTCTATTTGTGGGTTATAGTTTATGTATAAGTTCTTGAGAGTGATTTTGCCTTGTGAAATTCTCTCTTTCCCTACATAGCATCTCTCTATTGTAGACCCTTCTATGAAATATTGATGCAAGCCTATTCAATGAGTTTTGATCTCCTAAACTTAAGATTGTGTGCTGAGTTCATTCTTTATACTACAATTCATACCATATTTTCAGTGTATCACCTAGTAGGTAGTTTTCTTTTTAGTCATTTCCCTTTTAGCATTCCTTCTATCCCTTTCCCCTCAAAAAATTACTTTCCTATCAAGAAGAAAATTAAGGTGATTATCCAAGAGGAACCAGCCTAGAACCTAGAGGTCTCATATTAGTTAGCATAGGTCCCACAACCTGGAGATGATTCCCATGTTATACTAGGTTATCAAGACCAAGAGAGCTTGAAACAAGGGTGCGAACTTAGTGTATAATAGTTTCATGTGAGAATTACATCATGGATGGTTTAATTAAGTTGACAAGAGGAAATTATAATCAATGGAGTGAATTGGTTCTTTCTCATCTTAGTGAGCATAACCTATTGCCCTATTTGTATGAGTATAGACCTAAAAGTCCTTCTTACAATTGTGACTCTTACTTAGAAGTTGTTAAGGTTATCTATTTGAATATGGATATGGATGTTATGGATTCCCTTGATGACTATGAAGATGAAACAATGAATATTCCTGATCTTTGGACTATTCTTTGGGAAATGTATGGAGATCCACATATTCCTCCACTTCCAAAACATCCAGAACCTCTAGTTGTAGCTCCTTCTCCTCCTATTGAGATCACATCTATTGTCTCTCTTGATGATTCTTGTCTTCCTATAGCTGTTGACTCTTCTTATTTAGTGTAGAAGGATATTCATTATCTTTCAGACTTAGTTCCATGGGATGACTACTTAACAAACATTGTAGGTTTGTGTGTGGAGTCATACATTTCAGATTTGGGAGACTTCATCGATGATATTCATCTTCTCTATGTTGAAGATGATCCTTCTTCAGTTTTTGCAAGGGAACATCCTGACCCTCATCTTCATTCTCTACTTGATCATTCTTTCGAGGGTGACATGATTGTGGATATTTTGATACAACAGTTGTAGGAGGCACTTTCTCTTTTGGGTCTTTGGTACATGCTCTACATTCATCCTTAGTTGATCCTAATTTGTCTTTTTTAGTAGAGTGGCTTAGTACACATGATTTGGAGAAGGCACCTTTTAGATTTGACATGGGGACACTTGAGCAGTGTTCAGAGATTCCATACTTTTTGAGGTTTCTTTTTATATATTGGGGAGGAGGCTTCATATATTCACCTTTGGTCTTGTTTCTTCGTAAGGGGAGGAATGTTGTCCTACACTCATGGAGCAGTTTCTACATCGAGCCTGGAGCATCTACCATTGGTGTTCATTCTACATTGAGGGGGGGCTACTTGGTCTCTCTTCCACTTCTTCTATCTTATGGGGGGAGATATTCTCCTCACATGAGGTCTTCTCTCTCATATTCTATTATTGTATTCATCTCTCTTTTTGGGGGAGGGTTTTTCCCATGAGGTTTTCCCTCTTTCTCCACTTTATGAGAGATTGCATTATCTTTTTCTCTTGAATATTGTACATGGGTACCTAACATGGCCTAGTAGCCAGGACCCATCTTGCATTGTGAGCTTAAGTGCATTCCCCTAAGTTGCACTTAATGGAGGGTGTTGGTGTAATTAAGTATTCACTAATTACACTTTACTTAAGTTTACTTAGGATAATGCATTTACATATTAGTTGTCATTATGACACCTAGGAGTTTGCATTTCATTTTAGCACATGGTTAGGAGAATTTCCACTTTAGGTGTGATAATTCTCATCACATACCTCTTTGTGTGTGAGATCCACCTTTAGTGCTCTTATCACATTATCATCCTCTCATTGTTGCACATGTTATACATACTTTGATGTATAATGGAGGATGTTCCACCTTTAGTGGACATGTGATTCCACCTTGTGTGGGTGATATCTTATCATCTCCTTATCATGTAGTCTTATTGCATTGCCTATATATTTAGGCACTCCTACTTTGTAATCAATTCAATTGGCTATAATCAATTATTTGATCATTTTGCCTATCTCTCTTGTGCTATCTCTTGAGCTTCTAGATCTTGGCATTTATTCTTTGCCTTAGGAAAATTCTTACATGGTATCAGAGTGGTATCAAAATTATTACACCCCCCCTCTCAATTATCTTTTGGGACTATTCCTAACAATTGGTATCAGAGCCAAGTGCCTCGAAGAGAAATTTTAACAGCTTGAGGTTGATCAGATGGCGTACTTCAGGAAAGAAAGTCCTAAGTTTGATGGACAGAATTATCTTGATTGGAAGAACAAGATGGTAACCCATTTGCAATGTATTCCTTTTGAAGTTTTTAATGTAACCATCAAAGAAAACAAGATTCCTACCTTAGAAGACCTTGGAAAAGATGATGCTACTGACACACAAAAGGAATTGTTTCATTATAATGCTATTGCTAAAGAAGCCCTTATTAGTGCCATATCTGATGGTGAATTTCTAGATGTAAAGAAGGTAGATATAGCCCATAAAATATGGAAGCACCTAGAAGACACATTTGAAGGAGACAAACAAGCTAAGGATGTGTGCAAAAAGACATTGAAGAAAAGATACAATGCATTAGAGATGTTTCCTAAAGAAAACATCAGAGCCTACAATCAAAGGATCAATGAAGCAGTTGCCAGAATCAGGAACAATGGTGGAGAGATATCATAAGACATTATGGATAAAGTAATGACTACTCTTACTTCTGAATATGAAATCAAGATCAACATCCTTGATGAGACCATGCAACTTACATCAAATTTCAAGAGAGAAACCTTGATCAACAAGATCTCAGCTTTTGAAATTTCAAGATTGAAGACAAAACCAAAGAATGAAACAACTTTCAAAGCAACAATTCATGGTAAGAAATTTGCAAACACTTCTGGTAATTTTGATCATGATGATGAAGATAAAACACTAGATGATTTTATTGTTATGGTTGCCAAAAGAGAAAGGAAATGAAAAGGAAACTATGAAGGTCAATTACCATTTAAATTCTTTTCATGTAATAAGATTGGTCACTTTGCATCTAAGTGTCCCACCAGAGCTAAAAAGTTCAAAAAGGATTACAAGCCTAAGTATTCTAAGGAATGCTACTATGCTAGAGATGGAGTTTCAGATGAAGAATTAGGTGAAGAATAAATTGGATTAATTTCTATTATAGACAAGATGAATAGTAAGTTAGTTCCTAAAGATGAGAAAGTTAATCAAGAGCTAGCATTGATTTCACAAGCTGACATAAGGATAGACTAGATTATAGATAGTGGTTGTTCACATCACATGATAGGTGATAAAGGTAGGTTTGTTCATTTGGACAAATACAATGGAGGTATGGTCAGATTTGGAGACAACACTCCTAAACCTATAGTTGGTAGAGGAGCCATCACTTTGGATGGAAAGAACAGTATTGAAGATGTTCTTTATGTTGATGGTTTGAAACATAACCTTCTCAATGTTGGTCAATTACTTGGAAAAGGCTATCAGTTGGAGTTCAAAGATGACAAATGCATCATTAACAACAAAGATGGTTTTATGATTGCATCAGGCACAAAGACAAGAGGTAATGTTTTTCAGCTCAATTCAGAAGCAAATTGTTTTGTTGCTAAAGTTGATGACAGTTGGTTGTGGCATAAAAGACTATGTCATATCAATTTTGATAACATAGTAAAGATAAGAAATGTTAAGTCAGTAAGAGATCTACCTAGCATAGCAAAACCAATTGATACTATATGCAGGGAATGTGTGATGGGGAAGCATGTGAGAAATTCATTCATGAGCAAGTAGAATTTTGTAGAGAATAAGGTGGATCTGATTCATACAGACCTATGTGGTTCAAATCAAACAAGATCATACTATGGTGAAAGGTATTTCATTTTGTTTGTTGATGATTATACTAGGATGATGTGGGTTGCATTCTTAAAAGATAAGTCAGAAGCTTTTGATAAGTTCAAAATATTCAAAGCTAAGGTTGAGATAGAATCTGGATTAAAGATAAAATGTTTGAGATTGGATAGAGGAGGAGAATTCACCTCTGAAAGATTTTATGAGTACTAAGAAGAACATGGCATAAAGAGACAATTAAGTGCACCTAGAACACCTCAGTAGAATGGAGTTGTAGAGAGAAGAAATAGGATCATTCTGGATACAGTGCGCACCATTATGATAGAAGGAAAAGTTGCACTCACCTATTGGAGAGATGCAGTCAACACAGTAGTCTATACCATCAATAGAATTCAATTGAGGCCTGGTGTAGACAAAACACCTTATGAGCTATGGTTTGGTAATGTTCCCATAGTGAAATACTTCAAAATCTTTGGAAGAAAGTGCTACATCAAGAGGGATGAAGCAGTAGGCAAGTTTGATGCAAGAAGTGATGAAGGTATTTTTCTTGGTTACTCTACTAAAAGTAAAGCTTATAGATGTTTCAATTTAACATTGAAATTGCTCATGTAAAGATTGATGAAAAGTTTATGATTCAAAAAAGATATCGTGATTACTCACCCATGATTGAAGAATAACCTAGACCCTCTTCTAGTGAGAAAGTTATTGAAGAAATGTTTGATAGTATTGATGTGTTATTCAATGACCCTGAGACAAGTGAAGAAAATACTCCTAAGGCTGATGAGTCAGCATCACCTAAAGTTCCAAAGTTTACATCAAGAAATCATTCCAAGGTAGACATCATTGGAGATCAAAGTGGCAAAGTATTAATAAGATCACAAGCAAAGAACTTAACTAGAAATGAAGCGGTATGTTTACTATCTCAGATTGAACATTTATTAAGTGTTAAAGATGCATGTAATAATTCAAATTGGCATGATGCTATGAAAGAACTTGATCAGATTGTTAAAAATGACACTTGGGAATTCATCCCTAGACCTAGTGATAAAAATGTAATTGGAACAAAGTGGATATTCAGAAATAAGATGAATGAAGATGGTACAGTAGTACGAAACAAAGCAAGATTAGTATGCAAAGGATATGCACAAAGAGATGGCATTGATTATTCAGACACATTTGCACCTATGAGTAGATTAGAAGCTATTAAGTTGTTTTTAGCTTATGCTACAGTTAAAAACTTCAAAGTTTATCAGATGGATGTCAAATCAACATTCTTGAATGGAGACTTGAAAGGAGAAGTATACATTTAGCAGCTAGAAGGATTCACCCTATTAGACAGACCTGATATGGTATGAAGATTGAAGAAAGCCCTCTATGGACTTAAGTAAGCTCCTAGAGCATGGTATGAGAGACTAGATGGATACTTAACAAAGACTAGTTTCAAGAAAGGAACAACAGATTGTAATCTATTCATTAGAGAAACTTCTGAAGGTTTGCTTCTTGTAGCTATATTTGTTGATGACATTATCTTTGGAGGTAATGATAAAATCGGTGCTGAATTTTCCAAAGACATGCATAATGAGTTTGATATGAGTATGATTGGTCCTATCAAATACTTTTTGGGACTAAATGTGCAGCAGACAAAAAAATGGATTTTCATTAGTCAATCAAAGCATGTGAAACAAATACTGAAGAAATTCAAGATGGATGATTGCAAGCCAATAGGAACTCCTATGATCACTGGATGTAAGATTATAAAAGAAGATGACTCACCAGTAGTAGATATAACACTGTATAAGTCTATGATTGGTAAACTCATTTATTTTACTCAGACTAGACCTAATATTTCAAATACAGTTGGCATAGTTGGAAGATTTGTAGTAGAACCTAAACAAAGTCACCTCATGATAGTAAAAAGAATATTTAGATACTTGCAGGGCACTATAGACTATGGTCTATGGTATCCTAATTCAAAAAATGTTGAGCTTCATGTGTACACTAATGCAGATTGGGCAAGATGTGTTGATGATAGAAAGAGTACTTCAGGTGGAGCAGTGTTTCTTGGTGATAGACTTGTCACCTAGAAAAGTAAGAAACAAAATTGTATTTCTTAGTCATTAATAGAAGTGGAGTATGTTGTAGCAGCCTTGAATTGTTCTACAATTGTTTGGATCAAGCAGATGATAAAGGATTTTGGAATTTAGATTGATTATCCTATTGTTATTCACTATGATAACACTAGCACTATCAATATGTCAAAGAACTGTATGATGCATGCAAAGACAAAGCACATTTAGATCAAGTATCACTTCCTAAGAGAGAAAGTGGCAGAGAAAGAATTCAAGTTGGACTATGTGAGTACCAAAGAAAATTTGGTAGATATATTCACAAAGCCCTTGCCTAAGGATACTTTTGAGTATCTCAGGGAGAAGTTGGGAGTCATTCCCTTCCCAGTTTCTACTTAGAAGAAAGAAGGAAAGGCATCAGTCCTTTGGGAGTGGTGGAAGGTTGACTAGTCTACCTTAGGAGTAGTACTGGTGCTTACAATGAATGGTGCCCTTTTCCATTGATTTCAAAGGGGGAGTATATATAGAGTCATGAAAAATAGAAGTAAAAAGAGGAGTAATGTACTAAGGTGGAGTAGCATTCAGCAGTACAGTTGAGGAAATGGAGAATATTAGAAAATATTTCAATAGATGGAGGATTCATCTTTGGGGGATTTTTGAAGAGGAAATGGAGAATGTTATAAAAGAAATGTTCATTTGAGTTAGTAATGGTTTTTCATTCCACATGTTTCCATCAATGGAAAAGGGGGAGATTGTTGGAGATTTGCCAGCAGGCCAGTACTGACTGTATATTTGTCATTGATGAAAACATATGGAAAGTAGCATGTGTGGAAGCCTTATATAGTAAGCTTTTAGTATATATAGCATGGACATGATATCAACATGATATCATGGGTGTAGAGGTTAACTGTTAGCATAGATAGTTATATTACAGTTGGTGTCAGCACTATTCCTAAGAGTAATAGACACTATCCTGTGTATGGTTGTTTGTATAGTTGTTCTATGGGCATGTACCCTTGGATATATGTTAAAGACATGGTAGTGATGTTAAGTTTATGGATGCATAAAATGATGATGAACTCAAGTGAAGTTATGCAGTCACTATTCACCAATTGCAATTTCCTATGTTTATTCAAAAGAGCTGACAAAGATTTCATTGGTTCTTGAGTTGCACCTATCTTGAGGGTATGCACCCTTGGCGTTAACCTTGGAGGAGTGTTATTGATGTTTGGTTAAGAGTGCATGAGTTAATTTAGCTTACAGAGAAAGTTCTATTGTCAATTTGGCTGAGTTGATTACATAGATGTTGTCATTATGGCAACATATGATCCACATGAAGATTGCATAGGTCAGAGAGCAAGTATGACAAAGCACATTACAAATTTGTCTAAGTGTGAGACAGTGTTTTACCAGTGAACCTAGACATAGTTTTTGTTTGTAATGTTAAATGGAGTAAGTTTAGTACTTGTGCACTTGAACATAGACTCTATGATGTCTATTGATCACCCATCTCAGAGCGCAAGTTAGTACGACATGTACGAAAGATGTTATGATAGTTTTACCGAAGATAGTGTGAAGTTGACAAGATAGAATATGAAGATAGAACTAGTAAAGAGTTAAGGGATTATTTTGTTTATCAAAATAATGACTTAACAATATAAAGGGATGACATCCTAGATGTTAACTCTTGGATAAAGCTATTAGTATAAATGTAATTATAATTGTAGTAGCAGTATTATTGAGAAAGAACACAATAGTGTGGACAAGTGATATGATGCGAAGTATATGAAGCATATGTAATAGCAATAGTGAAAGAGCAGCGAAGTGATATTGATGCAAGTAGTATAAGGTTATGTACCTTAACATATTTTTTAATCATTGTATATTGTACATTACTTGTTTGGGCAGTGGGCTCATCTAGTAATCACATTTTGTACTACAACTCCTAACAGGGTTGAGGCTTCAAACAAGGCCTATAGTCCCTTAATCAGGAATGATACACTATATGCTTATAATAGACTCCTAATAGGGTCAACATCCTTAACAAGATACTTTTGATTAGTGGATCTTTTCGGGTACCATCCCCACCGGGGTTTTCCCTTGGCCAGGGTTTCCTCAACAAAAAATAATGTGTTATGAGTTCTTTATGAGTTCTTTATTGTTATGCATGTTGTTTAGCTTCTTATGTTATGCATGTATAAAGATAATCTATTATATCCATAATTGGGCAAAAGATAAAGTTTTTAGAATACTAATTCACCCCCCCCCCTCTCAGTATTCCCTATTTCTAACAAGTTCCAGTTGTTTTGGTAGAGCCGACAGTGTGTAGCATGCATCTATAATTATTTTATTAGACAGGTCCCAGATTGAGTTGTGTGCATAGTAGAGCCAACAGAATGTTTGTTGGAGTTTATTATGATTTCTCTAATATGATTTCAAGGTGGGTCTAATAGGCCGACTTGATTATATCATTTAGAGGAAAGATATTTATAGGCAGTCATTTGTGATTGCTGGAGTGTGGTTCATGGTTGATTAAGCAGAGCAGAGAAGAGTGTGTGAAGTGTTGAGCCATTAGAAGAAGGTCTATGTGACCAAGTAAAGTACTTGTGCTATTCATTGGAATTGATCCATATAGCAAGTCAAAGCACAA